>JBCNYH010000009.1:18206028-18220613 GCA_039654325.1 Tandanus tandanus
ATTGATGTGATAACCTGCTCATTCAGTACATTCAGATCATCAGCTGCTTCATTTTATTGCCACATTAATGTTGCTGAACCTTGACCGGACCAACTGGAGCAACAATGCCATGGTGATTACACGCTTTGATTAAGGCTAAATGCACTCCATGAAAATATTAGTGTGCAACTTTTTTTTTTTTTTTTTTTTTTCTTTTTTTTTTGGGCAGGGCAGTGTATTTCACCCAGTTGTTTCTCTGAAGGAACCCTTATAGATTCTGTGTAAAACTCCTTCCTTGAATAAGCCTTGACGTGTATATAGTGACGGTAATGTAATGAGGATTTGAAAGCATGATAGCACACCTTAGGTAATAGGTTCCTCACCCTGGTCCTGGAGGACCCCCTGTCCTGCACTTTTTAGTGTTTTCCCTGCTCTAATACACCCAGTAAAACTGTTGTTAATGACCTTCTTAGTTGAATCAAGTGTGTTGGGAGCAGGACAAATACTAAAATCTGCAAGACAGGGGGTCCTCCAGGGCCAAAGTCGGGAACCTCTGCCTGACATGATTGTTCTCAAACAGATTTTGTTGGTGAAAATGTTTTGTACTTCTCTCCATAGTTCAGTGGAACAAAAAGAGAGATGGCTTTCCCTTATAAAAAGGTACATGGAATCTCTTAGATCCTACAGATGCCACACAATTCCTTCTGTGTATTAATAAAGTAGTGCGTCTATGTTTTTCTTGAAAATTCACTTGACTACACTGTGTGCATGTCCTTATTTACTATAGTCGACTAAAAGAGGAGAAGGAGAAAGAGAATCCAAAAACAATCCCCCTTAAAGTGCATGCCAAGGACATGGGGAACTTTTCCTATGTAAGTTCTTTTACACTTAATCAAATATCTTTATATCAGTATTTTAGCATGTTGCATATTTAAATTTGATGCTCTTGTTAATTTAGAAAACCATTGCTGTGAGCAATTCTGACAGTGCCAATGAAGTTATCCGTCTTGCACTGCAGCAGTTTGGGATTGTGGTACGTTTCTTTACACTGTATCTTCAGAATTATGCTTCGTCATATGCGCCTTTTCAGTTATTCTGTGCAAGTATTAATTCATTCATCCATTCATCTTCGAAGCAGCTTAATCCTAATTAGAGTTGCAGGGGAGCTGGCGCATATCTCAGCCGACTCTGGGCGAGGGTGGGGTACACCCTGGACAGCTCGCCAGGCCATTGCAGGGCCAACACACACACACAAAACCCTTCACACTCACACTCGCACCTTTTTGGACTGTGGGAGGAAACCGGAGTACCCCGAGGAAACCCACGCAAGCACAGGGAGAACATGTCGATGCAAATATGTAAAATGTTAATAAAGTCATCCAGTTCTTCTCAGTATACTGACATATAGACTATACATAAAGCTATCCAGAGAAGCATAAGCGTTGAGTCTATTTATGTTCTCCTTACGCAACAGTGACTGCATAGGCTTCTACTTAATCAAATCAAGACACCTCTAACAGTACACAAAATTCCAAGGCACTCCAGTTAACTTTGTATTTATAGCCGAACCAAAAATACCTGTCCAAAGACTTTATATAGGTAAGTGGTGAAACCCAGTACAAAGCATTTCTGTGAAAGTGTTTGTCTTTGGCATACAGGGTGCTGTGAAGGACTTCCAACTGTGGGTGAGTTCCAGAAAAGACAATGCTCCTTACCCTCTTATTGGTGAGTTTGCTATGAATCTTTAACAAATGTGTGATCATAAGCTCAAAAAAGTATTTTTTAATTAACATGACAATACTTTCTGTATGCACTCACCAGCCATTGTCTTTAGATTTAGTCTTTAGATACTTATTGAATATCACATTAAGTTAAATTGCACTGCCTGTTAAAAGGGAAATTGCATTGTAAGCAAGTACAAAGAACAACCAACACCAAACAAGATTTCCATAAATACAATCAGAGAAATCAATTGTACGGTAAAATACCTGTATGGAAGACTATTTTAATAGCAATAATAATGTTGGCAATTGTGTGATATGCACTGACATCATCCATTGCAGGGATGAGCAACTTCATTGGTGGTAGGGGCAACACATTTTTCTGCTTACTACCAGAGGGCCAAATTACAAATCCACACTATGACATCATTCACACACCCCGTGTCCAACAAAATGAGTTTTACTGGTCACGTACCACAAATTTAGATATCAATCTGCAGCTATTACAGCCTTGCCGTTCTAGCTGTCAGTTTGTCAATGTAAAAAAAGAAGACATTTCACTCCATGCTTTCTGAAGCACCTCCCACGAGCTGGATTTGCTTGATGTGCACTTCTTCCGTACCATATGGTCAAGCTGCTCCCACAACAGCTCAATTGGCTTGAGACTGTGCTGGCCACTCCATTATTGACAGAATACCAGCTGACAGCTTCTTCTCTGTTGCCTGTTTTTGAATGCAGTACTGCTTTAGAGCCTAAAGATCAAGGCCATCCAACATTGATTTTATGGCCACACACTCACCCTCTCTTTCTCTCTCTCTCTCTTTCTGACATTTTATGAAAACTGGCTTGAAAAACTATTCAATCCCCATTGGCATTGTTTTCTGTTTTGTTGCTTTAAAACCTATAACCTAAATGTATTTATTTTCTTGGGTTTTATGTAATGGACCTGCACAAAATATTCCAACTAACTAATTATACTTTTAAAAAAATTCCTAAAAAAAATTCCCCCCCAAAAAATTTAATTTAAAAGGAAAAAGAAAAGTGGTATGTGCATATGTATTCATCCCCTTTGCTATGAAGATGGTGCTACCAGTTACATATAGACACCTGTTCTGAAAGGCCCCAGAGTCTGCAACACCACTAATCAAGATGCACCCACAAGCAAGTGGCACCATGAAGACCAAGGAGCTCTCCAAACAAGTCAGAGACAAAGTTGTGGAGAAGTACAAATCAGGGTTGAGTTGTAAAAAAAAAAAAAAGAATAAAACATCTGAAACCTCCCGTCATTAAATCCTTTGTCGGAAAATGGAAAGAATACGGCATCACAACAGACCTTGAATTCTCGAAGGAGCTGGAGAAATTTTGCTAGAAAGAATGGGCAAAAATGCGTACTAATTTTTATTTTTTTTTTGTACTACTTCTTGTTTGCTTCACAATAACAAATATATTGCATCTTCTAGGTTGTTGGCATGCTGTTTAAAGCAACTGACAAAACTTCCTAAATATCGACTTTAGTTCCAGGTTGTAAGGCAACAAAATCTAAAAAGAACGCCAAGCCACTTTATCAGGTTGTCTGACGTGCTTATTGGTTGCCTCAAGTATAAGTGTATATAAAAGATGGCAAGGTGGCATAGTGGTTAGCACTCCAGCCTCACAGTAAGAAGGTCCTGGGTTCGAGCCCCATGCCTGGCGAGGGTATGTCTATGTGGAGTTTGCATGTTCGGTCCATACTTGTGTGGATTCCCTCCAGGTGCTCCAGTTTCATCATGCAGTTCTATAACATGCACATTGGGCTAATTGGATATTCTTGATTGCCCCTAGATGTGACTGTGGTGTTGGTTGAGCTACCATCTCTCTGTGACTCTGATAGAAGGATAAAGCAGCTCAGGAACAGGGACGATGTACTAGATCAAGTAAAATAGCGATACTTGAACACCACAGTAATTATTCTTTATTAATTCCCACCCTTGTGTACAGGTCACGAGTTTCCCTTCAGCATACAGATGAGTCATCTAAGAGAGCCATTAGATGAAACTGGTGAAAAATGTGATGAGGTTATTCCATTCGAAAGACAAATGGAGCTACTATTTGAGCAGTTACAGTCAGACAGCCAGTGCCAGTTCATCCTGAGGCCAAGTCGGGTTGCTGTGGGCCACTCTTTTGTTGGTAAATGTTTTCCTCAGTTTTTATTAGCTAAATTCTTTCCTATATCTTTATGGAAATATAAAAAAAAAACATGCTGTGTAAAAGCTTCATTTTACCTTTATAATGAATGTATGCATAAATGAATAGACACATATGAAATCTATGTAATATGCATTTTTATCTTCTCACTTTCAGTTGATCCAGACCAGAAGCCTTTCAAAAGACGACGGTCACTCATCAACTGGGCTTTTTGGCGCGGCTCGTCTAATCAACTAGATGATCCTCCTTTATCACCCCATCTATCCACAAATGATAGGCTCTTTGGCCTGCCCCTCAGCATTGTATGCAAGGAAAACAATCTTCCTAAACCCATCATGGTGAGTGTGGGAATTATAATCACAAGGTTTATATACATAAAAGTTATGCTCATAAATCTCAAGCATACAATAAGTCAGTGATAATCTGCCAAATGTATAGATTTATACTACATTTATTGCTAGGATTTAAAAATGGAAAAGCTTATTATTTAACAACAGCACACGAATTCTACTATGAATAAATTATTATAGACTCTTTTGAAACATTACGGCTTATAATGACTGGTGGAGCGAACACACGCGTTCACGGACCTTTCGTGTGTTATGGGTACTCAGAAACACGTATGCTCTGTCTAACTTGAAGACAAAGTTGAACTTTTAATTATCTGAGTAGATCCCGGTGTTAGACCTATTGGAAAGTTACTTTACTTTAGTTTAGTACTTTAGTACAATTTGACACCTCTAGCTAGCTTGTACATTAGCTAAAGCTTGTATCTGTCACAGCACACTCAGAACCCGCACTGCTCCTCACCGATCTCAGTCACCTGACTACTGACACTCCAGTCACGACTCTGTCACATGCTCTGCACACATGGTTCCACTAATTACCAACACTGTATAAGGACTCTGTTTTCACAAGCTCTGTGTGAAGTATTGCTCATGTGTCTTGCTCCCAGTGCATACCAAACTTTTGTTTTTGTTACTGCTCAATTTTGACTGTCTCTGATATTCTGTTTGCCTGATCAGCTAAACTTTGCCTGTTTCTGACTACCGTTGTGGATTGTGTGTTCTGCCTGTGTGTTTATCAAAAGCCTCGTTTTATCTGCATATGCATACACCTTCATCCCTGCATCATGACAATACTTGTGTATGAAGGACTAAGCAGAACACTTAGTCCTTTCTAACATAGCGCTTTCTAACAGCGTTTCTGTGTAGAGTTTGCACGTTCCCCCCTTGCTTGTGTGGGTTTCCTCCAGGTGTTCTGGTTTCCTCCTACAGTCCAAAAACATGCACAGTAGGCTAATTTGCAGTTCCAATTCACCCCTAGGTGTGAGTGTGAATGGTTGTGAGTTTTGGCCCTGCGATGGCCTGGTGAGCTGTTCAGGGTGTGCCCCGCTCTCGCCCAGAGTCGGCTGAGATAGCCACCAGCCTCCCCGCGACCTTTATTATGATTAAGCGGCTTTGAAAATAAATGTATGTTATTTATGGGTAAATTTGCACATTTTTAAAGACTTTTTGATGGATCAGGTGAAGCCTTTGCCCCTTAAAAGAACATTTAAGAAATTAAATCTTGTTTATCATTTTTGTCAAAACTTTGTTTAAAAAAAATTTGTTTGCAAATAAGAAGAAAAGATATCAGCACTGCAAATTAAGCCTACTTGAACTCAAACATTTGCAGACCATATCATGTGCAGTATATGCAAGGTTGAGAGGGCTAGCTAATGATAGATTTTCTTTTCAAAGGTGGATGAAGTAAAGAAAAAAATAATGATGGTACATGTTGGGGTTATCGGAGAAAAGTCTATTAGGCGGTGATGTAATATGAGCCAACGCACTGTAGTGTTACAGTTAGAATCCCAAAGAATGACATAATAATTTTGATGTACTGTATTCACAGTTAGACTTTGAGGAATTAAATGTGGAACATCTTTTGTGTCTTTTGTGCATTGGAATGCCCTCTAAATACAATATTACTTCTTATCTAAACAGATGTTTGCTCAACAGGCTATAAAGAAATAATGAAAACAATTTGCAAAATTATGAACCTTTTAGTATGTCATATTAACAAAAAATATCATAGAGAAAACATTTGATCTAGAATGCCTTCTGAACACCTCCCTGGTGTGGTGTTTCGGGCGTGTCCAATCAGGAAGAGACCCAAGGGTGGACCCAGAGCACACTGGAGGAACTCTCAGCTGGAGGAAATGGCTGGGAAGATGGACGTCTGCACCTCACTTCTGCGACCGCGACCCGACCCCGGACCAAGTGGAAGAAGATGAAGATGAAGCTGAAGATGTGGATGATAAAGAAAACTTATGCCGAAGGACTTTTATTTTGTTAAATTAAAACATATAAACATATATATATATTTTAATTAGACTTCTTATCTATTATATCTTTTGGGATCATTCATTCATTTATTTTCTAAGCCTCTTAATCCTAATTAGGGTCGCAGGGAGGCTGGCGCCCATCTCAGCCAACTTTTGACAATTAGCCTACTGTGCATGTTTTTGGGCTGTGGGAGAAAACCGGAGTACCTGGAGGAAACCCACACAAGCACGGGGAGAACATGCAAACTCAATACAGAAACACCTGAGCCCGGGAATCGAACCCAGGACCTTCTTGCTGTGAGGCGGACGTGTAAACCACTGCGCCACTGCACCGTGCCGCCCTATTGGGATTATCTGTGTAAATAATTTGTTGCTATAGGAGTAATTAGATGGGGTGTTTTTATATAAACTATTTGTATTATAGACAGAACTCCTGATAGAACCGCGCTGTTATGTAAGGAATGACACAAGAGATTGTAGTGTTATATAAACCTAGCAATGGGGGATGCACTGTACCACAGTGACCTGACAAAGGCTACAATCTTTAAAGTATTACTGAACAACATGTCACATATTCTAATGGTTTGTAGTTATACTGAATGTTGTGAGGCATCCAAAAGACAAGTAAGTGTCTTATCACTTACATTATTACTGCGGTAAACAGTCGTCTGCGGTCATTCATCAACCCCCCTTCTCTCCCTTTCCTCTCTCTCTCTCTCTCTCTCTCACACACACACACACACACACACACAATATATTATTTTACTGGGAAACCCGGAAAGTGCAAACTCCTCTGAGAATCCGTCCATCCATTTTCTTCCACTCAGCCGAGGTCAGATCGCGGAAGCAAAAGGTCTAGGAGGGAAACCCCATCCCTCTCCCCAGCGACACACTCCAGCTCCTCCTGGGGGATCCCGGGACAGTTCTAGGCCAGATGGGATATATAATCCCTCCAGCAAGTTCTGGGTCTGCCTCAGGGCCTCCTCCCACTTGCCCAGCAAACCTCTAAAGCGTGGCAACCATGAGACATCCTTAACCACTACCCATACCACCTCAATCAACTCCTTTCCATGCAGGGGATCAGTGGCTCTACCTCGACCTCACTTTGGATGTCTGAGCTCCTCACCCTCTCTCTAAGGCTCCTCTTTTCGTAAATGTTAAATGCTTCTTAACAAAACGTCAGTTATTGATTGTCTCTTGCATTGTTAATCAACACAATTTTTCATTCAATAATTAGTTCTAGACCATGTGGACTGTCCTGCGTAGGCTCCGCCTATGAAAGAAACAATGATATATTACAGTGTGCGCAGTGCTGGGGTTCAATCAAATAAGAGATGATGTACAGTGAGCCTCTGCTACATGTCAGGGATTATTATAAGATAATGACCCGCTTATTGTGTTATTACACAACTGCTTACTAAAGAAACTGATAATTTGACACAAACATTGATTTAAAAATTACTTTAATGATTTTAAAATGATTTTATTGCTTCCTCTAATTATACTTAAAGGGTACCTGTGGTGAATTAGTGTTACCGGCTCTTTAAAACGATCCCGAATAACATCAGTCCTTGCCCGTTTGCAAAGTCTTCGCGAGTGTTACGACTCTAGGCATGTTGCCTTTCTGATTGGCTGTTCCAGCCTGGTAGTGACGCAAACTCGTTGGATTGGCTGGGCTACGTCACTGACCCTGTGTAGCATAACACATCGACCAGTGCTGAGCTGCGCAAACAACAATCTCAGAAATCGCGGAAAACATTTCTTTTTGTTCTTAAACCAACTGACGACAGGAAAGCCGAGTTGGCAAAACGTTAGCTGCATAAGCCATTTTGGATTTACCGTCACGATCATCTCTTGCCGCATTCTCATCCTTTAGAGTCACTAGAATGTAACATCTCACTGTCTCCACAAGAGACGTCAACCCCGCACAACATGACGTCACTTCTGGGGAAAAAAGGCCTGCTAACTCCAGCAGTTCAGCCCCTGCTAGTAATTCCCAGGATAAAATTACCAGTTTTGTGCTTTTTGTGGTTATTTATGTTAAAATAAGCATCTGTCTCGTTAAACATATTAAATATGCACAAATTATGTTGTAAGGATCTCAGAGTCGGCTGAGATGGGCGCCAGCCTCGCCGTGACCCTAATTAGGATTAAGGGGCTTAGAAAATGAATGAATGAATGACTTTTGCTACAGATTGTGAAATAGAGTGCAAAGATAACTTCCATTAATCCTTCCTACAATATTCAGTTCGAAAACTTTTCACCACTATGTTAAAGTGCATACTGTATTTTACTCTCGCTCTTGGGGTAGGATATTTCTCAAGCATATCCCCATCGCATACCTCTCCTGAATAAGTGAACTGTTTGAGTGTTAACACTGGTGGAATGTAAGGCTCTTCAAGAATTATGAATGTGTCTATTGAGTATTTTGATGTACAGTTGCTGGAATGACAGTTCTCATGGCAGGTTAGCAGTCATTTCTTTCCACATCTGGAATATTCAGTAAATAACATACTCCATAACTTACTATATCGGACTTCATTTTTTTTTTCTCTGCAGGACATGCTAGTGTTTCTGTTCCAAGAGGGGCCATTCACAAGGGGAATTTTCCGGCGCTCTGCTGGGGCCAGAGCTTGCAGGGAACTGAGAGACAAACTAGACTCAGGAATCCAGGTTGTTCCGATGAGCAGACAGTCTATCTTTATGATTGCTGCTGTACTGAAGGTAAATCATGCGCTGTAAAAAATTTTAAAACAACTTAAAACTTGATGTAACCAAAACAGGTTTGCATTATTTTGTATCATGGTCTTATTAGGCTATCCTCCTCTCCGAATAATTTGTAAGTGATGTATGCATATGTTTGTTTGTTGCTAGCTGTTTTGTATCCATGTCATGTTTTTTCCCTGAATTGGACCCTGTTTATGATTTTGAGCATATGCATCCCACATGTTGACCCCAGTTGACTTACTGGATAATCACTCGCATAATAGCACGCAGATAATGTCTGAGATATTATTATGTTACATATCTTTATTCTAAGACACAGACTTTTAGTAGTTTATATATATTTATAGTCTATAATACACTGCCCGGACAAAAAAAAAAAAAAAAACCTCTACGGAATGTGCACGGTGGCGCAGTGGTTAGCATGTCTGCCTCACAGCAAGAAGGTCCTGGGTTCAATTCCTGGGCTTGGGGCGTTTCAATGTGGAGTTTGGATGTTCTCCCCGTGCTTGCGTTGGTTTCCTCTAGGTACTTTGGTTTCCTCCCACAGTCCAAAAACATGCACAGTAGGCTAATTGGCTGTTTCAGATTGCCCCTAGGTGTGAGTGTGAATGGTTGTGTGTGTGTGTTGGCCCTGCAATGGCCTGGCGAGCTGTTCAGGGTGTACCCCGCCTCCGCCCAGAGTCAGCCAAGATGGGCGCCAGCGTCCCCATGACCCATAATTGATTTGTCACTTTACTTTTCAAATCAAATTACTTTTGGAACTGGACGGAGACCATCACATTCCTGCATTTATCATTTTGGTCTGCATTCAAGAGCAGTTGCTCTGATCTCACCTGCCTAAATACCTAAACGCTGTTTATATGAAATCACCCCGTATAAATGCGATGCTCTGCAGAAAACATTCATTCAAAGTGTTTATCTGAACACCTTATTTGTTTATCTCTTTTAAGCCAAAACCTATTCAAACTGTACAGGTGCACCAAAAATTTGTATTTGTGTATCTGTGTGTACATAATGCAGGACTTCCTGCGTAGCATCCCAGGCAGCCTGCTGTTGTCAGATCTCTATGAGAAATGGATGGCCACCATGGATTTGTCTGAGGAAGCAGAGGACAGTCAACTAAAGGCCATTCAGGGGTATTTTATTCTGCATCTGAAATAGGACTTGAGAATCTCAGTTAGAAATCCAGCATTAATTTGTCAGCGCCATGAAACGAATGGATCATTTTTCCTATATTTCAGTTTGGTGACGTCTCTTCCTTCTGAAAACATCCTACTCCTAAAGCATCTTTTGGCGGTGCTCTACAACATTCAGCTCCGGGCTGAAGACAACCAAATGAATGCCTTGAACCTGGCCATATGCATTTCTCCCAGCATGCTCTGGTCCCCAGGTCCAAGCACCCCTGAGATGGAAGGAGAAGGTACCAAAAAGGTTGGTTTCACCCTTTCAGATTATCACTGTTACTGGTTAATTTCTATTAAAATAAGACTTTGACATACAACTTTAACTTTATTCCTAAAAATCGGCATGAATTTTAAAACGAGACGAATTGCACAGTTTTCGAAATCACAGCTTATCACTTTAGGTGGCATCGTGCTGTTAGCATGTCTTCCTTACAGCAAGAAGGTCCTGGGTTCAAGTCCCGGGCTCAGGCGTTTCTGTGTGGAGTTTGCATGTTCTCACAGTGGGTTTCCTCTGGATACTCCGGTTTCCTCCCACAGTCCAAACACATGGACATTAGGGTAATTGGCTGTTCCAAATTGCCCCTAGGTGTGAATGAGAGTGTGAATTGTTGTTGTGTGGTCTAGCGAGCTTATCAGGGTGTATCTTGCCTTCGCCCATTGTCGGCTGAGATAGGCTCCTGCCTCCCCGTGACCCTAATAGGATTAAGTGGTTGGGCAAATGAGTGAGTGTGAGTGAGGTTATTATTTTCATGTAGTGTTTGGATTTCTTATTGAATTGCATTTGTGGGAACAACAGTTGTCATTTTCGTTGTCCCTTTCTTATTAGCTATGCTTAAACAGTTAATGTAACGTAAACCTTGTAAAAATGTATAAGTCATTCGTGATCTATTACATCTTTTATATGAGAATAGTCTTTCACACATTTTATTTTTTGTTTTGGAGATGCTTTTGAGTTTGCTGGGAAATATTTCAAGCATTTCCTTTAGATTCTTGAGGTCAGTGTCATTCTCACATTATCTCGCTCAGATGGAGCTCTCGAGTCATGCTGTTTGTTTGGATATGCTTGTGGTAGCCTGTGTGTTGCCATTCAGACCCCAAAAATGTAGATTTCAACATTCCCCGAAAACACTGATCTTGTCGTGTTGGCTTAAAGGCTGCCAATGTAAACCACTGCAATCTCAAACTAAACAGAATTTGTTTGTGCAGGTTTTATTGTAGTAGTAATGTTTATAATATAATAAGAACCTTGGTATTTTATCCTGCAGTCCTTCCCTGTCTCTGTCACATTGCTGTGTACAGTTACATACTGAGGGATTAACTTGTGTCTAGACATTTATGAACTAAGTGTTTTCCCTGTTTCTGCTATTTAGGATCTATATAGGATATTATATTTGTGACCTCTGCCCAAATCATTTTGTTTTGGTGGAGGTAATGGTACTGTACTGGGCAGTGGTGGCTTAGTGGTTAAGGCAATGTGTTACGGAACTGAAGGTCAGGGGCTCAATCCCCAGTACCACCACTGTTGGGCCCTTGAGCAAGGCCCTTAACCCTCAATTGCTCAGTTGTATAAAACTAATAATTGTGCCAAATGCCATAGATGTGTATGTAATGTTTGTGAGTCTATTTGTTTGTCTGTCTGTGAACAAAATCCTGACCACACCCATGCAAGGATTTTCACCAAACTTGGTGGGGACACTACCCTACCTGGGTCCCAGAGATGATTCGAGTTTGGAATGTCTAGGTCAGAGCAAGCTCACAAAGTTTTGGAGATAGAGCGCTTATGATTTCGAAACGAGTGCCGGTAGACAAGCTGTCATTATGCAACACTAAAAGGATTTTCAAATGGACTTTTAATACGGACTTTCAGATGAGACAATTACCTTCGACCTTGACAGACCTTTAGAGGTTAAACCCCAGACATTTTGTAAAATCTTCAAATGAGGGAGGTTATTTATTTACTTATTTATTTTCTTCACTAAAAGTCATGCCCACCTGCTATAGAATATGTTGTAAGACAAGCCTGTAATGGGTCTGTTTCAGTGATATTATGTTATATTTAAATGTTGCATTTGTGCAAGTGGTTCGGCGAATGAATAAATTTCTGCCTATATAGTTATGTGGATTAACCACTCAGTATCTCCCTATGTTTGAATGAGTGTGTGTGCCCTAGAACCATCCATCCAACTCTGGATGCATTGGATCTCTGTCCAGGATAAAGTGATTATGGAAGACGAATGAATACTTAAGTCAGTCCATTTAATCTTTGTTTCAGGTCTGTGATTTAGCAAGGGTAATGATCGAACATTGTGCAGCAGTAATGGGAGATGATGTGACTACACTATTTGATGGATTCCCACTGAGCTGCAGTCATGGATCAGGTAATAAAACCTCGTTCGTATGTTAAATACTGTGTGCAAACCGATTCTCTCAAACTCAAACTCTTTCACTTTCCAAGCAGATGTGTCGTCTTATCAGATGACGGACTCGTCCTATGACAGCCTTGAGAATGAGTTGAATGATGACTCCGGATCACTTTTTCAGCCCATGCAGAGATCACGAGGCAAGCCAGACAGTCGCAGTTACGATTCAGTCCTCACGTTGAGTGACTGTGACCTGGATCAAACTGATACTGACCCAGACATCTCCATCAACACGCACCTTTTACTCCCATCACTAGCCTGCCCAGTAGAAAAATCCCCAGCGGTGAGTCCATCCACTCTTCACCTGCTTTCTCCTTGTAAGGAATCTGCTTTTCCTAAGGGTGTTCGTCAGCTGAGACGTTCTTCTGAGCCTGCCATTTGCAATTCGTCCTCATCCTTAACTAGGTACCTAGAATGTAGGGAATACAGAAAGGGCAGTTATGAATGTGTGACAAGCCAAGGAAGAAGTGATGTACATTTACATCTTGAGGTTGATTTAAACACCTTGCGTCTGGAGAAGCGTTGTGATTCGAGTCAGAGGGATCCGAACGAGAGGAATGTCCCTCAGCAAACGAAAGAGCAACTGAAATCTTCACATCTGCATCTCGATACCAGCTACACAAATCTCTGCTCCCCTGGGGCTTCACCAACACATCCTTCAGTGAGCTCTCTTGACGATGCTTTCTCTCAGCAGTCTGCTGACTTCAACAAACATTGCCCTCATACAGTAGGTAGCGTCAAGTCATCAGTGAAATCTTCTCCCAGATTTTCTGCCATTGTGACTGAAACGTCTGGTACAACCATACCTTCTGTCAAGGAAAATCAACCTAAAGACAAATTAGACTGGAGCCAGCTGAAGAGCAGTCATGGGCTGCATCCAAATACATGGCTTAAGAGAGACCACAGACTTTCCCTGTCTAAAGACAATGGAGGCCTAGATGGCAAGGACATTGGTGATCCACTCCTTCATTCTGAGAATTTCCCCAAGACATGCCACTGCAAGGAGAGAAGAGCTCAAGACCCAGGTCTTCCACCTGATACAAAAAGATCTACCAGCCCTCTCTGCTCTGAAGGAAGCTTCCTTGAAACACAGCATTGTAGGTCTGTTTGTTCCCCTGCCTTGGAAAAAATGCTAAAAGTGAAAGAACTAAGAGAGATTCACAGCCAGGCATGTTCACTTGCTAACCAAATGCCAGCACAGAAACACTCTCAAAAAAGCACGTCAGGAGGCAATACCAGCAGTTTGCCTCAGTCCGTATTCTATGGCCAAAGTGTTCGCCGCTTGGCCTTATTCAGAAAGAAATCATACTCTCTCATTCCTGTTGAGGAGAAGGCCACTGTGTGTGCTTCCCTTCAGCGCCGAGCATCTGAACCTGGAAATACACGTCTGGGGCTGGATCGGGAGACAGCAAAGAGTCTGGAGAATATCCACTGGCAGGCTTTAGGAAAACAAGATGCATATTCCCCCCATACCCATGGACCAAAAGGATCTGATCTGAAACAAGACAAGTATAATAAACCCCAGTTTGGCTTGTCACCTGCCGCAACAAAGGCCGTGAGAAACTACTTCTTTTGGCAAGGAGGTGAAGATACCCAGAGTAATCTTAAGAAGAGTCAGGAAGTGGCGCTGGCCATCGTCCATGGCAAACGGGAGTGGAGGAGGAGCTGCAGTGACACACAGCCAGAAGACTTTGAAAAAATGCTTTTTTCAGAGGAGTCTTACGTTTAAGTTTCTGGGATACAACGCCATATTTCCTAAATTCAGTCCAAGTATAGTTATCACTGTTCCAAACACCTGATTCATTCTATTGGTTCATTGATAAATGTATCTGGTGTGTTAGATAAATAATAAGAAAGTTAAATTGTGCAGGATACCTTAGGACTAGATTAGGAACACAACCATAAATACAGTCAGCTCCAGAATGAATGGTGCCTTTGGTAAAGATGGGTATAAAAGGCTTGTGGAAAAAAAGCTCTTTGTGGTTTTATGGTTACATAGCTTTTTTTCCCCCATGGAAAATATAAGGAAAAAAATTAACGT
>JBCNYH010000009.1:18291672-18303474 GCA_039654325.1 Tandanus tandanus
GGTCCTAGATGCAGTGGATGACCGTGATGTTTTATATGCCTCAACACGCTCCTTACGCTCCACAACGTATTGCTGTACCCGCCTTTCTGCCCGTTGAACCTTTATTTTTTTATGTATAATTAGGTAATCAAGCACTTTTCATTATTTTTTTACTAATTTTACTAATTATATTTTACTAATTTTACTAATTACTTTGATCCAGAATTTGATATTACATGATTGCAACTTATATATATATTATTATTATTATATATATATATATATATATTTTTTTTTTTAAACTTAATAACATCACAGCAAAGTGGGTATTAAGTCAGAAATTATGAAATACTTTGTTGAACTTTGAACTCAATTTTCTCCAAAGTTGTATGCTTAAAAGGCTGAAAATTCCTGGCAGGTTTTGGATAGTTACTCCAAAGCTAAACAAGTCTGGTATAATTTTAAAGCTTAGGATATCAGCTACAAAATGATACCAATAACTCAAAATGAATAATTTCGGACTTAATACCCACTTTGCTGTGATTTATCACAAATTTAGGTAAATAACATCACTGTGATGACCATTGGGTTGCCGTCAGTGTGTTTCTGCCCTGCGATGGCCTGAGAAACTGTCCAGGGTGTACTCTTCCCTCGCCCAGAGTTGGCTGAGATGGGCGCCAGGGATGGACCCAAATTAAGATTAAGTGGTTCAGAAAATGAATGAATAAACGTTCAGCAGCTGTGCTGTACATGTACATGTGTGTTGCATGCTGTATAGTCCATGAATGTGAATTGATGAATTTTATAAATAATTTCAGTTAAAAAAAATCTCCCCATGCACATTTCTAGGTGGCAGCAATGCTGCCAATCACTACAAATAATTTTTGTTTTTGTTGTTATTATTATTATTATTTATGATACACAGTTTTCCTACCTATTTCATTAACAGCTGTATTATTACTCTCTCTCTCCATGAACAGCTGTCTGTTGCCTGTAATCGTCTCGTTCGCATGATGGGTGTTTCAAAACTTACACAACTGAGGGTCTTGAACCTCCCCAACAATAGCATTGGCTACATCGAGGGACTCAAAGACCTGGTGCATCTTGAGTGGTTAAACTTAGCAGGAAACAACATCAAGGTACAGATAGTAACAGCTCTTTAAGTTGAAGGCGGTCTGTTGCCTGTGTTTGGCCTCAGATCTTCAGGGTTCCATATTTTTTTTCCAGGTCATAGAGCAGCTGAACAGCTGTGTGGCGCTGCAACATCTGGATCTGTCTGACAACAACATTTCGCACACAGGTGACCTTTCAAAGCTCTCCGCCCTGAAGGTGAGTATCAGAATATCTTTACAGTGTGGCTAAACAGTACATAAAATTGATGTCAAATTATAAAGCATTTATACCTCCGTGTGTTAAGAGAGTGGTTAATATTCCCCAGACACTTCTTCTCCATGGCAACATTATCACAAGTCTGCGCAGTTCCCCCGCCCATTTCCCTCTCAATCTCACAGTTCTCTCATTGGCTGAAAATGAAATCCGGGACCTCACCGAGGTAGTCCAGAGTCTTTCCATACTTATGAACTCCTAGATTCTGTAGAAATATTAACATTTTTGTGTTAGCCGTGGTTATTTAGAAAATTTCTCTTTCAGGTGTCCTTCTTGGCACCTCTCCACAACCTCGAGCAGCTGTCTATCATGAACAACCCGTGTGTGATGGCCACACCCTCACTGCCAGGATATGATTATCGTCCGTATGTTGTGAGCTGGTGCCTCAATTTGAAAGTGCTTGACGGATATGTGGTGTCACAAAAAGAAGGGTGAGTCATTTCTTTATACGAAAGGCTGTTAAGATCTGACATGTGTGACAAAAGATTAAAAGAAAAAACCTTTCTAATCACTTCAACAGTACTAAGTATTTATTAGCTAATGAAGTTTGCTGTAAATCTTTTTAATTGGCTCATTGGTAATTGGTGCCAGTGTAATTCAGTCCTTGTTTCACTCTCACTCACTCAGCCAATCACTCATTTGCCGAACCGCTTAGTCCTATTAGGGACTCGGGGAGGCCTATCAGCTGACACTAGGCGAAGCTGGGGTACACCCTGAACACAACCATTCACATTGTCCTCCACACCTAGAGGAACACCAATCAGCCTAATGTGCATGTCTTTGGACTATGGGAGGAAACTGGAGTACCCGGAGGAAACCCATGCAAGCATTGGCAGAGTATGCAAACTCCACACAGAACACCCTGGGACTTGAACCCAGAATCTTCTTACCGTGAGGTGGACATGTTAGGCACTACGCCACTGTGCCTTTAGGTATGAGTGTGAATGGTTGTGTGTGTGTTGGCCCTGCAGTGGTCTGACGAGCTGCTCAGGGTGTACCCTGCCTTCACCCAGTCTTGGCTGAGATTGGCTCCAGAACCCCACAACGCTAATAGGGTGAAGCAGTTCGGTAAATGAGTGAGTGAGTATAACTGCATGGCTTTCTGGAAGTCTGAGAGTAACATTTGCTGTCTCCTGTACTTATGTATTGGATTTTTCATTACTGTGACTTTGGCCTTTGCTGCACAGTAAGAGGAATCCTGTCCGTTATCCTTTATGTAAAATATTACTGAACGTTTTTCTGCCATTAAGAGCCAATTTTTGATACATCACCGCCTCCGATTCCTATCAGTTTTTCGGTGGGGGTAGATATATTGCTAAAACTGATAGAAATCATGTTTTTTAATTTATTATTATTATTATTATTATTATTATATTTTTTTAATCTCTGAAACCCTTCAGAAAAAAAATTACGGCCCTCTTAATGGGAGGGGTCCTGAGGGCCAAAATTCCAAAAAACAAAAAAAATTGTTTTTTGACTTGGATTATCTCTGTGCGCCCTCATTCAGCCTCTATGATTTCATGGTATATGACTGTATCAACTAGAGTCTTTAAAAGAAAGTTTTTTAAAAAATTATTTTCGAGGTTGAATGGTAAATTCATATAGGTGGCCCTTCAAATTACAACTTTTTACTTTTTGGGCTGTATTCGGGGACCTCCAGCGGCTTGCGCCCTGATTAAACCTGGCTCATTCATCCGTATAAGAGACCTTTCCTTCCTAAATAGCTGTGGCTTAGTTTGGACGCCTTTGTATATATGGTGCTTTTTGTGACGAAAATGCAGTTTTGGTACAATCAGACCAGTTTTTCATCAGACCATAACTCTGTGTGCCCTCTATGAAATAAAAAAAACTACTTATATTATGTTCCTCTGTAGGCCAGGGATCGATTCCCAGCTCAGGCGTTTCTGTGTGGAGTTTGCATGTTCTCGCCTTGCTTGCGTGGGTTTCCTCCGGGGACTCCGGTTTCCTCCCACTGTCTAAAAACATGCACAGTAGGCTAATTGGCTGTTCCAAATCACCCCTTGGTGTGAGTGCGAATGGTTGTGTGATTGTTGGCCCTGCGATGGCCGGGCGAGCTGTCCAGGGTGTACCTTGCCCTTGCCCAGAGTCGGCTGAGATGGGCACCAGCCTCCCCGCGACCCTAATTAGGATTAAGCGGCTTAGAAAATGAATGAATGAATGTTCCTCTGTATCTCTACTTTCTATGATAATAATATCAAGAAGGCCTTCAACTGGAACTCTGGCTCATAAAGGGTTAATGATGCAAAAAGCCTTACTGCTAGTATTATCATAGAAAGTAGAGATAAAGAGAAACATAATAAAAGTAGTTTTTTTTTTTTTTATTCCATAGAGAGCGCTCTGAGTTATGGTCTGATGTACCAAAACGGCATTTTCACCACAAAAAAAGCACCCCTATTCAAAAGTGCCCAAACTAAGTCACCGCTTAATCAGGGCGCAAGCCGTTGGAGGTCCCCGAATATAGCCCAAAAAGTGAAAAGTCATGATTTGATGCTAAGTGTTGCTGTAAGAAGCTATGAAGTGACTTCTTTGACTAATTTATAACTACAGGCTTAAAGCAGAGTGGTTGTACAGCCAGGGCAAAGGCCGTATATTTCGCTCTGGACAACACGTTCAGCTCGTCCAGTACCTGGCTTCCACGTGCCCATTAACCTGCTCATCTTCACTGCAGTCAGCTGAGGATGCCAAGCTGGAGAGGATCCTCAGCAAACAGAGGTACCACACTGAATAGATCGCTTTAATTCAATACGCTTGAATTCCAGAGGGTCAAAACTTTGTGTACACCAAGTTGCAAGTCTGCCAGGAAGGTTCCAGGAATGACTCTGATGACATTCAGAAGCTTTTGATTGGGAATTATTCATCCATCCATTCATTTATTTTCTAAGCTGCCTAATCCTAATTGCAGTTGCGGGGAGGCTGGCGCCCATCTCAGCCGACTTTGGGCAAAGGCGGGGCACACCCTGAACAGCTTGCAGGGCAACACACATACAACCATTCACACTCACTCTCACACCTAGGGGTGATTTGGAACCACCAGTCAGCTTACTGTGCATGTCTTTGGACTGTGGGCGGACACCACAGTACCCAGACGAAACCCACGCAAGCACAGGGAGAACATGCAGACTTCACACAGAAATGGTCAAACATGGGAATCGAACCCGGGACCTTGTTGCTGTGAGGCAGCCCAGCTAACGACTGTGCTGCCGTGCCGCCCTAATTGGAAATTAATTGTGAGCAAAAAGTTTTATGTGTTGGATGCTGTTTTGTTTGTTTGTTTGTTTGTTTGTTTTTTCGGCCTTGATGTCATAAGCAAATCCAAGCAACTCAATGTAACGTCAACCTCTATACCAACACTTGTATCTGAATATAAATATCTTCAGACCCAACAGTCACTGTTTTGTTCAAGAAAGAGTTACAAATGATCACACAGGAATGAACAAACTCTGTTCTGAACGGTTCACCTGAAACAACAACAACAACAAAGGAACTAGTTTTTAGAGTTGGAGGCACCAGGTACCAACATAAATACAGTGCACCATTAGGAAAGATCTATATCACCATGGCCTGAATGTCTAGGTGCAAAGAAGAACTCCTCGTCCAAAAACCAGCAGAAAAGCCAGACTGAAGGTTTCAGGTGTACTTTGAGGCATAGGGCCATGAGCACCGTAGTGTACTGATCACTTTCTAGTACTGAATGGGAAAATATGGGAATCACAAAGCCCTGACCTGAGTCGCTTCGAGATGTTGTGGACTGAACTGATGTGTATCTGAGCAAGGAGGCCCACAAACCAGACTGAGTGAGTTACACCAGTTCTGTCTGGAGCAACGGACAAGAATATGGAAGGTGATACCAAGCAGTTAAGTCATGAAAATCAATTGAAAGGCATTTTCTGAAGCGCGTAATCCTAATTAGGGTCACGGGGAGGCTGGTGCCCATTTCTGCCTTTTACATGCCTCTCACCACAGACAGTTAGCTGCATAAGACATTTTGGATTCACCGTCACGCACATCTCTGGCAGCGTACTCGTCCTCAGAGTCACTAGAATGTGACGTCACTTCCGGGGGAAAACTGCTAATCCTTGCATTGGTTCAGCCTCCACTAGTACACCATGGGATAAAAGTACCAGTTTTGTGCTTTTTATGGTCATTTATGCTAAAATAAGTGTCTGAATTGCTTAAAGGTGTTACATTACGCATAAATTATGCTGTAAGAATGACCAATACCGGTAATCAGTACTCTTCCTCTCCCATGTGTTCATGCAGGCAGCACCAGAAACAGCTGCTTCAGGAGACCCGGTACGATTCCCCAAGTCCTCTTTACCGGACTCAGGAGGATTCGGATGTGCACTTGAACAATACAGCCCAAAAAGGAGTGGCCACAACCCAGGTCCATGATGTCCTCAGTCAGCCAGGTGGGTACACAGGATTAGGTGTAAAACCTACCACCAGTGTTAAATGTGTTCCTTGATCAGAGTGTTTATCCTGTTCAACATACCATTATGTATTATTACAATTCGTATCTGCCTTCATTGTGTATGTGTATACTATATCGACAAAAGTTTATGGACACTTGACCATAACACTCGTGTGTTTCTTGATCGTTGTACTTCACGTTTCATTCCTCTTTGCTGTTATAATGAGTTTTTTCTCTTTTTTGGGAAGGCAGTCCACTTTGGAGTGTGGCTGGAGGGATTTATCCACAAAAACATTATTAAGGTCAGGCACTGATGTCACGCAGGGGGCCCCTTGGGGCCCACTCAAGCTCTCCCACTCCAACCTTAGTACGCCATGTGTTCACGGGGGGTGTGTCCATAAACTTTTGTCCATATAGTGTTTATAACCTGTGTATGTATATGTATGTGTTATATATATTTTTCTATTCATTGTAAATTCTTCTGAACCAGTTGTCCAGGTGAATACCTGGATGGCCAATGCATCCTCAACATACAGGCTAAGTCCGGTTCACAACCCTTCTTGTGGCGATGACAGTCTGGTTCTAGAAGACATGCAGACGGATGAGGAGAAGCTCCACGGCAGCCTGCTGTGCTCAGAGTCTTCGTTTCTACCCATGAGCTCTGTCGTGCGCTCACCGTCTCCCCTTGACAGCGTAGAGGAAGAGCTTGACGAGCCTGATTCTCTGGCTCCTCCAAATCCAGCCCAATCTCATCTTCAGAAGGTGGAGATGCCAACAAGCTTTCAGTCTCCTCTCAAACAAACACACTTGCCGACAAACATTACAGACTCCAAGGAGGAGCACGGAGAACTCATGCAAACTGATGGAGTGGTTCATCTGCAAGTCAACAAAGTCTCGGGTGGCACAGAGGCAGGTACTGAGCTGAAAGGACCACACGCTCAGGAGTGCTATCCAGATGCAGCTATGAAGATTCAGGCCTGGTGGAGAGGCTACTGGACTCGACAGCACCACCCACAGGCCAAAGAGGTGCGCTGTGAGATTCGCCTCCGCCGACTACAGGATCACGTTGTCTACCTTACCGCAGAGCTAGAGAGGTAGAAAACCGCAGTTGTTTGTATTGTTGATTTCATTTCCTTGTACCACAGCAATTCTCAAATCTGATTGGTCAGAAAGAGTTCTGATATGAGTCCTAACTACTCACAGATTTATAATAATGTTCTTGGTCTAATACACTGCACGGCCAAAAGTTGGTGGACATATAACCCAACATGTGGTCCTTCTCGAAAATGTTGTCACGCACACAATTGTATAGGACGTTGTTGTATGCTGTTGCATACAGCTGAAGGATGGGCGGCAAGGTGGCGTAATGGTTGGCACATCTGCCTCACAGCAAGAAGGTCCTGGGTTCAAGTCCCGGCCTCAGTGAGGGCGGTTCTGTGTGTTTGCATGTTTGCGCATCTTGTGCTTGTGTGGGTTTTTCTGGGTATTCTGGTTTTCTCCTACGGTCCAAGAACAAGCATATTAGGCTAAATGGCTGTTCCAGTTTGCCCCTAGGGGTGTGTGTCTGTGTGTGTGTGTGTGTGTGTGTGTGTGTGTGTGTGTGTGTGTGTGTTTTGCCCTTCAATGGTCTGGTGAGCTGTTCAGGGTGTACCCCATCTTCACCTTGAGATAGGCTCCAACCGCCACGACTCTAATAGTATTAAGCGGTTCAACAAATGAGTGAGAGCAACTGAAGGTACTGAATTGGTACTCTAACTGTTCCAGGCCTTCTCACTTGTCAGACCCTGAGGTCATCACTAATGCTCTTGTGGTTGAAAGGGCCCACAAAAATCGTTTCCCAACATTAGAATATGCATTTTGCAGATTCTAAAGCTGGCAACCAATACATTTGCAACATTTGTTAGCTCAGTTTTTGCACGACATTGTGGTGCTGTCACTACTCACTCATTTATTCATTCATTTTCTAAGCTGCTTAATCCTAATTAGGGTCACGGGTAGGCTGGCGAAGGTACAGGGGTACACCCTGAACAGCTCACCAGGCAGGGCCAACACACATACAACCATTCACTCTCACACCTCGGTGGTGTGATTGGAACTACCAGTTACTGTGGGAGGAAACCAGAGTACCCGGAGGAAACCCATGCAAGCACGGGGAGAACACCAAACTCCACACAGAAACACCCCGAACCTGGGAGTCGAAACCAGGACCTTCTTGCCGTGAGGCGAACATGCTAAGCTCTACGCAGTTATCACTACTATTTTTTTTATAGTTCATGGACTTAGTGTTGTGGTATTGGTCATCCAATTCCAAATCCAGCATAATTTGTGCGTAATGTAATATGTTTAAATGATACAGATGCTTATTTTAACATATATGTCCATTAAAAGCACAATACTGGACAATTTTATCCCATTGATTACTAGTGGGGGCTGAACCAATGCAGAACAACCATTTTTTTTCCTGGAAGTGACGTGAATTTGTTGGGCGGGGCTGTCCAGCGCAAGTAAGCAAGCAGATCTGTTCAGCGTGCAACATTTTAGATGATAAAAAAAACATGTTCAAGAGGCAACTGTGGCAGCAATTTCGAGGAATTGTTGTCCGTGCAGCCGTGTGCTTTGCACTGTTCAGCACTGACCGATAATGTGTTATCTTAGACTGGTGCCTGCTGCACGTGGTCAGTGACCAGTTCATCCCAGCCTATCAAATAGGACAAAACAACAAATTTGCATCAATACCAGGACTGGAACAGTCAATAATGCTTAGTAGTGTGGCAGCACTCGCACGTACTTGACAAGAAACAAGGACTGACGTCGCTTGAAGGAACCGCTGTTGTCATATGTGATTGTTTTAAAGAGCTAGTAATACAAATTCACGAGGGGTACCCTTTAACTATGAACTATAAGTATTTTACCAAGTTTTACTAAGTATTTTACCAAGTGACCACTTGTAATCTGAAGGTTTCAGCAGAATAACCTAAAAATCAGCACAAAACTTTCACAGTTTCTCAATATACTCAAAAGACAGATTAAGTTTGATTTTTGGCTTCATCCAAAATCAATAAAGGTTTATTCTGATCATTTTATCCAGCTATGTCTTTGTATACATGAGTAGTGACAGAGACCATAGTACTCATCCATTCAGGCGAAATCATCAAAATTACGAACATGACACCATTAGAATTTTGTTGAAGCTGAAGAGAGAGCAGCGGGGAAATGTTAACCTGTCCTATAAATGATCACACTAGAGGTGCTATAGAAAAGCAACTGTTTCGAATTGTTTTTGTGTGTGTGTGTGTGTGTGTGTGTGTGTTTTTGTGAATTCTGAAATTCTGGTTTTTTACAACTCCACATGCAAGCAAATATTTTGAATATCTTAAATATGTATATTGCGCGAAAGTCGCGGGACAATTTGCGAGTAATTTGTGATTGGTTTTCAAACGTTTGGCAAAAAAAAAAAGCAAATCTGTCACAAATCAGTCGCATTTTGTTCTCAAACCATTCACTTTTTATTTGCGTGTTATTAGTATTTTATAATGCAAATAAAATGTGAATGATGACAAAATACACAGAATATGGCGGATGCTAGCGAGTCTCAAACTTTCTGTGTGTCACTTGTGAACGAAAAACGAATAATTTGCGAGCAAAATGACAACTTGACGACCTTCTCGCGAAATGTGCAGACTGTTTTTGAGAAGAGTTTGAGACTGTTGAGAGCCTCGTTTTGCGACATTATCCCGAAATTTCAACCATGTTTGAAATTTTTTGCGACGAGTTCACAAACCAGGCAATCAGAATGCCAAGATGCCACAAATGTCGCGCAACAAATTTGAGAATATTATGAGAATGAAAAGCGATTACCATTACCATTCACGTCAGTCGCTTTTCTATCGCACCTCTAGTGTGATCACCCCCTTAGCAAGTCCGCCTCACAACAAGGTGGGCTCGGGGTGGGGCATTTCTGTGTGGGATTTGAATGTTCTTCCCGTGCTTGTGTGGGTTTTCTCCAGGTACTCCGGTTTCCTCCCACTACTTACTTACTTTGTAATTATTTCTCTATAATAAGAGTACTGTTTTCATGCTTTCTTATATATTAAAAGTGCATTTCTGTTTATTTCTCTCTTGCCTGTAGGGTGCAGAAACAGCAGCAGGAGGAGAAGCTGCAGAGGATGATCCAAGAAGAAGCTGTGAAATTCCTCTGGAAGCAGGTTTGCCTTAATCACAGCACTGAAAGGGTGTTTATGAGATAACTACTAACTAACAAATTAAATAACTACAACTAAATTAGTGGAACAGAACTAATGGCTGTATAAAAGCCCAAATATTTTGTATGTTTGTCCATTTAAAAAAGGTTTACTAAGAAGCTAAAACTGGAAAGAGGTTTGTGTCTTGCCAAACAGCACAGGCCGTAGCAAGTGTAAAAACGGTTCCTGGCTTCCAAGTGGCGCATCCACAAGGTCGCAAGTTCGAATCCAGGTTAATGCTGCAGCCATCAGCGACCGGGAGTCCATGGGAGCTAATTGGCCGGACATAGGGATGGCATACGCTCCCATGTCACTCACAGCGATCACCAGCCAATCCATGGGCATCTGTGAGCTCATTCATCCAAAAGGGGCGGATAACGCTTTCCCTAAAAAGTGTGTTAGGCTGCATGCGCAGCAGTTCGTAAAGAGGCGGGTGGCAGCATTGCACGTCACGAAAGGGGCATGAGTATGGTTATGCCCCTCCAGGTTGGTGGTGGTGGTCAACTGTGATAGGAAGGCAACACTTGATGGGTGGAAACTGGATACGACTAAACATTAGGGTCCTTCCATTACACATCCTTGAGTACAGAAAAAAAGACCTTACGTTCTGTGGTGTATTCACTTTCAAGAGAAATCCTTCCCTTCTAGATTAGGCACAAATAATATTTTATTATCTGTTTATAGGTTCAGGCCATGATGGAGTGGCAGTGTTCCGTGAAAGAGCAGCTCAGCTGTTTATCCCCTTCACAGAGCATCATCGCTGGTCCCGGTCCTGCCAGCCCGAAAATCACAGCTCTCCCTATGCAAAGTGAGATTTCAATCCCAGAATCAGGCTTTCATTCTCCAGGTGAACAGCAGGGGGCGCTGGAAAACAGCATGAGCAGCACAGCGACAGGCGGCTCACCTGAAACAGTAAGGACTTTGCAACCTACAGATTCACCTGGTGCAGGGGCCAATGGGGACAGTCAGGATGGCAGCTTGTTGGAACAGTACCTCTCTTCCGTGCAGCGCCAGGAAGAGGAGGAGGAAGGTAGTGAAGGGTGCACGTCACTGTTCTCTCCAGTTCAGGGTTCAGAGACCCCTTTCTCTCCTGATGGAGGGAATGAAAGTCAAGAGAACACTCTGTTGGAGGCGGAGTTATGAAAAAAAGGGAATTATGTATAGATTGGTCTCTTTTTTTCAGCACTACAACCCTTTATTAGCATTTTATTCATTATTAGCGTTTATGGGAATGTGATGAGTGTTGTATTCTGGCAGTATCTCTGGATTGAGTAAAATCTACACAAAGGACTTGAGGATATGAGCAGTTAGACTGAGCAAAAATAAGTCACAGTACACTTTTGCAAAGTATTCTGAATATGATCAATACTTTTATACTGACCGACACCAGTGCTATTGGCTATACTGAATTAAAAAATATATATTTTTGTACCGAATATTTAATTTTCTCACCTCTTTTGTGTGAAAGTATTTATTTTTGTAGATGTTGAGTAAAAATGTCGGTGCCACAATAGGATTATATGAGTTGCTTTTATGCAGCATGGCTGTTTGGCTGTAAATATTGTGGTACATACAGTGTTTCATGAAGATATCTTTGAAGTATTATTATTATTATTATTATTATTATTATTACACTGCCTGGCCAAAAAAAAGTCACACACTGTAGTATTATCATGGAGTACATTTACCTTGATCACAGCATGTAATCTCCATGGCATTATTGCTCCAGTTGGTCCGGTCGAGGCTCAGCAACATTAATGTGGC
>JBCNYH010000009.1:18333572-18360621 GCA_039654325.1 Tandanus tandanus
TATATATATATATATATGTATGTATGTATGCAGTTGTTACCTTTAAGGTATGTATAGACCTGGATGATAGTACTGGATGTTTATGTGAACAGGTGTGAGTGAAACGCTTTAGGAAATAAGACATTGCATAGTCATTGCTTTATAAGACAAACATAATCATGTTATGAAGGTGTTATTATAAATGTAACATGCTGTCATGACAGTTTATGTCCAGTTGAATTGCATGCTCAACTTATATACTACTTTACTACTCACTATTATTTATGCTAGCTATACTACTCACTACTGTTCCTAAGGGTACTGTAGTTAGCATATATTCGTTTCTTGAACCCTAGATTCAGCAAATGAGTTAGTGAGTTATTGCAACATTAGAAAGAGACTCGTCCTAGCATATATGCTAACAAGGCTACTAGATCTTTTTAAAGAGGAATGTAGTTAAATCAGTCTTGTGCTCAGTGGCTCGAAGCGCATTGGAGAATGTTTCCCACTGCACTCTTAGCAGGGTCAATGTCCTGATCAGGTGCCCGACTTTAAATACTTTGGCTCATGGGTTTTTCCTTCAGAGAAGGACATCAAAATCAGAAAGTGACTTGCCTGGAAAGCTCTCAATAACATTACAAACAGATGCTGTTAACTGTAAGTCGTGGATAAGAGCGTCTGCCAAATGCTGTAAATGTAAAAGTTTGCAGTAAGATATCTGTTAATGTTAAAAATACAATAATTTATTGTTGCAATATTTACGGTAAGCTGTTTCACACTGTGAAAATTACAGTAATTTACTGTAGCGTAAAGAATTTCTTATCATAAAATTTACGGTAATTTACTGGCAACTACTGCTGCCAGTAAATTACTGTAATTTTTACAGCAACTTTTTTACAGTGCACGACAGGGTTATATGATTTTCAGTCCTATGGGGTTAGCTAAAGTGCAGCTAGCTAACACAAGGGAAATATTCCATGGCCTCATTATTTGGAGGAATATTAATTATTTGATGCTCTACACCGAATTTGTTAAATTTGTTATTAGCAACTTTTACTTAGGCCCCATCACATATCGACGATTTAGGCAGCGTATGCCAATGTATGAGAGATTTGGCGAATACGCTGGCGTATGTAGAATAAGTTATGGGTACGTTTTGTGCAAGTTAACAGCACGCTGGTATAAGTTGTAGTATGGTGAGGTCATCAATAAAATTTGTGCATGCACAAAATTTTCGACGTGTGCTAGCGTATGATTCATACGTTCCGAATACATTGGTCATAAGTTGTAGGTAAGTTGCCATAATTTGTAGGTAACTTATGCGATCATTCACACACGTTATTTGAAAGTTACTCATAAGTTGAATATAATGTCTAGCGTACTTTGCACCTTCATATAACTTGTTGTTAGTAGCGTTCGCAACTTTTGACCAACAATAGTCTAACTTACGCAGCAGTGTATCCCCGACAAACGATCACGTGACTTAGCCTATAAAAGGCTGCCTCTCGCTGATTCAAATCAAATCCGCACTAGACATCACAGTATCAACATCACCATCATGCCGAAGAAATCGATGAGGTCATGCGGATGTTGGAGGACAGCTAGCAGGTATTCTTGTGTCAGCCTTGAGGCATCCTCCATCTCTCGGATGACATGGACATCTGCTCCCCATGAGGTCTTCAGGAGTACTACCTGTAATCTTCTACCTGCAAATTAGAAAGACATTCGGTAAAAGTTCTGTGGTCGTCGACGTCTACATACGTCAGTATATGTTGGATAAGTTCGATATAAGTTAGCTATAAGTTTTCGATAGTTTCTGGATAAATACTAATAAGTTATATATACGTTCAAAACTGGAATAACATCAATAGTTCAGCGTATGCCAGTGTTTTATAGGAATTTGTCATACGTCGGCATAAGTTCTGCAAATCACTAATATGTGACAGGGGCCTTAACAATATTCAACTAATCATGCTAGTGTTCTTTATAATATAGTATAATATAAGCTTAGGAGCTTGCTGTACTTAGCTATGTACCTTTAATATTGAAAGAAGATTCTTCTTAGGCCATATACAGATAAATGTATTCACATTACACCATTTTTATTGGTGCCAATATCATGTGCCACCCCAATACAGGCCTAAACTATCCGCCTTAGTGTAAAAGGTCTTGCTATGCTTCTGGTCCTACAGTTTAAATAGTGTTAATGTTATATTTTTGCAGGTTCCGTCCTATAAAGGACATCACATTGATCATTTGAATCACTGCTTGACAAAACATGAATATAGTAGTTCAGGACAATGATGAGGAAGTCTAAAACAATGGACGGTTTTGATCAGTTACTATGAGGTTCTGGGCCTCAAGGAAGCTTCCTCTTTGGCTGCAGTGGCTCTAAAGTCTCATACAGCTGAACAAACACAGCACGACTCCTACTGACTTCTTTGTGAGGCAGGTGTCATTTATTGATCGAGAGCTAGTTAGCGTCATGTAGTTGACCTGCCACTGACAGGTTCCACTCATATTCATACCATTGGATGCACAAAGCCTTGAACACAGATCACTTGTGGTATTCAGGTCTGGTTTTTGAGCATAAGCAGTAATCTTGTTATCAGCAGAGTAAGTGATAAGAG
The DNA here is from genome assembly GCA_039654325.1 of Tandanus tandanus. NCBI lineage: Eukaryota > Metazoa > Chordata > Actinopteri > Siluriformes > Plotosidae > Tandanus > Tandanus tandanus. The sequence continues at coordinate 18,336,182 of JBCNYH010000009.1, forward strand.
TTGAATTGTGAAAATTCCTACAGTGGAAGAAAGCACATGTTGCTTCATGCCCTAATATGGTACTTTTTTAAAAATAAAACTGTGGGGAGGATTGTGAATCTCTGTGTCTGCTTCTGAACTGTAGTGTCCTCCCCCAATCTTACAAAGCTGCAGCAGCGTATAAGTGGCCTCGAACCCACCTCTTTGTGAAAACACTGAAAGAGCAGTGTGATGCTCAGCGTGCTGTACGGACGCACGGCCCATCTGTTGCACTCTCTGCTCCTTTGTTTCTGCCTGGGTGGCACCGAAAAGGAGCTTAGCAATTTTTTTCACTATGATATTCACAGACATCTGCTCTCTTCCTTCCCTCCTGCTCTCACTGTGTTTCCCTCCATCGCTCTCATTCGCTCTCAGTGAGAGATTTAGATGCCCTATAATCAGGACAGGATTGATGCTGTGACTGGTTATTGGCTGCCCAGAATCTGTGACTTTTGTTACGTCCAATCAGGGAAAAGGAGATCAGATTTCCTGCTACTGGTATTTTAATGTGAAGCAGGAGAAAAAAAATAAGAGTGAGGGGTGGAGGGGTGGGTTATACTGTATGTTATCAATAATGTCAGCTTCCCTGTAATCATTTTCAAATACATGATTTAAATATTTTTACTACACTTACATTAAATTGCAGTGTCACAAACATAACAGCTGCACTTTTCTAAAAGTAATTCCTTCCAACACTTCTTAATGTTGAAACAATGCCTCCCTTCCCTTCTTTCTTCGTTCGCCCGTCGTCGGCTGAGATAGACCCTAATAGAATTAAGCGATTTGCCAAGTGAGTGTAAGTGAGTGAGTGAGTGAGTGAGTGAGTGAGTGAGTGAGTGAGTGAGTGAGTGAGTGAGTGAGTGAGTGAATTAACATTGGTGGCACAGCGTCATAGTGGTTAGCATTTCCACCTCAAAGCAAGAAGGACCCTGGTTCGAGTCCCAGGCTTGGCCATTTCTGTGTGGAGTCTGTATGTTCTCCCCATGCATGCGTGGGCTTCCTCTGGGTACTTGGGTTTCCTCCAACAATCCAAAGACATGCACATAAGGCTAACTGGCTGTTACAAATTGCCCATGGTGTGAGTGTGTGTGTGAATGGTTATGTGCTTGCCCTGCGATGGTCTGGTGAGATGTTTAGGGTGTACTGCACTCCACCTTTGCCCAGTGTTGACTGAGATATTCTCAACCATCCTGTAACCCTAGAAGGATTAAGCGATTAAGAAATGAGTGAGTGAGGGAATTAACATTTAAGAATAGCTTGACCATCCATAATCTCATACCTCACAAACCAATAAGACAAACACTTACCCAGGCCATATCCTACTAACATACAAAACCCCCCAAATCACAAGGACTTCATTACTTTTTATGGCAACGAGGAATTATAACATTATGATTCCACTCAGGTTACGTTAGCAGATAGATTGGACAGAAAGACATTGCTGTACAGAGGCCAGTAAAAAAAACCTATAGGTGCAGAGTGCGAGAGAAAGAGGGGGAGGAAAAGACTAATGTCAGTGGAATGCTCCAATTCAAGGAATGCTTGCAATTAGAGCCTGCTACAGCCCCCGACCTCATGTCTGACTTTGTTTTTTTGCAGGTCTCGATTATGCAACCAGCACGTTGACATCTGGTTTTTCACAACGCCGCGCCTGTATTACTTGTCAGGAAGTACACATTTGGTCAAACTGGAACTGCTCCAAAAAAAAGTGGTGCGGGTGGAGGAGTTGGTACAATTTTTTTTCCCTATTGTGGTTTTGTGCTGAATTTTTTTAGAACCACATAGTGGGATATGTATAAACCTTTTCTGAATTGGATCAACAACCCTTTCATCATTACATCTTTAACACTTGCCTAAAACAAGCCATGGATTTCTGAAGGACCGTGTAACAAGGAATTGGCCATTTACTGTCACGGGAGGGACCTTGTAATTATGCAACTAATCCCTGCAGTACACAGAAGTATATAGATCTGTCTTTATGGGAATCTGTCAGGCATAATAGTAAAAATTTTATATTATTTTGCTTGTGTAACATACCAAGTACAACTGCTGGCAATAATTATGGAATTACCATGCTTAGAGATGTTTACCCTGGTTTACTTATAAACAAATCACAGATATAATACAAAGCCATTTTTTGATCAATGGCTTGAACAATCTAACAGGTAAGCAGCTTGGGCTATTGAATTTTGTTTAATAGTCAAAACTATTTTTTTGTTTAGAAACCAAAATATTCAGCTATTTGAAAAAAAGCCATATCTGTGATTTATTTTTTTTAATTTTTTTTAAATGTACATGAATGTGAACATCTGGGGGTTGTAGTGCTATAAAAATAAATAAATAAATAAATAATAATAATAATAAATTAAAATAATAATATTAATAATAAATACAAATTTCTGAAAATTCCAGGTGTTTATATCTAAAAGTATGTCAAAGTCACTTCTTAAAATTAATTATACGCAGTATAATACTGAAAATGCATTATTTCCATTTGCAAGTTATAATTCAACAATTAAACAGTCAGCAATGAGCACTTTAATTAATATTGTTAAATCAATATCAAGTTATATTGTTATTATTATATTTTTCATCCACACACTACACTGTATTGAACTGAGGAATGCCCCTAACATCATCCATTCATCATTTCTTCCTCCTGATAGCTGTTGGCCGCTTGCAATTTTGCAGACACTGTATGTAGATATACTTGAGTAGTGCATTTTTCCAAATGGTGAGCATGTTGGGACATGGTGTGTTGTTTTGAAATGACAAGCCTGTGCTGATCTGCAGTCTGGATTATAAGAAAATCTGCATCAAACACTTTTTTCCTTAAGTTTTGTGACAACTACTAATATTCTATTCCTTTTTTAGAGTAACTGATTCACATATAGGCATGGATATGAGATATAAGTCTGCTTTTAAACAGTAGTCATCAAAAAGTGTGTGTGTGTGTGTGTGTGTGTGTGTGTGTGTGTGTGTGTGTGTGTGTGTGTGTGTTGGCCCTGGGATGGCCTGGCAAACTGTTCAGGATGTACTCCGCAATGAGATCCCACCCAATCAGGGAACATCTGTGTGTGCTATAGCTCCTTCTTGCTGTGTGCACCCGACCACACCTTGTTCATGACTAAGGACAGCTGGGGTTGGCCTACCAACAGACCTCAGCACCATCTCTCCAGCCTCAATAAGTTTCATGTGTGCAAATCATGATGTCAAAAACTGTATTGAATAAAGTTTTTTCATTCATTCATTCATTTTCTAAGCCGCTTAATCCTAATTTGGATTGTGGGCAGACTGGCGCCCATCTCACTGCAGGGCCAACACACATACAGCTATTCACCCTTACTCTCACACCTAGGGGTGATTTGGAACCACCAGTCAGCCTGCTGTGCATGTTTTTGGACTGTAGGAGGAAACCGGAGTACCCAGAGCTAACCCACACAAGCACAGGGAGAACATGCAAACTCCACACAGAAATGCCCTGAGCCCGGGATTCAAACCTAGGACCTTCTTACTGTGAGTCGGACGTGCTAACCACTGCGCCATCTCACAGCAAGGTGCTGGGTTCGATTCCCGGGCTCAGGGTGTTTCTGTGTGGTGTTTGCATGTTCTCTCCAGGTACTCTGGTTTTCTCCCACAGTCCAAAAACATGCACAGTAGGCTGACTGGCAGTTCCAAATCACCCCTAGGTGAGTGTGAGTGTGAATGGTTTTGTGTGTGTGTTGGCCCTGCGATGGCCTGGTGAGCAGTCCAGGGTGTACCCTGCCCTCACCCAGAGTCGGATGAGATAGGTGCCAGCATCTCTGCGACCCAACACTCAGACGCTGAGTTCTGGATCAGGCTGGGGTTAGAAACGGGCAGTGGAGACGCAAAAAGGAGACAAAAACTCTCATTTTAGTTTGCATCTCTTATGATACTGTGTAGTATATGCTAAAAAATATTCGGTAAATATTTTGTTATATGTATGCCAGTTTATTTGATGATAATATAATTACTGCAGTTACTGTTACACTGTAAAGATAAAAAAAAAAAAATACAAAGAACATTCTCAATGTTTAATGACATGCTAACGTATTTAGCACATCCACCTCACAGCAAGCAGGTCCTGCCTTCGAGTTCCGGGCTTGGGCTCCCTGCGCTTGCGTGGGTTTCCTCCGGGGACTCCAGTTTCCTCCCACAGAATAAAAACATGCACATTAGGAGAATTGGCTGTTCCAGATTCTTGCTATGTGCTCCTGACCACGCCTTGTTGACGACTGAGGATAGCTGGAGTTTAGCTACCAACAGGCCTCAGCACTGTCTCTCCTGCCTCACTGTTTCATTGGATATGTTACTGGATGTATTATTTTTGAAAAATCTGAAATATTTTGTTTTTAGTCATGATTGACAATGAGTAATGTTTTGTACAGGTAACTCACAACGTACGGTTTATCAAATGGCTTCGGTAGCACCGGGAAACATTAAATATATTTATCTACACCCTTCACAAAGTTCTCTGTGAGAGTCATGTTGAATGTAATTGCTTTGTTTCAGTAATATTCACTACGTTGCACAGCTAACTTGCACTAGAGGAGATGAATCAGTATTGTGAGGATTCTTTATTGCACTGTTTTCAGATATGGCTTCAAACCACTTTTAACAACCGTCTCTGTGTAATGAACTTTAGAGCAATAAATCTTTAAGCAAACGGTCCTGCATCATATTTCGTTTTGGTCCTAATTTCTATTTATATTACCTAAATAAACATTTAAAAACAGGATATCTAGAAACATAATACTTAAACAGTACACAAAAGGTATTGCACAACTTACTGAAAGGCCAACACCCACCTTTTCAAGTCAGGAGGGCGGAAAATGCATACCAAATAATACCTATTAATAGGGTGTGAATGAAAGAATGTGACAAACCATAAGACAAGGAAGTTTATTTCTTCACTTTTCATTCCTGGAGAAAATTTGAGACTAGATAAAAGTGATAATTTCACACTGAGACCCAAATAAAAACTAATGACTAGTCTGAAGGCAAGTATGAGACTTTACTTAAATGGGTTTATTATGTAACATCTCAGTTGCATGACCAAGTTACATGTCATTGTGATTTATCGTTGTCGTGGGTGTAGTTTCAGCCTCCAAGACATACCCATAAGAAAAACTTCCAAGGATTGAATTATTTTAATCGTGTAAATGAAAAAAGGAGCCAATCCCCAATGAAAGACGGATTCGTACTTACTTGAAGTTTTTCCAAAAGACACCAACGCCTCTCAGGCCATGCTAAACGATTTTATAGTCTGTTAATTGCATCTAAGCTTTTGGACTGAAGTATAAAGGCTTGATAATGCATAGATAGGGCGGTGGATGTCCTTGAGTGACTCAGATCTTGCACTAAAACATGCTTAATCACTAGACAATAACATTACACAGCATACCTCACAGAGCTTAGCAGTGATCACACTAGAGGTGCAATAGAAAAGCGACTGACACGAATTGATTTTTTTTTGCAAATTTTGAATTTGCGTCAAGATGTTTTGCGACTCCACATGCAGGCGAATATTTTACAGCTTAAATACGTATATCGTGCGAAAGTCACAAGAAGGTTACGAGACAATTTTTGCAACTGATTTGTGAGTAATTTGCGATTGGTTTGTGGATGTTTGGCGAAAAGAAGCAAATCTCCTGTCGTAAAATCAGTCGTGTTTTGTTCGCTTTTTGTTCTCAAACCATTCGAGTTTTATTTGTGCGTTATTAGCGCAAACAAAATGCGAATAAAATACACATGATGACAAAATATATGGAATATGGCGGATTCCAGCAAGTCTCAAACTTTCCGTGTCGAAGTCTCCAACTTGTCGATTTTCCCTGCGAGCGAGAAACGAATAATTTGTGAGCAAAACAACTTTGCGACCTCCTCACGACAATTGCGGACTGTTTGGGAAGAGTTTGAGACTACTCCACGTCAGAGCCTTGTTTTGCGACCTTTGCAGAAATTTCAAACATGTTTGAAATTTTTATTGCGATGAGTTCACGAACCAAAATGCGCTGCCACGAATGTCGCGTGGCAAATTTGACAATGAAAAGCGACAGCCGCAAATTGCCATTCGCAACAGTCGCTTCTCTATCGCACCTCTTGTGTGATCACCCCCTTAAGATCTTCTGCAAAGAGGAAAGGAGATGGCAACTCGATATAAGAGGTTTGAAACATACCCATTCACACCTAGGGGTAATTTCAAACAGACATTAGGCCAGATGTGCATGTCTTTACACTGTGGGAGGAAACCAGAGTACCTAGGGGAAACCTACACTCTTGCCGTGCACAGGACTTGAACACAGTACCTTCTTGCTGTGAGGCACATGTGCTAACCACTATGCCATCGTGCCGCCCAGGTTTCATAAGTGCTAGTTTAAAAGACTCAGGCACATAGCCTGTGCTAAATAAAACGTTTGAACAGAGATAGTATAGAATATATATATAAGAAGATGCCTAGGTATACAAGTTTAATAAAAAATAAGGAACAAATTGATAGTTAAATGTATAAAGGACTGTCTGGATACAGGCGTGTACTGAAACTCTGGTTTTGACTATTAGGTGGAGTCGAAAGTGTGAGTGGTAAGGATGAGTCTAAACCTGTGGGTGATTTACTAACTATTGTGATTTCAGCATACAGTAGTAAGTTGTTCTCTATGCAATTAGGTGAGATTAAGGCAACTATGGATCAGAAATAACTATTGAATCCATCCTCCACAACAACAGACTCCGCTGGCACATGGACATGTTTCTGGAATGGATGATACAAGAATTCCCAAGCAAATTTTGTTTGGTGAACTAAAGCAGCAAATATTCTGGGGCAGGCCCTGCAAGTGGTGGAAAGACTGTGCAAAAGGGGACTTACTTGCTGTCGACTTTGATACTACATCGTGGCACCAGGCAGCATTGGACCAAGCTGTCTGGTGCTCCAAACTTTTAAATGGAAGGCAGCTTTGTGAGGAAAGCCTTAAGAGCAGGGCTGAAGTATGAAGACGCAGATGAAAGATAAGGGCTGCAATCATTAATCCATCATTAAAATATTGACGGGAACCATATGTATGCATAGGCATGTAAGGCAACCTTGAGATGGGCAAGCTCTGGATGCACATCTTTGTTTCTTTTTTTTAAAGAAATGCCTAATTACCGAGCAGATGCACTTGGATAGTAAATGTGCTATCTCTTAGCAATCCTGTGTGCTGGCACATGCCCAAGGAGGAAGTTCATGATGCTTCAGCTTTGCCCAGTAGTGCACTCACCATTAGTTAATAGGTCACTGACCAGATACATGCCCTGCCAGAATAACCTCTTTATTACTGCAGTGTTCAGAGACCATGCAAACACTAAGTTAATTTGAATTGTATGAGAAATGGAGAGTAGAATTCAAGGCTAAGCCTTGACATAATGTGATGAGAAATCAGGAACCGAACAAAACAGCTGAGAATAATCAGAATAAAAATGCTTCAGTTTGATAGGGGGCATAAAGATCTGACTCTAAAGCAGTGGGAAAAGATCATGTGAGTCCAGAGTTACCCTATACCAGAGTGATGTACGTGCCAAGGTAAGAAGGGAAGTACATGAAGCGATGTACCCATCATGCATAGAGGCTGTAGAAGTCTCTGGAGGTGTTATGATCTGGGCTTGCTTTGGTTGGTCAGGTCGAGGCTCAGCAACATTATGTGGCAATAAAATGAAGTCAGGTGAAAAACAGTGAACGCATGGTTTAGGGAGTATGAGGGACCAGGACAGAGGAATTGTCACCACAGAGTCCTGACCTTAACCCCAGTGACAGTGTTTGAGATGTGCCGGAGAAGACTTTATGTAGTGGGTCGACTCTTGAATCCTCAACACGAACTTAGTGAAAAATTCATACAATCCTGGACTGAAATAAAAGACTCTGCCGTGGTAAAAGCAGGTTGTAAAGCTAAAGGCAGAACAACAAAATATTAGAGGAATTTGTATTGCTCTAATATAATGTAATGGCAGGACAGTATTTGTCTTTGGGGAGCACCATAAAGAGGCTTCACTATGTCAGGTTAGCCATTGGGTTCTTTTTCACAGGATTAGAAATGCATTGTCGCTGAGGAGTGCAGCATACAGACATAAATTATTTATGGAGGTCACCATCTTCATTTGTGTAAGCTTAGTAAGTGCAGTCGTGTGCAAAGGTTTAAGACCTCCCCAGTGAAAACCCAGTATTTTGAAGTATTCAAAATACTGTTGTTCCCACTCCAATGAGTTGGTGCAAAAAGATATGGTTTGCCCTGCTTGAGAGAGTCACTGATGTCCATCGGATCATTGTCAGCCGTTGTTTCTAGAAATATATAGAAAATATCTGAAGAAGGGGAGGACGCTGGCTGTGTTGTCACCACTTCCCATGCCTGAATAATACCTTTTTGTGCAGTGGTTTGTAATCTGCAAGCTACAAGTCATAGTTTTGAAACTGCTAGTTTTGAAACTACCCTCGTTGGCTCTTGTTGAGCTCTATGTTAGCTTTATACTTGCCGCTGATCCATGGACTTTGAAAGCTAATAATCACTCACCATCTGGCGTTTTCGGCATTTACACGTCTGATCTCTGGACTTCTCGATGACAAGAAAGGAGCTGCTGAGCTGTGGCTGCAAAGTTACTTTGTGGCTAGCTTGTCCTGCTGACGAAAATGCATCCTCTGGCTTTTTCATGTAGCCTTTGGCAAACTCTCTCGGTGGCCGGCATGACGCTCATGTACTCCGCTGCACAGCTGCTGAAGCTCAAGCTCATATCAAACATATATGATATCATAAATGATAAACCATTCTCTTTAAGCTGGTTATGCTCCACCTGCACTTAAAACTGCTGTCATCAGGCACTAGATCCTGATAATTTTACCAGTTACCAATTACAGACTGGTGGCTGCTCAACTCCATAACCATCTCAAAATCAACAGTCTACATGAAACATTTCAGTCTGGTTTCCGTCAAGGCCACAGCACCGAAACAGCACTGGTCAGGGTGACCACCGACCTGCTGATGACAGCTGACGCAGACTTCCCATCCCTTCTCATTCTTCTGGATCTGTCTGCTGCCTTTGACACCGTTGACCACAACATCCTGCTGCACCATCTTCAAACCACTATTGGTCTCTCAAACTCTGTATTGGTTCTCCTCCTATCTTACTGGGAGAACTGAAAACGTTTCCCTGTGAAAATTCAAATCAGTTTTCACCTACGGGGTTCCCCAGGGCTCGGTGCTAGGGCCACCCTCTTTACCCTCTACCTGCTTCCCCTTGGTCGTGTCATCAGCAGACATGGACTGGCATTTCATTGTTATGCAGATGACACACAGCTTTATCTTGAAACTGGTTCCAACCACTCTGCTCTCTTGCCATGTGCAACTTTCACCACCTGTCTGGAGGAGAAAAAAGCATGGATGAAGCTTAACTTTCTTCAGTTAAATAGCTCTAAGACTGAGGCCATCCTGGTAGGCACTCCACACCAAGTCCGCAGTTCCACCATCACCATCACTTTCTCCAATCATGACATTCCACTGTCTCCCGTCATCACCAACCTTGGTGTAAAAATGGTACCCCACCTCACCTATGATGCCCACATCCAGCAACTGTGTAAAACCTCTTTTTATCACTTCAAGAACATTGCCAAACTCCGTCCATCACTCACCCTGGCAGATGCAGAAAAGCTGGTCCACGCCTTTGTCTCATCCAGGCTGGACTACTGCAACGCACTCCTCATCGGGATCTCTAGCAAAAGTGTTCAAAAGCTCCAATACATCCAGAACAGCGCTGCTAGGATCATGATGAGGGTATGAAAATTCAACCACGTTACTCCCATTCTCAAGACACTCCACTGGCTCCCTATCTCACTCCGCATTGAATACAAGGTCTCCTTCTCACCCACCAATGTATACATCTTACTGCCCCCACCTACCTTAAGGATCTCCTCACTACCGAGACATCCTCACGCTCCCTCCGTTCCACCACCACCTACATCCTTAAAACCCCAAGGACTAAACTCCACACAATGGAGGATCAAACTTTCTGTTCAGCCGCTCCACGCCTATGGAATGCCCCCCCAGGCCACCTGAGAGCACCGCAGACCATGGACACTTGTAAACATGCCCTGAAAACCCATCTTTTTAAAAGGGCCTTTTTTAGTTGATTTTATGTGCTGTGCTGTTTTTATGTGTGAGTTTATTCTGTAGCACTTTGAGATTTGCAATTAATGGAAAGTGTGTTAGAAACAAAATTTATTATTATTAACTAAGGATTTTGGTCTACAGTCACACAAACAGGCCAAAAAAACCTCTATTATCCGAAGAATCATCAATAATGTAAGCATGATTATATGTCATATTCAAGACAATTGTGCTATTCTATGATGAATCGTCAATAGTGCAATTAATGGCCAGGAAGCGTAACAGAAAAGGCTAGTCTGGCTAAAGAAGTCTGGCTTCACGATATAAGCGTTGAGTACTGTAAAAGTCTTGTGGACAGTATGCTCAGATGCTTGCAGGCTGTGGGCAAAGGGCAGCCATACCAAATACTGAGGGCTCAATAGATTTGAAAAGAAAAAGCTGTATTATTTGCGGGAGGTGAACTATTTTCATCTTATTCAAATATTTACTATAACATTCATTCATTCATTTATTCATTCATTCATTTTCTAAGCCACTTAATTCTAATTAGGGTCATGGGCAGGCTGGTGCCCATCTCAGCTGACTTTGGGCTAGGACGAGGTACACCCTGAACATCTCGCCAGACCATTGCAGGGCCAAAACACATATAACCATTCACACTCACACCTAGGGTGATATGGAACAGCCAATTAGCCTACTGTGCATGTTTTTGGACTGTGGAATGAAACCGGAGTACCCGGAGCAAACCCACGCAAGCACGGGGAGAACATACAAACTCCACACAGAAACGCCCCGAGCCCGGGAATCGAACTCATGCCTTTTTGCTGTGAGGCGGACGTGCTAACTACTGCGCCATTGTGCTGCCTTTACTATAATATGCATACCACTATTAAATTGAAATTGCTTGTTATCTTTGGCTTATTTTCTCTACTATGATGGGTGGTCTTAAACTTTTGTACACAACTGTAAAAGCAGCTTCTTCATATCCTGTATGCTTTTTTGTGCAATAAAATATTTCTTATCTTCATTAGGGGACAATATCAGCACTGTAAGGGATTCTCATATTTAGTAAATGTATTATTTATGTGTATAGTTGGTTATTGACTCCAACAAAATCAGAATGTGTTACACATCTTGCTGATTTGCGATAGTTTCCTCCAGTTCTGAATAAAATTAAAAGTAAGGAAGTAGAATGAAGGATTAGTAGTGCATGGTGCCGTTGTTAAGTAGAGGACATCTTGTTCACTTGGTTTGACAAAAATGGCCAGGGGATGAGCATGATGTTGGGGGATCTTGTGGTATTTCATGAGCCAGTGCAACAAAACAAACACATGGAAAGTCCCTGGTGGTCTTCCACTGTCATGCAGGATGTCTTGTTGGAATGTACACAAAGTGTAAAGGTGTAGTGACGGTCTCTCATTGTAAATAAAGGACTATAACACTACGCTATTACCATCACGTTGTACCATATAACATTTTGAGGCCTGTGATGTTAGTAACTGAATTACAAAAAAAAAAAAGAGTTTATCTGTATAAACAGTTTATGTGTACACCTGAGGATTTCTTTTCTATGATGTGTTTATTATATTCTCCCAAAAAAATGTACAAATAATAGTGTGACATTCCCTGTAATGGTTAAAACTTAGTCTAATTTTCATTTGTCAAACAGTAAACATGTTCGTTGGTAAATCCGCCACACACACACACACACACACACACACACACACACACACACACACACACTAAATATAACTTGATATTACTGCTGTATGTAAATCCCACCGCCTGAAAAAAATAAAAAAAGAAAAAAGAAAAGTGTTATGCTTCCCTTAAACTAAACAACATAGTCTAATCATAACTTTTGCATTAAAGAAAAAAAAAGAATAACACAGCACGGGCTCTGGTGACTCATTGAAAAAAATTCCATTTGATAATGCAACAGTTTTTTTTTTCTTTTCAGTACATCATCTGTATCACCCAAGCGAGTAAAAGAGGAAGCTCTGTGATAGTTTAACCGAAACAGAAATACAGCTAAAAGGGATGATATCTGCAGTGAAACTACTTGAAAAGTGTCCATAAAAATTCTCATTTAATACAATATTATATACACACAGAGTAATACACTTCAGCACTGCTAGTCACTTCAAAAAATAATGAAAATCACAGTAATTTACATAACTAAAGTAATAAAACATATTCTCCTGGCAGATGATTCTATCATGAACAAACAAGGCATGACCAAAAACAAACACAAGGAGTTGAAGGTCAGAATGGCCTGGGAAGTCATAGCAGTAATAACCAGATGATGATTACCAGTAAATCTATAAAAAAATATATTAGTGAGTCTCACTCACTCAATTACAGAACTGCTTAATCTTACTATCAGGGTTTCGGGGAGGTTGGCAGCTATAACAGCCGACACTGGGCGAGGTACACCTTAAACAGCTCACCAGACTATAGGGCAGGGCAACACACCCACAACCATTCACACTCTCATCCACACATAGGGGCAATTTGGAACAGCCAGTTAGCCTAATGTGCATGTCTTTGGACTGTGGGAAAAAGGAAACCAGAGTACCCAGAGGAAACCCATGCAAGCACAGGGAGAACATGTAGACTCCACTCGAAAAACGCCCGAGCTCGGGACTCGCACCATTTTGCTGTGAGGAGGAAGTGCTAACCACTACGCCACTGTGCCGCCCAAGACTTTTTCTTAATAACTCAGAATTGTTTTGTCCTGTTGTGAATTGGTTTTAATTCTATAAAAAATGTACATAGAGGAGTTTGAATTTATCAGCCAACAAGAGAGAGAGCAAGCCCGGCAGTGGTGGCTCGGTGGTTAAGGTGCTGGATTACTGATCCGAAGTTCAGGGGTTCAAGTCCCACTATCACCAAGTTGTCACTGCTACCCCCCAGTGCAGCTAACTGGGTTATCAAAGGCCGGCCATGTCTCGCACTGTCTGTGGTGAGAGGCATGTAAAAGAACCATTGCTGTCATTTGAAAAGAGTAGGCCATTGGATTGTCATCAGCGTGTTTCTGCCCTGCAATGGCCTGGCGAGCTGTCCAGGGGGTGCCCCCCCCTCGCGCAGAGTTGGCTGAGATAGGCACCAGCCAGCCTGGGACCCTAATCAGGGTTAATGTAATTGGTAGACCACTTAACGGTGCTCCACTGGGAGCCAGACTCTGTGTACCTCTGTCCTTCTCTCTCTTTGTCCCAGTGTTCCATCAGTGTGTCACATGACCTGCACACTCTATGACATCTTGTTGTTTGTTTATAGTTTTTTAACGGCGATTGCGGACTGTAGCTCATTATCGCAACTCTTTGGTCTGGAGTTCTGTGCTTTGGCTTATAGACTAATTCATGGTTTGCATGCATTTAAAAAAAACAACAACAAACGCTGCTTTGTTTAGTGTGTGTGTGTGTGTGTGTGTGTGTGTGTGTGTATATACACTTCTGTCAATCTTCACCTACTGATTTACCTACATCCCCACTCTGTGATGTCACAGAGAGGGGCTGCTTCATACTGCTTCTAGTTACCTCAGGCAGATGGTAATGTTTTCACCTCTGTTAGTAAAACAGAGGATGGCTCAAGCTTGCAACATGGCTCAAAAGGGCGTGCACAGATTTGTGTGTGTTGGTCCTGCAATGGCCTGGCAAGCTGTTCAGGGTGTACCCCGACTTCCCCCAGAGTCGGCTTAGATGGGCGCCAGCCTCATCGCGACCCTAATTAGGATTAAGAGGCTTAGAAAATGAGTGAAGAAAGGAATGAGTGTTCATCAGACGCCCACTATGGGGAGACATTTCATTATAAATATACCAAGTTATAATAATCCATTTTTGCCTGGCAGACGTACCTTCCATTGCTGTATTTAATGTTGTGTTAATCATTTTTGTCACTATATCATAGCGAACCAAAAAAAGCAGGAGAGGCAGAAATATTAATCACGCTCAGTGATTCGCGTTTATTGCAGGGATAGTAAAATGAAGCACAAAGTCATAAAGGGCTCTGTTGTATAGCTTGGTGTGTATTTCCCCCTATTCTCTGTAATATGCAGAACTGATCTTGGGCCAGTTTCTGTTTTGTTTAAATCTCCATCCAAACATGAACCAGAATTGAGGATCTACTTTCATAAGAGTGACTTGCAACTTAGTTGGCTTTATGGCTGAAAGTGACCGGTGTACACTCTCTGTGGTCACACGGGTCAGTGTTAATGTTACATTGTGGGGGAACTCCCATTTCTTCTTGCAATAACACTTCCTGTCCCTGTGGTGGTTCCTAGCAATGATGCAACATCCACTGAAAAGCTTTTTTTTTTTAAGTCCTGTCAAGTTAAAGATGATAGAACATAACACAGTCAAATGACATGACTCAGAAGTTTCACTCTCACCCAGAACCTGTGATGGTTTAGTGCTTATACAGTACACACTTTAATGTAATAATAATAAATAAATAAATAAATAAAACAGCCTTATATCATCTTTCACTCACACTTTTAGGGCATTCACCAACTTCCTCATCTCTCCCTTTATCTTGTTCTTCATTTCATTCCTTTTTTAAATGCGCATCATTATTTCTGACTTTCCCTTGCAAAGACCCCAGGAGGAAGTAGAACATGGGAAGCAGCATGTAGACCTTTTTTGTCTACATATTTAAATGGTCAGGCAATTTTGATGACATGATACACTATATGTTCATTTTAATCAAGTCAACACTTTTAAAAAAAGGAACAAAAGAGATAAGATGGTGATTCTGTGTGTAGACTGAGTTGGGTTTCAGCTCATGTATATATACGTTGTATGTAGTCCCGTCTGAACTGCACCTGCGTTAATGATCAGTAGGAGAACCGATTCCATTCTCGAGTTAAACACATTTTTAAACGATTGTATGGTACCTAGGGACAGTGGTGGCCCGGTGGTAGGGTGCCGGATTACTGATCCCAAGGTCAGGGGTTCGAGCCCCACTATCAGCGGGATGTCACTGCTGTTCCCCCAGTGCAGCTAACTGGGTTATCAAATGCCGGCCATGTCTGTCACTGTCTGTGGTGAGACATGTAAAAGAACCATTGCTGATTTTTGTTAAGAGTAGGCTGCATAGCCGTCAGCGTGTTTCTGCCCTGCGATGGCCTGGCGAGCTGTCCAGGGTGTACTCTGCTGAGATGGGCGCCACCCTTCCTGCGACCCTAATTAGGATTAAGTGGTTCAGAAAATTAATGAATGAATGGTTCAGAAAATTAATGAATGAATGTATGGTACCTAAGTTTGAACATTTATATATTGTGCTCATTAGATTGGACCTGGAAACTCCATGGAAGAGAGCAGTGTTTAAGAGAAACATTGCTTAGCAGTAATATTGAAAGTTGAAAAAGTGAGAATTCCTCTTCTTTGCCCATGGCTATGAAAGCAAATGTGAATATCTCCCTTTTCTTAAAAAAAAAAAAAAAGTCCTCCATAATCATCTAAACATTTCTGCTGTAGTTTCAAGATGACACAATGACTGATGTGGAGGAAAAAAAAGCAATGTTATGGATACACTTTGGTTATGATTACTTGGTGAAAGTGAAAAGCATTGGAATGCTTCTTTTCACAATAGAAATGAACCAACTGTCCAAAGATACAAGGAACAACTAAGCAGGTGATCACACTAGAGGTGCGACAGAAAAGCGACTGGCTGAAAATTTGGAAATTCGCACCAAGACGTCTTGTGACTCAACGTGCAAGTGAACATTTTGCGGCTTAAATTTAAAAAAAAATTAAATATAAAGTCGAAAGTCTCAAGAAAGTGGCACGATGATTTGCGACTGATTTGCGAAAAATTGCAGATGTTTGGCGAATAAAAGCAAATCTCCTGTCGTAAATCAGTCGCGTTTTGTTCGCTTTTTGTTCTCAAACCACTTGCTTTTTATTCACACGTTATTAGCGTGAACAAAATGCGAATAAAATACGCATGATGACAAAATACACGGCATATGGTGGATGCCATCAAGTCTCAAACTTTCCACGTGGAAGTCTGCAACTTGTCGTTTTCCTTGCGAACAAAAAAAATGAATAATTTGCAAGCAATCTGACAACTTTGCCACCTTCTCACAACATGTGCGGACTGCTTGAGAAGAATTTGACAGTACTCCGCTTTTGAGCCTCGTTTTGCAACATTTGCGGAAATGTCAAACTTCTTTGCCATTCACTTCAGTCACTTTTCTACCGCACCTCTAGTGCGATCCATTTACATGTATAGCATTTGGCAGACGCTCTTATCCAGAGCGACTTACAATTACCTTTTCTTTTTTTTTTTATGTACAATTGAGCCTTGCTCAAGGGCCCAACAGTGGTGATAGTGGGGATTGAACCACTGACCTTCGGATCAGTAACCCATCGCCTTAACCGCTAAGCCACCACTGAATGGATGATTTTTGCATTCTGTAAGTGAAGTTATTTCAGGCTTTGTAACACAGAATTGTAACACGTTTCCAATGTCCTCGTCACATAGCATTCCAATGACCAATGTATGGACACATGCTCTGTCAGTGCCAACCCGCTTCACTCATCTCCTTCGATGCTGTGACCACCGAAACTTCCAAACCCATGCAATCTGGTCGCACTTCTCTCACATCAGCTGAACAGGATTGACAGCTGTGCTTTTATTGTGGTCACCCAGATCACCACATTTTACCACATAGTGGCAAAGAAACGTCAGGCGTGTGAACAGAGAGGCAGGACTCCGACTTCCACTATCTCAGCGAATCCCGCTCCTCTCCTTTCTTCATGAAAATTAATTATCCCAATCTGCTTAAGAGTCTCAGAGGAATCACATTTCCTTTCAGCACTCATTTCCTCGGGAGCTTTATCCACAAGCGCACCACAGAGAGGCTGCTTTGAGAACCTCCTTTTTGAACTAAACATAAAAGAGGTCGACGGAGGTCCTATTAGCGGGGGAATGGTTGTACGTGTCAGGACAGAACTTTGCATGCAAGTCATCACTCTCCACTCAGAGACATTTTTTGTGACGATCTCTACTAATGACACCCTGATTCATAGAATGCCCTGGATGGGTCCCCACAACTGCGAGATCAACGAAGTTGTCTCCATGCTGCCATCTGCACTGAATAAACTTGCCAACAGGCACCAGAGTGGAAAGTCCAGAACCCGACATACCCTATGAACATGCTCAAGGAGTATACCTGCTGCCAAAAAGTATTTAGCAGGCTAGTGACTTACCTCCTCACCATCTATATAATGGTGCCACTGTGCCACAGCACAAAAGGGCAGTATATATTCTCTCACCCTACATAAACAAAACGGCATGGATGACAACATAACTCAAGTCTTGCATCAATTACCAGGGTCTCAGCCAAAATACTGTGAAATATCCTTATCCATCATCTCTGGTTCCGGCAGTTCTTGAGCAACTCTATCTTGCTAAGTTCTTCACCAAACTCGACCTTAGACGTACCCACAACTTCATCTGTGTACGCCGGGGGATGAGTGGAGGAATAGTAATACCTGGTAATGCCGTATGGCCTCTCTGGCACCCCCCTCGGTCTTCTAGTGTCTCATCAGTGATGTGCAAAGGGACCAACTTTCTACAAGTGTGATTGCCTATGTCAGGGATGTCCAATCTTATCCGCAAAGGGACGGTGTGGGTGCAGGTTTTCACTTCAACCAAGCAGTAGCCACACCTTCCACCTGTTTCAATCACTGATCTAAAAATAAAGGTCTAGCTTGAATATTAGTGTTTTAATTTGAAGCCGGGGTGCAGCCACACCTTCCACCTGTATGAACCTCTCAGAAAATGACTGGATTGTGTATCCTATTGTTTGGGAGCCTGTTAACGCCATAAATGTTTCAAAAATTGGCATTTGCACTGAGGGTATCATGATGTGCTCTGAACCTAACAAGCAATGCTGTGCTGATTCAAAATCCCTAAAAGCTAATAAAGACAAATTACAATGGTGCCTTTGCAAAATATTTGGGATGTAACATTTCCCACAAGGGACACCGTGAACTAACAAAAAAAGTGTGAAGGCTATTGTGAGTATTCCATTCCCTAAAACAAAGTTACACATGATCCGTTGGAAAAAATTCTATATGGGCCGTATGATAGTCTGGTGAATTGTTCAGGATGTACCTTCTAACCTTCGCGTACTGTCAGCTAAGATAAGATGTATTAGGATTGCCAGACCCACATTAATCATTCATTCAGAAAGTTCACTGATTCATTTTCTAATCCACTTAATCCAAATTAGGGTCGGGGGGGAGGCTAGCACGTATCTCTGCCAACTCTGGGCGAGGGCGGAGTACACCCTGGACAGCTCGCCAGGCCATCGCAGGGCAACACATACACAACCATTCACACTCATACTCACACCTTGAGGCAATTTGTAACCGCCAATTAGCCTACTGTGCATGTTTTTGTACTGTTGGAGGAAACAGGAATACCCAGAGGAAACCCACGCAAAGGACGTGGAGAAAATGCGAACTCCACACAGAAACACCCGAGCCTGGGAATCGAACCCAGGCCTTCTTGCTGTGACGCGAACATGCTAACCATTGCGCCACCGTGCCACCTCATTCAGAAATTGTAAAAATGTATTTATGAACTCAATTATAGAAAAGTTGCTCAAAACTGCAGCCTGTAGGTTATTTCTCCTCACATTTTGATCCTGTGACACTTTGATTGGAGTTACAAGCAGTGATAGCCGCTGCACTGGCTGTAGAAGTCACAGCACCACTCATATTGTACTAGACTCTAAAAATTCTCTTTTAACAGAAACTCTTGCAACAGAAAACTCAATATCTTTCAACAGCATGCCACCTCCATTGGATAATCACACCACTGAGCGCTGCACACATTAGTACCTGGGCCAGTTGACGGCACACCTCACCAAGTCTGTCTAAAATTAGCCTCAGAAGCAACAATGGCCCAACCTGACCTGACTGACACACCCCTAACAGAGTCATACATTTTTTGTTGATGGCTAAAGCAGGGAAAAATGGCCAGGGGTAAAACATAGTTGGGTATGCTGTGGAATCATGCACAGATCTTGTTGAAAGTGGAAAATATCTCATCAACGCTCCACTGACGCTGCTGAATTTTACGCCCTAACACGGGCTTGTGGACTCTGCTAAACAATAGGCAAATCGTAGGACGGCAACATCCATTCGTAAGCCGATCAACCACAAAAGGTTAATATTAGATTTATTGGCAGCTGCTCAACTTCCTGAAAGACTTGCTGTGAGCAAATGCGCCCCACACACACACAAACATGAAAAACTGAGATCCTGTTTCACGGAGAAAAGCTCTAGAAGATATGGAAGCATGTAAGGCAGCTGAAGCTAGTACATTCTGTCAATTATTATCCCTGTTCAAACCAATGGATCTTACCACTCTTGCAGATATCCAAAAAAACAAAACAAACTAACAAGGGTAACTGATAGGGGGAAAATGTAAGCGATTTATAGCACGGCCCTGACGGTAAAGCCATACTGCCATAGAGTCTCTATCACTATGCAGCTCAGTTGCATCATCCTTTTCAAGTGGACTCAGAAAGAATTTGGGGAGCGATGCCTAATCTGTGCTAAAAAACAACCCACAAGGAAATGTCAGACAAAGTAATACGGCTTTTCCACGAAATGGTGGCCATTTTGAATACCTAATGAAGGATTTGTTTGAACTACAGGAATGCAAAGGTCAGAAGTATTGTTTGGTCATCATCGATGTGTGGTCTCGGCAGCTTGAAGCCTTCCTAGTGGAGAACGCTGATGCCATTTCAGGAGCTAAAGTATTGGGAAATTAAATTATTCCTGATGGGGCATCTCAAAATGGATCTATAGGGGCCTCGTTTGAATAATAAGTTGATTGAAATTTTGGGAATGATTTTGGCCATTGATTTAAGGAAACACTGTTTGTGCCATTGGTGGCGCAGTGGTTCGCACGTCCACCTCACAGCAAGCAGGCCTGGGTTTGATTCCCGGGCTCAGGTGTTTCTTTGTGAAGTATGCATGTTCTCCCTGTGCTTGCGTGGGTTTTCTCCAGGTACTCCGGTTTCCTCCCACAGTCCAAAAACATGCACAGTAGCTAAATGGCTGTTCCGAATCGCCCCTGCGTGTGAGAGTGAGTGTCAGTAGTTGTGTTTGTGTTTGCCTTTGCAATGGCCTGGCGAGTTGTCCAGGGTGTACCCCGCCCTCACCCAGAGTCAGCTGAGATGGGCGCCAGCCTCCCCGCGGCCCTAATTAGGATTAAGCAGTTTAGAAAATGAATGAATGAATGAATGTTTGTGCCATCGATAGAGTGCTGAGCTATTAGAATGAATGAATGGCACTATCAAGAGTAACCTATTGGCACTATCAAGGGTACCCATTTATAATGCTGGGTGGACAGAGGCACACTTGTGGTTAAGACCTTGCCCAGGGGTCTTAGCACGGTGGGGGTCCAACGGGGATTCGAACCCATGATCTCTCGATCGTGAGCCCGGCATCCTAACCGATTTGGGCAATTTGGAACAGCCAGTTAGCCTAATGTGCATGTCTTTTGACTGAGGGACTCCACACATAAACACCCGTGCCCGGAAATCAAATTCAGGTCCTTCTTGCTGTGAGGTAGACATGCTAACCACTACCAAGTTAATGCTGTCAAAGTTTTTCTCCACGAACAGGAAACACACGGAGCAGCTGATCAGGGTCTCAAACCCTGTGACTGGGTTCTGTTCAGACCGAAGATGACAACAATGCACCTTAACACATACACCCATATGAATTCAAAGTGTAAAAGAGCAAGTTGACTAACACGCATACAACATTCTATTGTTCTATTGTGATTCTAAATGCCTTAAGCCTTAAGTGCTTAATCATGCGCGGCACACGCCCCCTCTTATTTCAGCAGACTAGTGTTTTTCCAAGAAGTGCGGCCACAAGTGCGTCAGTCGAAGGGCCAATTCAGCCCTGAGATCTGTGAAAAACGACTTCAGGAGCATGATGACGGAGGCACTGGTATTGTTGTGCATTCATCTTGACAACAAGCTTGACTTGAGTAGGATTACTGACATGTACGCTAATCCCCGCAGGATGTACTTCATGAACCATCTTACTGGAAAGAATTAATGTGACGTTGCACTGTTTTGAAAATCTGTATTTATTTTTTACCTACCAAAAGACCAGAATTCATACCTTGTGTTGTGTTCTATTCATATTCTGACTGTAGTTGGATTATGGAAGTGTTATCATCTGCACAAAATTGGATTGTTGAATAGTAGCATTAGTTTAATACGTCGGTTTTGGCAGGAATTCTCCAGACGTGTGCACTTTGAGGGGATGTTTTCCTTAAACTGGCGAGTACGCTATACAGTCACCTAACAGTCTTATTAGCCTTAAGCAACAGTAGAGGAAGAACTTCGACAGTGATCATTGTTTCTTCTTATAATGTGAGACGTCACATTCTAGTGACTCTGAGGACGAGAACGCTGCCAGAGGTGTGCGTGACGGTAACTTCAAAATGGCTTATGCAGCTAACGTGTTGTCAACTCGGCTTTCCTGTCGTGAGTTGGTTTATAAACACAAAATAAATGTTTTCCGTTTCCCTTGTTGTTTGTGCAGCTCAGCACTGGCCGTTAATGTGTTATGATGGACGGGATCCGTGACACAGCCCAGCCAATCCAACAAGTTTGCATTACTACCAGGCTGGAACAGCCAATCAGAAAGTCGACATGTTATACGTGATCGTTTTAAATAGCTAGTAACACTAATTTACATTTATAGCATTTGGCAGACACCCTTATCCATTATCCACCCTTATTTTTTATACAATTGAGCAACTGAGGGCTAAGGGCCTTGCTCAAGGACCCAACAGTGGCAGGCTGCTGGGACTGGGGCTTGAACCACTAACCTTCAGATTAGTAATCCAGAGCCTTAACCACTGAGCCACCACTGCCCTAATTCACCACAAGGCTCAATTGTCAGTCAAGGCTTATCAAAATTCCTGAACCTGCCCCTGTTCACTTCTTGTTCAATTATTTGCCGAGCCACTTAATCCTATTAGGGTCATGGGGAGCTTGGAGCCTGAACAGCTTTCTAGATCACTGCAGGCCAACAAGCACACACAATCATTCACACTCACATCTAGGGGCAATTTGGAACAGCCAATTAGCTTAATGTGCATGTCTTTGGCCCGTGGGAGGAAAGGGAAGTATCCAGAGGAAACCCACACATGCAAGATGTACAAAATACGACAATACTGAGTAACTCAACTGTGCAACACAATGGAAATGGCTCATTATTAATTGGTCGAATTTACTAACGCCACTATAGAGGCCCTTGATGGTGTAAAAATAGGAATTTACATCCTTGCGCCTCACAACAGTGTAAAACCCCATGGTTTTAGATATCATGCTCGCAAAGGAGGGTGGGGTCTGCGCTATGGTGGGTGATGACTCCTGCACTTATGTTCCAGTTAATGACAAGGAATGTTGTTGAAAGACTTGGGCTGTCCTGGTTTCCCTATGCCTCCGAGGTCACCACTGTAATAATTGTAGCTCTCATGGTCCTCATTGGTGCCCCATGCAACATGCAACGTTTCACTAAGTTGGCTTGGCGAGCTGTTAATCACTGAATAACAGTTGTTTTTGCAGGAACTGGAGGAAACACCAGTAAACACTGAGGAGGATGAAGGTGAATTTCAATTCGCCAACATGTTTGCAATTTGCTATATTATCTGTCAGTTGGGACAGTGGTGGCCTGGTGGTACGGTGCTGGCTTACTGATCCGAAGGTTAGGGGTTCAAGCCCCACTATCATTAAGTTGTCACTGCTGTCCTCCCAGTGCAGATAACTGGGTTATCAAAGGCCAGCCATGTCTCTCACTGTGTGTGGGGAGAGGCATGTAAAAAAAAACATTGCAGTTGTTTGTAAACTGTAGGCCACTGGGTTTCCGTCAATGTGTTTCTGCCTTGCGATGGCCTGGCGAGCTGTCCAGGGTGAACTCTGCCCTCATACAGAGTTGGTTGAGATGGGCACCAGTCTCCCTGTGACCCTAATAAGGTTCAGAAAATGAATGAATGAAATAATTATCTGGTAGTCAGAAAAAGATCAAATATTTCTATAATGATGAAATGAACTGAAATTCCTTAGAAGAGGAAAGGTTTAGAAATATTTGTAGTTTGAGTTATTTTCTATTGTTTAAGCTTTGGGTGGCACGGTCTCGCAGTGGTTATCACGTCCGCCTCACAGCAAAAAGGTCCAGGGTTCGAGACCCAGGTATTACTGTGTGGAGTTTGCATGTTCTCCCTGTGCTTGCATGGATTTCCTCTGGGTACACCGGTTTTCTCCCACAGTCCAAAGACATACAAGTTAGGCCAACTGGCTGTTTCAAATTGCCCCTCGGTGCAAATGGGAGTGTGAATTGTTGTGTTTGTGTTGGCCCTGCAATGGTCTGGTGAGATGTTCAGGGTGTACCCTGCCTTTGTTCCGTGTCGGTTGAGGTAGGCTCCAGCCTATCCTGAGGACAAAAGGAGGGAGTGATGGAGAAATCTTGATTATTAGTTGTTTTAGAAGAACATTCTAGACACCCTGCTCTGTTTGGAACCGATAAATGTTTCCTACATTGGAACATTGCATGGCCTGTTTGTGGCTTCTTCAAGGTTACAGTCACGTAGCTCTGTTTAGATATCCATATCTCTATATCTCTTACTCTGACTTCGCTCACTGAGAGTGTGGGAGCCAAGAATGCATTCTGAAGATGAAATCTTTATTTCTTCCCAAGTGTCTCTGGTGTCTTATTTATTTATAATTATCACAAAGCACTTGCAAGTGCACAGGGTGATAATGAGCTAACAACAAGCAGCTTCGATATTTGCTAGGTTAAAATACTGATCTCGATTGTTCACTTAAATTTTATCTTTTCATAACTGAAATCCAAAGCTTTCTGCTGGAACTTTGGAACTTACAGTGGCTCTTATTTTATGTGTATGGGGAACTTGCAGTGCTGACTGTCATTATCCTAAATGCTTACAGGACGGATTCTTTGCAAACTTTCCGAAGCTGAAGACAAGGGGCAGCTGTGGCCTAATGTTTAGAGAAGCAGGTTTGGGACCAAAAGGTCGCAGGTTTGATTCCTGAACTAGCAGGAAATGATGTGTGGCTGCAGTGGGAGTGAGCAGCACCTTCTCTTCCTCCACTTTCATGTCTGAAGTGACCTTGAGCAAGGTTCCTAACCCCCAACTGCTCTCCGGGCGCTGCAGTGTGTGGCAGCCCACTGCTCCGAGTGTGTGTGTGTGTGTGTGTGTGTG
>JBCNYH010000009.1:18363081-18385480 GCA_039654325.1 Tandanus tandanus
ATATATAATGTATTTATTACATTGTAATAAGACTTATTTTAGTGTATGTTGTGCATTCTCTTACCAGTTTAACCAGATCACATCCTTATGCCCAAATATGGCAATAGGAAGTATGTACAAGAACAAGAAGACTTTCACAATCCAAAATAGCATACGATTGCACTAAATATCGGTCTCATAGGCTCATACAAACTTTCCCAAGCCTCTAAGAAAAATATCTGCCTTCAGGAGTTATTTCTATATATAATAATGTTTTCTTGTTTATATATTGGTGGTGTTGTGTTAAGATACTGCTCTATATATCAAACTGGGTGTCATTTATTGTCAAAAGAGTCACCTGTTGATGGGTTCTGCCAAGAAGCTTTAAGTGTCCTCCGAAGGATGGAAATAAAGAAACCTTGGGTAAAATATTTCATATGACACAACAAATACAAGGAAGCATAACAAATAACACAGCCATGTGTTAGTAGAATAGATATTTGGTGGTAGCATGACATAATTGTTACATATATATATTATAGTATATATGACAGATAACAGATTGGTATACTGTTGGTATACTATTTAATACAATATTACTGTCTATTGCTTAAGAGTACTGCAGATGGATTGAATACATGATATAATCTGTAACTGTGTATGTCATGTATGACTGTTTTTGAAGTATTAGATAAATTCACTGGCATTAAGTATTCGTATAACTTTTCCCCCTAAAATTCTATTTAAAAAATAAATGAATAAATAAAGGTAGCCCATGTGTTCCTTGGAAGGGGAAAGGTTTACACTTTGAGGTTGATATAAATATTTGTCGTTGGAGTTATTTTCTATCGTCTGAGCTATGGGGGGGCACAGTGGCATAGTGGTCATCATTTCCACCTCACAGCGAAAAAGGTCCTGGGTTCGCGTCCGGGTTCGAATGGGCGTTTTCTATGTGGAGTTTGCATTTTCTCCCTGTGCTTGCGTGGGTTGTTTCCGGATACTAGGGTTTCCTCCGACAGTCCAAAGACATGCACGTTAGGCTAACGGCCTGTTCCATACTGAGCCCCTAAAGGGACATGGGGGGAAAAAAATAAGAGACGTTTCTAGTGAGCACGACAAAGTATCGCGTGCGCACGAGAAAGTATCGCGCGTGCGCACGAGAAAGTATCGCGCGTGCGCACTAGGTTACTGGTGCGCACGCGATACTTTCTCGTGCTCACGCAATACTTTCTCGTGCTCACTAGAAACGTTTAATTTTATTTTTTATACCATGTCCCTTTAGGGGCTCCGTAGTTCCAATTTGCCCGCAAGTGCGATCGTGAGTGCGAATGGCTGCGCGTGCGTTGGCCCTGCAGTGGTCTGGCGAGCTGTTCAGGGTGTACCCTGCCTTTGCCCAGTGTTGGCTGAGATAGGCTCCAGCCTCCCCGCGCCCTAGTAGGAGTAAGTGGTTCGAATGAACGAATTTAGCGTTATCTTTATGCCATGACCCACGTGTGCTAATTTGCTTAATTTGTGGGACTCGAACCCACGTCCTCGTGCACCCTAACCACTACACCACCACACCACCGACCCCACACACTTCTAAGCAATCTGCTTAACACAGAGGACTAAGCAAATAACTGTGAAAAGAGCTCCATCTAGTGTACTAGGGTTTCTAACTGAGTGAATCCTAAACCGCAGGATGCTGTACACTGAGTGCACTTCCTTAGGCGTAACGGTTTGCTATGTTGTGCCCTACGTAGTGCTCTTAACTGTGGGATACATAGGCGTTCTGGAGTTAACCAGGAGGCGGTTTTCTTTTGCGACAGCGCACGCCTGGTTTCCGGCAGTGAAGCCGCGGAGGATGAGGAGGAAGATGTCTGAGGCTCATGCCGAGGCGGGAAACGACATCATGCCGGCAAAAAAGCAGAAACTGAGCAGCGATGAAAACAGTAACCCTGACTTGTCCGGGGATGAAAATGTAGGTGAAGTGTATATTAAAAGGGATATATTAATATCTTCTGTGTGAGGTGACGGCGGTGTTTATAAAGCGCGAATATTCCCCATGTTGGAGCTCTTAGCGAAGTTGTTGTTATTGTCGCCTTCTGTAAGTTCTCTGACCGGTTTATATAAAAACAAACCCGTACAGTAAGTCCGTTTGTTTATTCTGGTGTGAATTGTTTTGTTTCTTCTTGTTTTTGTCTCCTCTGAGAGCCCAGAGTGCTTTATTCACTCACCGGCTAATACCACCTTGCTAGCACTCTGGGTTGCATGGTGGACAATTATCTGAACTTGTTTCCATGGTTCCCATTAATAGTGATGATGATGATGATGATATTTCTGTTATTAATAACGGAATAAGTTCACAGGAAGTGTTAATAATTAGGTTCAGTTCATGTGTTTTGTGTTTGGAATACCTGCAGTGCTTTACTATTATGATCATGATGGCTAATGAGTGTGTGTTTATTTATATATATATATATATATATAATATAATGTATGTGGTTGTGTTTGTGTGCATAGCTACAGGCTAATCTTACTGAAACACTCCTTTTGAGGAGTAATTCCCATGATCATGATGATCATTTAAGTACATTAATCATCATCATCATTTGCTGAACCGCTTACTCCTACTTGGGAGACCGGAGCCCATCTCAGCCAACACTGGACGAAGGCGGGGTACACCCTGAACAGCTCGCCTGACTATTGCAGAGCCAGCACTCTATGCATATCTTTGGACTGTGGGAGGAAACCAGAGTACCCGAAGGAAGCCCATGCAAGCACGGGGACAACATGTAAACTCCACACAGAAACACCTGGGACTCAAACCCAGGCCCTTCTTACTATGAGGTGTACGTGCTAACCGCTACATCACCGTGTCGCCCCTTTTTATATACAGGCTAATCTTGTTGCTAATCTTACGGAAGCACTCCTTTTGAGAAGTAATTCCCATGATCATGATGATCATTTAAGTACATTAATCAGCATCGTTTGCTGAACCATTTACTTCTACTTGGGAGACCGGAGCCCATCTCAGCCAACACTGGACGAAGGCGGGTTACACCCTGAACAGCTCGCCTGACTATTGCAGAGCCAACAAACTCTCTCTCTTTCTCTCTCTCTCTCTCTCTCTCTCTCTCTCTCTCTCTCTCTCTCGCACACACACACACATTCACACTCGCAAACCTAGGGGCAATCTGGAACAGCCAATTATCCTACTGTGCATATCTTTCTACTGTGGGAGGAAACCAGAGTACCCGAAGGAAGCCCACGCAACAACTGTGTCGCCCCTTTTTATATACAGGCTAATCTTACTGAAGCACTCCTTTTGAGAAGTAATTCCCATGATCATGATTAATCATCATCAGTGAGGCTGGAGCCTATCTCAGCCAACACTGGGCGAAGGCAGGGTACACCCTGATCAACTCGTTTGACTATCAAAGAGCCAGCACACACACACACAACCATTCACCCTCCCGCTCACTCCTAGGGGCAATTTGGAACAGCCAATTAGCCTACTGTGCATATCTTTGGACTGTAGGAGGAAACCGGAGTACCCAGAGGAAGCCCATGCAAGCACGGGGAGAACATGTAAACTCCACGCAGAAGTACCTCTGCCTGGGACTCAAACCCAGGACCTTCTTGCTGTGAGGTGGATGTGCTAGACAGGCTAATCTTATTGCTAATTTTACTGAAACACTCATTTGAAAAGTAATATACAGGGAATTATTGAATATGAAAGACTGACCCTGTTTCCTTACAGCACTGATTCCCACGATCATGATGATCATTAAAGTAAATTCATCATTCATCATTTGCCGAACCGCTTACTCCTACTTGGGGTCACGAGGAGGCTGGAGCCTAGCTCAGCCAACACTGGACAAAGGTGGGGTACATCGTGAACAGCTCACCAGACCATTGCAGAGCAACACACCCACACACGCCTAGGGGCAATTTGGAACAGCCAGTTAGCCTAATGTGCATGTCTTTGGACTGTGGGAGGAAACCGCAGTACCTGGGGAAAACCCACACAAGCACACAGAGGACATGCAAACTCCACACAGGAACACCTTCTTTGAGCCCGGGACTCGGACCTTCTTGCTGTGAGGCGGACGTGCTAACCACTACGCCACATGTCCAAAGACATGTACGTCAGGCTAATCGGCTGTTCCAAATTGCCCCTAGGTGTGAGGGTGAATGGTTGTGTGTGTGTGTTGCCCTGTCACACTGTTACCAATATTCATATCTGAGCCTGTCCCTAGAAATTAGTCGATCACTGCAAAACCAGGTGGAATCAGAGTCACAATCACTGAATACTTCGAGGTACATAATGTCCATGGTTCAGCGCTCGAGCCTGGCATTATATTGGTGCTTCCCTCACAGGGAACTGAATCAGTGTATCAGGTCATTGATGAAAATGCACGAATGGTTAACACGATGTCGTTGTTATAGGACGATGCTGTCAGCATTGAGAGCGGAACGAACGCCGAGCGGCCCGACACCCCGACAAACACAGCTAACGCCCCGGGCAGGAAGAGCTGGGGCAAGGGCAAGTGGAAGTCGAAGAAATGCAAATACTCCTTCAAGTGTGTTAACAGCTTGAGGGTAAGAAACGGGTCACGTGTTCCTTCCTGTGATTTTTCCTCTGATTTTCTTATAGGATTCTTCAGCCCAAATATATCATATGGGTCATTCCACATCAAATCATCAGATGGTATCCCCCATCTAGTCTCAAATTTTCCTTATAAAAATACAGTTGAATGTACGTTATAAAAAAAGCTGCACATGAAATTTTCCGCAAGATCAGAAAATTGTTGAGCTTTTTGAATTTAAAAAATTATTTCCAGGCATCGCGACGAGCTAAAATGGCATTTTCAATGCTCTACAAATCCTAGACTATTCATCACAGGATCGTGAAACCTCATATATACCTAGAACAACGTGTAGAGAGTCCATTTCTGCTTTCATATTCAGGGTGAGATGAACCGTTACTGAGCTTTAGCTTCCTAATATGTGGATTTTTAAATTCTGAACCCTTTTCGAGGACGATATAATATATTTTAGGTCAACAAGGTTCAGAAGAGCCACTGATGAAGTGTCTCGGGAGCTATTGGAATGGGTTCCGTCCGTCTGTTCGTCACGCTTTAGTTTCCGGACATTTACTTGCTGCGCGCTGAAGTGTATGAGTGCTAGGATGTGTTTGTGTGTGAGTGACCTTGATCTACTTTTCAAGGTCACAGGGACAAAACTGTATATTAGGTTTCCGGACATTTACTTGCCGTGCACTAAAGCTGGTGCTTTCAAACCTGCGATGCTTTTTCTGTATTGGCATATTATGAATTGGTCCTTTCGGTGGGAGCATCTGGACCCCTGTTGTCTATTTTTTTGTTTGTTTTCTTATTAACAGATGTTATAGTTTCTCTTTCTATGGAAATTTGGTCTCCAAGTCTATTAGTGTGCACCAGGCAGCCTGACAAAATCTTACTTTTACACATTTTCATTAAATTTCCAGGAGCCATCTTTGGGGTTATAGGTTCCACAGACTGAAAATCTGATGATTTGACACAGAATTGCTCATATACCACTGACAGACCTCTGAAGTGTCTTTAATGAGAGATCAGATATCTCAGTGAAACGCTGCATAATTAAAAGTGGTGTTTCTTGTGTGTATCATGATCATTCTGTTTTTGTAGGAAGACCATGGCCAGCCTTTGTTTGGTGTCCAGTTCAATTGGCACAGTAAGGAGGGTGACCCTCTCGTCTTTGCAACAGTCGGAAGCAACAGGGTGAGTGGCTCAAGATGTATTCTGGGTAATAAAAGATTAGGAGTGTAAATATATATGTGATGAACTACTAAGCATCAGTGTTTAGCTGATAGTCATTACTCTTCAGACATTTCTTATGCCGAATGGAAACAACAGCCAATCTGTTACCTAAAAAAGACCAAATAAGGATTGTTAATATTTTGGTGCTGAAGCATGTTCAGCCCCTTCACGCTGCAGTGCATGAAGCGAGGTTTACAGTGTAAAGGAGGGCTGATGTGTTTACCTGTAAAATGCTATAACTGACCAGATTATAATAGAATAAACTTTACTATTGCAGAGCTTAAAGGGTACCTGTGGTGGATTAGCGTTACTAGCTATTTAAAACGATGACATATAACATCAGCGGTTCCTTCCGGCAACATCAGTCCATGGCCGTTTTCAAAGTGCGCACGAGTGTTACGACACTAGTCGTGCTCAGAGACATGTTGCCTTTCTGATTGGCTGTTCCAGTTTGGTAGTGACGAGAACTCGTTGGATTGGCTGGGCTGCATCACTGACCCCGTGCATCATTACACATTATCGGCCAGTGCTGAGCTGCACAGACAGCAAGCGCAGAAATCGCGGAAAACATTTCTTGTTGTTCCTAAACCAACCAACGACAGGAAAGCCAAGTCGGCAAAACATTTTCTGTGTAAACCATTTTGGATTTACCGTCACACTCATCTCTGGCAGCGTTATCGTCCTCAGAGTCACTAGAATGTGACGTCTCACTGTCTCCACAAGAAACGTTAACCCCACCCAACGTGATGTCCCTTCCGGGGAAAACGCCTGCTAACCCCCACAGTTCAGCCCCAGCTAGTAAACCATGGGATAAAATGACCCAATTTTGTGCTTTTTTTTATGGTCATTTATGCATATACGCACACATTATCCTGCAAGGATGACCAATACTGGTACTGGTAATATTCTGTAATCATGAACTTGATGATTAATGTGTGATTATTTGTACTTCTTTTCTTCTCAACAGGTCACCTTATATGAATGTCATTCCCAAGGAGAGATTCGGCTCCTGCAGTCCTACGTAGATGCAGATGTATCCTTGTGTCACCGTGTTTATTGCTCATCGCTTTATCAATAATGTTATCACGAGGTTAAAGCACTGACAGTAAATATATAGTACAGGAGCCTATATTATGCTAACAAACACTTGAAGAAATATCAATATTCAGACCACTCAGATGAAATGGCAGCATTGTTATGGGAAAAAAATGGTATATGATATGGAGAATTTTTCAGATTGAGGTTTTTTTTCTGGGGCGGCACCGTGGTGTAGTGGTTAGCACGTCCTCCTCATAGCAAGAAGGTCCTGAGATCGAGTCCCAGGCTCAGGTGTTTCTGTGTGGCGTTTGCATGTGCTTGCTGTGCTTGTGTGGGTTTCCTCAGGGTACTCTGGTTTCCTCCCACAGTTCAAAGACATGCACATTAGGCGAATTAGCTGTTCCAAATTGCCCCTAGGTGTGAGTATGAATGGATGTGGGTATTTTGGCCCTGTGATGGTCTGGTGTACCCTGCCTTCGCCAAGTGTCGGCTGAGATAGGCTCATTCAGCCTTCCTGTAGCCCGAATAGGGTTTAGCAGTTCGGCAAATGAGTGAGTGTTGTTATCTGCTGAGGCCAAGGGGGTCTGAATAACACTTGAATAAATTTTTCGCTTCTTAACGACTGCACAGGCAGATGAGAACTTCTACACCTGCGCTTGGACGTATGACACCAGCACCAGTCACCCTCTGTTAGCGGTGGCTGGCTCCCGCGGCATCATCCGCATCATCAACCACATTACTATGCAATGTGTCAAAGTAAGTTACATTCATATGTAGTCATTCTTACTCTCACCAAAGAGTTATCGTATGTCTCCAGTAGGGGTTCTGTATGAAGAACTAAGGAAAGTGCTAACAGTGTGAGATTAGAGCCGCATGCATGGCAGCAACAGAACAAAACGAGAGACTTCAGGATTAAACTTAAGTGAACAAAAGCACATAGCAATAAGGTTACATGGGTACAGTGAAGATCATGTGATACCTTTTAATAATTTTCCACTTGCAGCATTACGTGGGACACGGAAATGCAATCAACGAGCTTAAATTTCATCCGAGAGATCCCAACCTACTGCTGTCTGTGAGCAAAGGTAAAAAGCACATTTAATGATAAACACGAATATTCCTCAAATATGTGGCTAACATTTCCGCTGTCGTTGATCAGACCACGCATTACGCCTATGGAACATTCAGACAGACACGCTTGTAGCCATATTTGGAGGTGTGGAGGGCCATCGGGATGAGGTCTTGAGTGCGGTAAGTTTCTAAATGGGATCCATTGACGGTGTCTTTAAAATCTGCGAAATAAAGCGGATACATTGTAGAACAGCAGGGGTGGAATTTAGCAAAACGAACCTACTGGCCAACAGGACTAGTGAAATTATGAAACTACTAGTCCTCCTTCATATTTACTGGTCAGAAATACTACATCTTTGTCTATTTGATTTGTCAGGTAGCCAGCAGGATGACTTGCGACAGATTTTTGACTTGCCACGGGCCAGCGAACTAGTGTTAATTTACACCCCTGGAACAGTGAATTGAGTAACAATGAATACTGTCATATTTACTATTTATTTAAAAAAAACATTGATAGTATTTAATATTCAAAAAAACAGCACATGTAGAGTGCAAAACTCCACCAAGTAAAAAAAAAATCGTCCGGGGCAGCAGTGGCTCAGTGGTTGAGGTTCTGGTTTACAGATCAGAAGGTCGGAGGTTTAGGCCCCAGTATCTCCAGGCTCTAATCTTTAGCTGTGGGCCCATAAGCAAGGCCCTTAACCCTCAACTGCTCAGTTGTATCAGAGTGATAAAATGTCGTCCTGGATAAGGGTGTCTACCAAATGCCATAAATGTAAATATATCTATCTCTCACTGTTAAAAAATCCCTGGATCCAGGATTTGATCCGGATCTAATCTGTCGAGTTGTACTTTCTAAATCCCCAGATTTGTTTGCTAACAAACAAAAACACAAACCGAGGGGGAAAAAAACATAACCTCCTTGGCAAAGAGGGAAGTGAACAGAATAGGGTTTCCGAAGGGTCTGAGGCCCTTAATGTTAAATTTTCATTTGAACTGGAGCTCTTATAATATGATCTTGTGGATTATAGGACTTTGACCTACTTGGAGAGAAGATCATGTCCTGTGGAATGGACCACTCTCTGAAGCTGTGGAGAATAAACTCGGAGAGAATGCAAAAAGCAATACGAGGCTCTTATGAGTACAACCCCAGCAAGACCAACAGGTAAGAATAGTTACACCAGGCTATTGCTGTAGATTTAAAGTCCCAGGTTGTATATTCTGAAAAATGTTTCTATGACACCAAATCCACCCAACCGTTATCACCGCTTATTCATCTAGATCGCCAGTCCCAACTAACTTAGGGTGAGGGAAATGGTTCCAGGCACCAATCTGTTGTAGGGCTAACACGTACACAACCAAATGTTCACTCGCTCCTTCACACCCCTGGTCGCCAGTTGACCTGATCTGTGTGGTATTGGACTGTGGGAGGAAACCAGATGTATGTACATGTGTATGTAAATAATTATCTTGTAGGTTAGTTTTATGTACATAGGAGGACAAGTGATAACGCCTTGTAAATGATGAGGAGCGGCACATGTATTCATGTGGAATTTGGCTAAAGTACATATTGTATGAAACGTTAACAATCACTGATTTATGTTAACAGTTATGCACCGAAGGCGCGGTGGATGTCGCTGAATATTCCCCAAGACACAACATTTGAGGGGATTATTCTTGAAAATTAAAAGTATACCCCTACCATCAAATACTTTAATTCAATATTTTGTTTCATATTTTCACAAGATGTGTCTAGAACGAATCTGAAATGGCGGTAAGGGGGGAAAACCATGCAGTATTTCCAGCTGACTTGAACTGGCTACGATGCGCTTTCCTCCAAACTTCAAAATATTTTGAATGAATAATAAAACTGCCCTGCGATGGCCTGGCGAGCTGTTCTGGGTGTACCCCGACCCTCGCCCAGAGTCCCCTTGACCCTAATTATTATTAAGCAGCTTAGAAAATAAATGCATGAGTAAACCACCTTGATTTGAATAATTATCCATATCATACTTTTCCTCATTCAATAATTGCTTATTATTGGTATTATTATATGACCATGTTGTTTACAGTTGTTTCATATTTCAGGCCTTTTGTCTCTCAGAAGATTCACTTCCCAGATTTCTCCACACGGGACATCCACAGAAACTATGTAGATTGCGTGCGCTGGTTGGGGGATTTAATTCTCTCAAAGGTAAGATTTGATTTTTTACATCAGGTGTCCAGCACATGGTTTATTCAGGACTGGATGGGCGCCAGCCTCCCCGTGACCCTAATTTGAATTAAGTGGCTTAGAAAATTTGAGAAATCTGAAGCGTTTCAGAAAATGAATGAATGAATGAATTAATAATAATAAATTGAAAAGCATGAAGGAAATAAAATGGTCAACTGCAACGTATTTGAAAAGGAGTAGGAAGAATAATCGTATAATAGGTGCCGTACCTATCAATTATTGATCGTTAATAATGTACCTGCTTCTCAGTTGATCCTTAAAGTGAAACGAAAGACAAGCCTTTCAAACTCTCCTGTTACACATGAACATATGTATATTTTTATTATCAGGTGGATTTTGTTTACATTTTTAAAGTTGCATTCTGCTAAAATCTGTGTGATGGTTTGCATTAGCTTGTTTAAAAAGGCTGGCATTTTACTCTCACAAGTGTGCAAAATCATGAGAATAGGATGTGACTTCGTCAGTTCATACAAGCCAAGATAACAGTAAAAATAACAGTATACAGATAATAAACTAACAGATCAGATATAAACTCGTGAACTTCTGAATAAAATAAAACTATGCACATATATACCTAATACGAGTTGACGTTCAAATACATCAGACAAACATCGGCTCAGTTATAGGAATGAATGATATATACTGCTGTTTGTTCATATGCAAATTACTTTCATATTTGCCGTCGCATACACGTGAATCACATGCAACTTTTCACAGTACGGTGTCGTCGTCCGTCGTGTGCGGATTTGTTACTACTTTTTTACAAAGGCGCTTGTAATAACAATGGGGCATTTCGCTGTGCTTTTGTATGCACGCTTGATTTCCCTTTAATCTTCTTTCAGTGTTTAATTGTTCGATTAACTTTTTATAGTGGATCGCTTTCTGTGTTGTAGTCTTGTGAAAACGCCATCGTGTGCTGGAAACCTGGGAAGATGGAGGATGATATCGACCACATCAAACCCAGTGAGTCCAACGTGACCATTCTGGGACGCTTCGACTACAGTCAGTGTGACATCTGGTACATGCGCTTCTCCATGGACTTCTGGCAGAAGGTGCTTACACAATACACAGAAGAGCACCCCTGTAGTGTCTGAAATCCCTCTCACACTCCTGCCGACATACAGGGTATAGTGCTGCGTGGGGCAGCAGTAACACGCACACACACACACGACGGAATTCGTGACCCACTGTTACATAAACAGTTTGAACATTAAAGTCTACTACTGAAGTGATGACTTATTTAGGGTTTTTCCTGAAATCAACACAGGGTCAAAATTATACATATGCCTAGGCTTCCTCTAGTATACTAACCGCCTAGCCAGTAAAGCTAACAGTTCTAAAAATCCTCTAGCCACACGAAAGACCTCCTGGCCTTATTCTTCCCAAATTTAAAGCAACGTACGTGTCCATGATGGAACATTTTCAGTGCACTTACCATTATTTGTTTTCGTATAGCTGATAGATGAATAATAAAGTTTTGAAACCTAAGAAGGCAAACACTTTATATTCTGCCAGAGTTGATGAACTGCACAATGGGCACGGGAGAACAAATGAAAGTGACCAATCAGGAAGTCCATTCCATGCCTTCGCCGTACACAAGTGGTGATGAAGTCTGCACATGTGTACACGTACACCATCGGTGATAACAACACTTGGTCAATTCTGAGCATCGATTTCGGGTATTAAAAATAATAAGTAAAAAGCTCAAAAAGTTGTATTAGCCAATAGGACCGTGGTGAACGGCTAGCGGAAGCCTAGTACAC
Organism: Tandanus tandanus; assembly: GCA_039654325.1. NCBI lineage: Eukaryota > Metazoa > Chordata > Actinopteri > Siluriformes > Plotosidae > Tandanus > Tandanus tandanus. The sequence goes on from JBCNYH010000009.1 coordinate 18,374,970, forward strand.
CCACTTAGCTTGGGACCGGTGGTGTGGTGGTTAGGGTGCTGGGCTCATGATCGAGAGGTCGTGGGTTTGAATCCCCGTTAGACCCCCACCGTGCTAGGTACACAAGTGTGCCTTTGTCTAGCCAGCAGTATAAATGGGTACCAGTAAAAATACTGGGAATGTAACCTGTGATGGACTAGCATCGCTCCGGCCTGATGAGCCAGTAGGCTCGGGTGTAAAAAGCCCAACAGATTTACCTTACCACTTAGCTTATGAATTCAGTGGTGCTGAAAGTACTCAAATGTCTTAATTTGCCAAACGCAGGGCCTTTTAAATTCCTAGTAGAGGTGATTGACTATAGCTGGCAGTTTCTCTGTGGAACATCGCTCAACTGTTAATATTGTTGTAATCTGACTGTTTTTGTTGTGGCTACAGATGCTGGCGCTGGGAAATCAGGTGGGAAAACTGTACGTGTGGGACCTGGAGGTTGAAGATCCTCATAAAGCAAAGTAAGATCAATATTTACTTCTTTCTTATCTCCTCTCTTGATATCAGCTGAGTATAATATCGATGGCCCCTTTTCTCATTCTACAGATGTACCACTCTCACGCTACCAAAATGCACCTCAGCCATCAGGCAGACAAGTTTCAGCAGAGACAGCAGTATTCTAATAGCAGTGTGTGACGACGCGTCTATCTGGCGCTGGGACAGGCTACGCTGAAAACCTTTCCCTCCCAAATGTTTTCTCTCCTCAGAACGCTAGAAACAAGCGCCTGTCACAGGACATGTTCCGTACTGCTGAGCAACCTGGACTCTGGATGCTTATTAGCTTTGGAAGTTGCTTACCTCAGATATGTCTGCTTTTGTTTGTTTTTTTCTTTTGTTACCTTTTCTGTCTAATAAAAACCTATTTTTACTTGGTTGCTTGAATGTTTTCAAACCTCAAATTCAAATTTATTTGTCACATACAAAATCATACACAGTACAATATGTAGTGAAATGCTTAGTATGACTGTCCTAAAATTTGAAGAATAAGCTATCAATACCAAGAAGAAAATAGTTTTTATTTTACTATTTAAAGGACTTTATAGTTAAAGGTCAATATAAATTAAAAAAATATAAAATAAAATATAGGATACAAAAATATATAAAATGCAATATAATGAAATATAAATGCAGTGGCGATTGTACAAGTAATATTGTCTGTAAAGTGTCTGTGTGCAACCATCAGCTAAGGTGGAATTTAATGTTTATGTGTAGGGTAGAGTCTACAAAGTCCTGCTGATTATTGTGAGGTTTCTCACTTGACTCTTGTTGATTTGGTAGTTGGACAGTCTTTGTATCACATCTTGAAGGAACGTTTATGTGTAGTGTGGTAATTAATTTACACAGTGGGGATTAAACATTAGATCTGTGTCAATAGACAAAAACTAGCCAACAGTGGAGAAGACCCATAAACAACTAACTGGGTTATCAAATGCCGGCCATGTCTCTCACTGTATGTGGTGAGAGGCCTGTAAAAGAACCATTGCTGACTTTTGAAAAGAGTAGGCTGCATTGCCATCAGTGTTTCTGCCCTGCGATGGCCTGGCGAGCTGTCCAGGGTGTACTCTCCCCTCGCCCAGAGTCGGCTGAGATGGGCGCCAGCCTCTCCGTGACCCTATTTATATCACGAGAAAGTATCCAGCTACTAATTTGCAATTGGTTTGTGGATGTTTGACGGAAAAAAAGAAAAAATAATCTGTTGTAAATTAGTCGCATTTTGTTCACTTTTTGTTCTCAAACCATTCGCTTTTTATTTGTGTGTTACTGTACTTCATGTGTACTAAGCTGCAAATCGCTCCAGCGAGAGCCGGAGGTCCTGGCTCGATGAAGCCAAAAGGACAACCATAAAATGGCCACCAAACCAGAACCCCTCAACGCCTTGGCTGCGCCTAGGAATTCTACCCATAAATACCATGAACAGAACCGGTGACAAAGGGCAGCCTTGGCGGAGTAATTCGACATGTTGTTACCAATGCGGATCAAGCTCTGGCTCCGACAATGCAGAGACCGAACGGTCCGTAGCAACGGGTCCGGTATACCACATTCCCACAGCACGCCCCACAAGATAGCCGGAAGGACACGATCGAAATCCTTCTCCAAGTCCACAAAGCACATGTGGACAGGTTGGGGAAACTACCATGCCACCCAGGCCTGGCTCCAGGTGGGGACCCCGGTAACCCACATCTGGGCAATGAAAACTTTGTCCTTGAAATGATATTGCTCATAGAGGTCTTCTGAACCGCGCTTAGTCTGGATCTTCACCTAGGACCTGTTTGCCTTGGGTGACCCTACCAGGGGCATCATGCCCCCGACGACATAGCTCCCAGGATCATTAGGGCACGCAAACCCCATCCACCACGATAAGGTGGCGATTCAAGGAGGGGAATATTAAAGCTATTGAAGAATAATAATAATAATAATAATGATAATGGTTGTTGTTGTTGTTGTTGTATACTGTTTGTGTGTGCCAGTGGACCTGGTAATTAAATCCAGGTTCTTCTATGATTAATATTCTCAATAAAGGATTTATTGGTTTAGAGGTTTATAAACACACAATTAATATAAAAAACATATTTCAGACACTTGAAACTTCAGTGTCAACTTTATTTTTGCTCCACTAGCAGAAAAATCGTTTTCTATTTACTAAAAACTACACGTGGCGGGCAGCCACGCCCACTTCGCGTTCTATTTCCGGGGTCAGGGTTGAAAACGTCCGGTTGAGGACTGCCTACTTTTCGAAGTTTCTAGCAGCAGGAAAAACACTTGCATCGCTGTTTGTGTGCACTAACCAGACCTTTTATCATGTTTTTCTCTTTGTGAGCATCTTTTATAAAGTTATGATCAGGTTTTTAGGAGATTTATTTTGATGTGTTTCTTATTTTGGAGAGAATCACTGAATAAAATAGCACTACACTGGAGAGCAGACTGACAGCTGAGGATGTTTGGGTGTCTAGTTGCAGGCAGATTGGTGAGTATTGATGTTGACCAATAGCTATGAGCCCCAGGATCAGGTTTGGGTTGATATTGGAGAACATTATTGAGTTAGATGTTAGGAGTAAAGCTAGCCTAGCCCTGTACACTCCAGTTCAGTCTAGTCTGGTGTTTTTAATGGATCTTGAATGATTACAATGCAGTCACTCGTCCTCTGAAGGTCCAGACCGACGCCCAGCAGGTTGCTGGAGATAAATTTGTCTTCAACCTCCCTGATTATGAAAATGTCAACCACGTGGTGGTGTTCATGCTCGGCACAGTGCCCTTCCCTGCTGGCATGGGAGGTGCTGTTTACTTCTCCTTCCCGGACCCCAGTGTGGGACAGGTGTGGCAGCTCCTAGGCTTCATCACCAATGAAAAGCCAAGTGCCATCTTTAAGATCTCTGGCCTGAAAGCTGGTAAGTACACTGGTTATCAGTTCTCGTTTACACCCTGACAGGTCTGCAGCCGGGCAGATTCATACACGGCAAGCCGCAGTGCTGTGTGCGTCCTGACACCTTTCTGTCATAGCCAAATGCCATCATTTTTGGCTGTTGGTGCCACGGTAGCTTTTCTGTGGGATTCGACCAGATATACTAGCCCTCAGTTCCGTCAGTGAGCCGTGGACACCCGTGACACTCTTTCTATGTACGTACCACTGCATACCAGGAGCTGTCCACTCCAATCCACCTTTATTTATCAAGCACTTTAAAAAAACACTAGTTGATACAAAGTGCTGTTCAGAGGAATAAAACATATAAACAATCAAATACATACAAAAATAATAGATAAATAAATACAGAAACACAGAATGCATGTTTTAAGAGAAGATTTAAAAATTGGTAACAAAGGCACCTGTCTCACGTAAAGGGGCAATCTGTGGAACTAGTGTTGTAGTCAAGACCTTTTCTCTACAGACTTTTGTCGAGACTTTGATGGAGGTGAGATCGTGTCAAGACCCAAACCAAACCAATGGGGGCTCATTTTTAAGACCGTTACTATAATCATAATAACAGTTTCGATTTTAACTCTATTCCTATGCTAAAAAATAAAGCATTATTTGACTAGAAAAGCAATCAGAGCGCAGACCTCCGCCAAGGCCGCAAAAAAAAAATCGTAAAAAAAATTCCCTGCGTCCAGACAATAATGTGGATCCCTGCCAAAATGTAATCAGTTGTTCCTTGTATCATTTCTGACTCATCCTGAAAATTTCATCAAAATCCGTTCATAACGTTTTGAGTAACGTTGCTAACAGACAGACAGACAAACCAGTGCCGGTGAAAACATAACGTCCTTGGCGGAGGTAATAATGATAGTAAATTACAAATCGATGTACAGGGTATACTCAGTAACAGAAGCATTGTAATTCTATACATATAGGAAGGCTCAACACCGGGGCAGGATGAAAAAGAAGTGTAAAATCGGACTCCCCGATCAGTCGCAGTGATTTAAACAGTGTGTATTAACTTGTACGCTCAGTATGTAGTCTGTAGTAGCATTGGAAGAACAGAGGCACTTACCCATCTGTCACTTTAAAAAAATATATTGATTCTATCTTTTTAAAAGAAAAAAGAAAGATCATTTATTTCATGGTGATGATGAAAGTTTGAGGGGGGTCCCAGTCTTCTCATTTAAGTTGCTTTACAGATATTAAACTCCGTCTTTTTGTTTTCCACTTGATTTGCAAACAAACACTTTTTTTTGTGTTTTGAATAAGCAAATCATAAGATATAGATTTAGGCGCAGCCTAAAAGCGGAGCTCCCATATGATTCCTGTTACTTGAGAAGTTTTTGGTGGGAACTCTCAAACCCCATCCACGTATCCCACGTATATCAAGATGAATTCATTTTAATAACTTGTTTATAGAAGGGAATAAAAATGAGGGAACCGAACACACAATCTTAGTCTCGACATGTAAAGTGTACCATCTAGAAACCGCAGCTTTAGAGAACATGTTAATAACACAAGAATATCGTTAGATGCTTATTTGTTTCATGTGATTAACGATAACGTCACATCACGCGACCTGAGTATTATACGCCTCTTGTTCTCTCTTGTACTGACACCGGGAGAGGGCGGGGTGCACCCTGAACAGCTTGTCAGACCATCGCAGGGCTAACACACAACCAATTACACTCACATCCACACCTAGGGGCAATTTGGTACAGCCAATTAGCTTAATGTGCATGTCTTTGGACTGTGGGAGGAAACCAGAGTACCCAGAGAAAACCCACACAAGAATGGGGAGAACGTGCAAACTCCGTAAAGAAACGCCCAAGCCTCGGACTCGAACCCAGTACCTTCTTGCTGCGAGGCGGATGTGGTAACCTACACCGCAAACAAATTAAATTAAATTATTTTCAGCAATCCTACGTCATACACCATACAGCAATTAAAGCACGATTGGCACTCAGACCACCTCGCCCGGCTCGTCGCGTCATTGCCGTCGGCTTGCTGTATTTCACGGGTCTCAGTTGCTGAATGACTCGCATGAGTTATTGCTAACTCCTCATACACGTGCATGACCGTACCGTGTTTCATTTGTTCACTACAGTGACCGTCCTTAAATGTTTTGATTGTCCCTTGTACTACATTAAAAAAAATTAAGTATTAATATAATAGTTATATTTCTGAGAAATTTATTTCATTATTTGTGACTGCCAAAAAAAAAAAAAGATCATGCTTTCAAATTCGACTGATAAGGCATACCTGTCTTTTGAAGGCGAAGGTGGAACTCATCCGTTCGGGATGATGGCTGCCCCACAGGCCTCTTCAGTGGCTCAGGTGGGTGTTTCTGTCGAACCCCTCGATCAGCTGGCTCAGCAGACACCAGTTTCCAACGCAACCGTTTCTACCATGGACTCTTTCACGCAGGTGAGCAGCAGATGCTGAACAGTCGTTACCTATATCTTTGTGTTATTTACTATAGTTAAGATATGGTACAATGATTTGGATTGATGTTTATCTTCTGTACACTACTCTGGATAGTTCACCCAGAAGATGCTGGAGAGCCTGTACAACTTTACCTCCTCCTTCGCACTGTCACAAGCTCAGATGACACCAAACCCCTCGGAAATGTACGTTCCCGCCAGCTCCATCCTTAAATGGTGAGTGTGTTTGTAAAAGGGAGCATCACTTCACAAAACACAATGACTTGTTCTGACTGAAAGGTTTATATTGTATAAGGTTTTAAAACCATTTCATCTCAGGTGTTTCTCAAAAGATTAATAGTTAAGGTGAATTGCTATGGAGAAAAATGTCACAATCTGATCGCTATCTGGCGATTTACAGGTATTATTAATTCAAAATATTTTCTTGTTTCTTATTGATGGAAAGGCATCAAATACTTCTTCGTATTCTTCTTTCTTCTACAAGCTGAATCATTGCACCAGTGCTATCGGATAGCAGAATTTTTTGCACCAGTGCTATCAGACAACCAAATTATTGCACCAGTGCTATCAGATAACTGAATTATTGCACCATTGCTATTGGATAACCGAATTATTGCATCATTGCTATCGGATAACCGAATTAATGCACCAGTGCTATCGGATAACAGAATTATTGCACCATTGCAATCAGATTTTTAATTTTTTTATTTTGCTGTACTGTATTAATCCCGCAAGGGAAATTATTGCCTCTACATTTAACCCATTCAAAGTGAGCACACACACGTAAACAGTGAGCACACACACACACACACACACACACTCGGAGCAGTGGGCTGCCACACACATTGGGGGCACCAGGAGAGCAGTTGGGGGGTAGGTGCTTTGCTTAAGGGCACTTCAGCCATGAATGTGGAGAAAGGGAAGGTGCAGCTCACTCCCCCACCGCCACACATTTTTCCTGCTGGTTTGGGAATCGAACCAACGACCTTTAGGTCCCAAAGCTGCTTCTCTAACCATTAGGCTACGGCTGCCCCAATAACCGAATTATTGCGCCATTGTTATTGCATAACCAGTTTATTTCACCATTGCCATTGGATAACTGAATTATTGCACCATTGCTACCAGATAACTGAATTATTCCACCGTTGCTATCGGATAACCGAATTATTCCACCGTTGCTATCGGATAACCGAATTATTCCACCATTGCTATCGGATAACCGAATTATTCCACCATTGCTATCGGATAACCGAATTATTCCACCATTGCTATCGGATAACTGAATAATTGCGTCATTGCTATCGGATAACTGAATTATTGTACCGTTGCCATTGAATAACTGAATTACTGCACCATTGCCATTGGATAAGCTGAATGATTATTGCACAGTAGGCAGGCGTCATATAGTAACCTGTCTGTCTACTTTGGAAATATTTTGAATGAATAATAAAACAATTGTAGAATTTTGCTTTCAAATGATATGGAGAATTTTAGAGGGTGTTATTAGGGTGTTATTTTCAGTCTCGAGACTGATGAGAAAGGCCTTCAGACTGAATAATTGAGAGACCCATGGCTGGGAATATTGCTGCCATTTCAGCGAATTTTGGAGGCATCTGTCATAAATATGAGTGCAGAAAATTTGCAGATGAAAACATGGCGGCGCTAGACATGCCTCAAATTTCAACGTGACCAAACTTTCAATCAATGGAAGCCTCGCTCTCCCAATTCTCACGGAACATTTACAGGATGCTTAACACTTAATGCTGGACCGCCGCACACACTTAGCAGAGCGAAGCACACAAAAATCAAGCGAGCTGTACATTGCTTTTTCCCCAGTCCTAGTTTATAGAACATAACATTTTTGGGGGATTCTTCAAAATTTTACCAACAAAAGAGAAAATGCAGAAATGGTTCAAGCATATATGAGTAGAATGTGTTTATTGTTTACACTCTGTGTTTATTGTTTATTTTCATTTCCACTTATTGGTATGTTTGGCAGCACGTTGGCAGAGTGGTTAGCACGTCTGCCTCACAGCAACAAGGGCCTGTGATCGAGGCCCAGGCTCGGGCATTTCTGTGTGGATGTTCTGTTCTGTTTACATGTTCTCCCTGCGCTTGTGTGGGTTTCCTCCAGGTCCTCTGGTTTCCTCCCACAGTCCAAAGACATGCACATTAGGGGGTGATCACACTAGAGGTGCGATAGAAAAGCGAATGATGCGAATTGATGATTATTATTTATTTTATTTTTTTTCGTTATTAATTTTTTTAAATACAAATTTTGAAATTCGGATCAAGATGTTTTGTGATTCCACATGCAAGCGAATGTTTTGCGGCATAAATACGTATATCGCGCAAAAGTTGCACGACAATTTTGCAAGTAATTTGCAATTGGTTCGCGGATGTCTGGCGAAAAAAGCGAATCTCCTGTCGTAAATCAGTCCCATTTTGTTCACTTTTTGTTGGCAAACCATTCGCTTTTTATTTGCGTGTTATTAGCGTGAACAAACTGCGAATAAAATCCGAATGATGGCAAAAATACACAGAGTGTTGCGGATTCCAGCAAGTCTCGAACTTATTCGCTTTTTCTTGCTGACGAAAAACGGATAATTTGCGAGCAAAACTTTGCAACCTTCTCGCGACATGTGCGGACTGTTTGAGAAGATTTTGAGACTCCTCCTCATCAGAGCCTCGTTTTGCGACATTCACGGAAATTTCAAACGTGTTCGAAATCTTTTGCGATGGCTTCATGAGCCAGGCGACCAGAATGCGATGCCGCGAATTTCGCGTCACAGATATGAGAATGAAAAGCCATTGCTATTCGCATCAGTCGCTTTTCTATCGCACCTCTAGTGTGATCACCCCCTTAGACTAATTGGCTGGTCCAAATTGCCCCTAGGTGTGAGTGTGAATGGTTGTGTGTATGTTGGCCCTGCGATGGTCTGAACGTAATAGGAATAAGCAGGTCAACAAATGAGTGAGTGAGGGAGGGATGGATGGATGTGTTAATTACTAAATTACTAAAAATCAGTAAACTTGACTCAGTTTTTTTTGTTCTTGTCCTCTGTGTTTAGGTATGAGAACTTCCAGAGACGAATGGTGCAGAATCCGAACTTCTGGAAGACATGACGGGGTTTTCTCCACTAAGATCTTAGTTAACAGAGAAGCAGAACATTGTACATTCATATTATTGGGCTTGATTTGAAACGTCTCGCTTAGGCATATTTTCATGTCAGTATTCGTATGTTTCATATTTTCTAGCTCTTATGGAACATCAACCAAGTAGATTCAGTGTTACTGAAAGTGCAGCGGACACTGACTGATTGGCTTCAGGTTTGCCAGCTGAGCATGAGCTACGGAATTTACAGGATTTGATGAGTGATCTTTGTAATGTGGTGATAATGCAGTCTTTTACATGCCTACCTTCTATGTAATCTTGTGTTCTAGACATAAAAAGGGTTTTTTTATTGCCTCATGTCTGTGATAAAGTGTAGAAACAAATCACATGATGTCTTTTCAGTTTTCTTGGGTGTGGGTTTGTTTAGTTTTTGGGGGTTTTTTCTGTAAAATACTCATTTGTTACATTTTCTTAAAGTAACACAGTCAGCCAAACTATTTTACAATATTAAATACACCCATTGGTCACTTTATTAGAAACACCTCAGACAATTACTGCCATAAGTATTTGGACAGAGACAAGATTTTCATAAAATTTTGTCTCTGTATACAGCACAATGGACTTAAATTGAAGAAGCAGCGTCAGCTGAATTTTAAAGGCGCCCATTCACTTTCCAAGCATATTAAATAAACATGAAATACAGTAGTGGGCGGCACGGTGGCGCAGTGGTTCGCACGTCCACCTAACAGCAAGAAGGTACTGGGCTTGATTCCTGGGCATTTCTGCGTGGAGTTTGCATGTTCTCCCCGTGATTTTCCTCCACGTGGAAAGTCCAAAACAATGGGCTGTCAGGCTGAGAAGGAACACAAACGAAGCCAAGTGCCCATTAAGCATAGTGGCCACTCTACAAGCCTCTGGAGGCAGTGTTATGATTTGGGGTTGCTTATTCCTGGCTGACTGCAGGATTCACTCACTCATTCATCTTGCGAACTGCTTAATCCTATTAGGGTCACGGGGAGTCTGGAACCTATCGCCGCTAACACTGGGTAAAGACGGGTTACACCCTGAATAGCTCGCCGGGCCATTGCAGCAATGTAGGATTCATCATGCTCAAATTGTAAAAGAGTGGAGCATTAGGAATCATTGACATGTGAACTGGCACCACAGAGGATTTAACCCACTAGAAAGACTGGGGTGTGATCCTCAGTCCAAGTTCCATTCAACCATTCATTTATTTTCTAAGCCACTTAATCCTAGTTAGGGTCACGGGGACCCACGCAAGCGCAGGGAAAATATGCAAAGTCCACACAGAAACGCCCCGAGTTCAGGAATCGAACCCGGGACCTTCTTGCTGTGAGGCGGACGTGCTAACCACTGCGGCACCCTCAGTCCGAGATCTTTGTAAAAATTTAATTCCACTTTGGATGTAAAGCTGTCGGGAGGTGGAAGGAATACTTCAAGGACCTCCTCAATCCCACCAACACGCCCTCTGTGGAAGAGGAAGAGCCTG
>JBCNYH010000009.1:18462645-18475988 GCA_039654325.1 Tandanus tandanus
TTCTCCGACCACCTGATAAACAAACAAACAAAAAAAAAAGTATGTGATCATGGAAAAATGCATGCTTTATTATATAACAAAATATTCTCTTCAAAACACCATCCAACACCAAACATAAAGGGAGACCAATTAATGTTTCAATTGCTGGTGTAAACTCTTTAATAAAGTAACAGCATGTGTGAGTTTTGGCAAGGAAGACTTGACGCCTGCACTGCTTATTTACACTACCATGAAGAAATGTTAATATTTTTTAAAAATGGATTTAATAGAAAAAATAATTAGGACATGCAAAATAGCATCATGTTCTGAAGATTCTGTGAAAGTTTAACAATATCAATACCCTGATGGGGTTACAACAAAGTGCATGCTTTGATATGGGAACCTAAACGATTTATTTAATACAAAACAAATGCAAGGTACCTTCGCCGGGCACAAATGGATTGATTAACCTGAGGGTTTGCTTTTAAGTTGGTTTATAAGTTTTGTAACGCTTGGCTATTATATTTGAATGTCTCCCTCTAGTGGGCATCTGATGAACATTCATTCAGACATTCTTTTCATTTATTGACTGTAGTCAATTCACCCCCAACCCCAAATTTGATCGCATTCACAGATCTCCTCCAAAATTTAATGGTTTGTGACTTATACCATACCCTACTGTAGAAAAAAGTTATATTGCTCAGAAAAAAAACAGACAAACAAACCAACACGGGTGAAAATAAAACCTTGTGGCAGAGTTAAATATGAGGTGCACAATGGCATTACGTTATACAGACTCTAAGTTTTGTAAAAATCCATTCAGAAATGTAGGAGTTGGGGATTAACAATGACAACTGCTTGTGGAGCAGTGACGAATCCATGTTTTACTATATAAAGGTTTTAACACCGAGCCTACTGGCTCATCAGGCCGGAGCTTATCCCCCGTTTCCTTAGTGTGAGTTCACCTCCTCCTGGATGGGACGCTAGTCCATCGCAGGCTACCTTCCCAGTACATTTACTGGTACCCATTTATACTGTTGGGTGGACTGAGACACACTTGGGGTTAAGACCTTGCCCAGGGGTCTTAGCATAGTGGGGGTATAACTGGGATTCGAACTCACAACCTCCTGATGATGAGCCCAGCACCCTAACCACTACACCACCGGCCCCACACTTTGATTAAGGAGGTGCACAATAGCATGATGGAAATAAGATTCTGATATTTGGTTGAAATAAGTTAACTGGTTAAGAAGCAGCTGAGGATTAGAACTAAGTGTGACCACAGATGACAACACGAGACAACAGCATTGTTTGTTAGCATAGTTACGCCAAATGGTTAAAAAGGTATCATATATTTATAAAACGTATTATATTTCATCAAAATTTAAAAAATGGGGAAAAAAATAAGGTTTTGAGGACATGTCCCAGTCCAAATGGGCTTGGCAGGGGTTTGCGCTCACCGAGTGCTCTTGCTTGTAACTGATATGTTGAAATCGTTAAACATCAAATGTCCTAAGTAAATATTAGTGGCACTGCAACTGTAATATGTTGAAGAGAATTTCTTAGTTCAGAATCAAGTTAGCCAATCAGGTTATATCACCACAGTCACCAACTGTTTACATGACTATAATTAGAAAGCATTGTTACTGTAGCACTCACGTGTGTTGTGGTGCGTTGCTGTAGGAGCCGTGCTCAAGTCGCTGCCAGCGACCCAGATGTGCAGCTGAGCGGTGCAGCAGGTCGCAGTAGCTGGGAGGAAGCAACTGACTCATCAGCATTACAAATGCGTTGATCCACACCATGATCAAGTGCTCACATGACCAACGCATGTCGTAGTACTGTGTTTTCTAGGAACGGAGATAAACACGCATGCAATACACATTTATACTCCACACTTTAATAAATGCAGCTGACGCTCGTCTATCTAAAGTGTCGTCTCGTGAATCATACTCACCTGGACGAAACAGAGCGGTAAGAAGGCCACATAGTAGGCACTGAAGAGCGAATTGAAGAGCACCTCTTTAATACGACGGTTAAAGTCACTCTTAAGCTCCTCTACCTCACTGCGTATGAGCTCAGGAGAGGGCGGGCACGTGTGGGCAGGAACATGGGTGGGGCTGAAGAACTGCTCCCGTAGATTCTCGCGCACAAGCGCTAAGAAGTCCTTGGGTCGCTGCAGAGAGCTGTCTGTCCCATCCTGCTCTGAAAATGAGCAGTCTGTCGTTGCTTGCTGAGTTCGTCCTTCTTGGTGAAAGCAGCACAGTGGGACATATACACCGAAACTGGGGTGGGCAAAAAAATATGGTTGATGAGCATCACATGATATCGACTTCAAAAAGGTTTAATTCATAGACATGCTTAAATATCTACTTTTTTAAAAATTCAGAAAGAAAGCACTTCCTGCATCCACTTGTGGACTAAAAGCAGTAAAATTTAGGGGTCATTTGACTCTAAATAAATATATCCGCTGCAACTAGCATTTTCATACGTTTTTGGAATAATAATGTTCGCACAACTGCAACATTCCTCCAAAATCCTGACTGATCAGCATTTAAATCATTATTCCCAGTGGACAATTCTCAAATCGAAAGGATGGAAACTCACAGTCACTTGGAGCAAGTGGTCTAACCATAATCACACTTTAAAATTGAAAAATAAACCATAAAAATATCTTTGAGTTTGTTTTTGTGGGTGGCACGGTGGCTAACACGTCCGCAAGAAGTCACAGCAAGAAGGTACTTTTCAGATTCTTCCATTGACACAGATACAGATTTTTAAGGCACTTTGCTCTGTTGGTTTTGTAGAAACATGCATGAAGATACAACAGATCCACCAGAATTTTAAATACATGCTTGAAAGCATGCTGGTATTTGTGGTATACATGCTGGTATTTGTGTCTCTTACCATTCAAGCTGACTGAAACCTGGTCCTGTATGACTGAAAATAACTACCTGCCAGTGTCACCGATAAAATGAAACCACATTTGAATTTTTTGTCACATACAGTGGCTCACAAAAGTATTCATACCCCTTGAAGTTTTCCACATTTTGTCACGTTACCACCATAATCGTAAATGTACTTATTGGGATTTTATGTGACAGGCCAACACAAAGTGGTGCATTATTGTGAAATATAAGGAAAACGATACATGGTTTTCAAAATTGTTTAGAAATAAAAATCTGGAAAGTGTGGTGTGCATTTGTATTCAACCCCCTTTACTCTGATACCCCTAAATAAAATCCAGTGCAACCACAGTTGCCTTCAAAAGTCATCTAATTCGTAAATAGAGTCCATCTGTGTGTAATCTAATCTCATTATAAACACAGCTGTTCTGTGAAGGCCTCAGAGGTTTGTTAGAGAACATTAGAGAACAAACAGCATCATGAAGCCCAAGGAACACACCGGACAGGTCAGGGACAAAGTTGTGGAAGTTTAACGCAGGGTTAGGTTAAAAAAATAAATAGATAAATTTCCAAAGCTTTGAACATCTCATGGAGCACTGTTCAATTCATCATCTGAAAATTAATCTAACAAGATATGGCCGTCGACCTAAACTGACAGGCCGAACAAGAAGAGCACATTAATAAGAGAAGCAATCAAGAGGCCCGGGGGCAGACATACCTTACAAAGGTAAGGTATGTCTGTTGAGCTTTTACACTCGAGTCTAGTGGCTCATCAGACCTGGAGCTTGGCATTAAGCGACTAGGAGTTCAACTAATCCTGGATGGGACAACAGTCCGTCGCAAGTTACCTTCCCAGTATATTTTTACTGGTACCTATTTATACTGCTGGGTGGACAGAGGCACATTTGTGATTAAGGCCATTGCCTAGGGGTGTTAGCACGGTGGAGGTTAAACGGGGATTTGAACCCTCAACCCCATGAGCCCAGCACCATAACCACCAGCCCAGGCAATTGTTAAAAGAAAGCCATAGGAAGTCCTATTTGCAATTTGCCACAAGCCATGTGGGGGACACAGCAAACATGTGGAAGAAGGTGCTTTGGTCAGATGAGACCGAACCAGATGTCCGAAATGCAAAACACTACGTGTGGCAAAATATGAAACCTATGACCATCCCCACCGCAAAAAATGGTGGTGGCAGCATCATGCTGTGTGGATGCTTTTCTTCAGCAGGGACAGGGAAGCTGGTCAGAGTTTATGGCAAGACGGACGAAGTCAAATACTTGGGGGGGGAAACCCTGTTAGAGACTGCAAAAGATGTGAGGCTGGGGAAGAGGTTCACCTTTCAACTGAACAACGTCCCTAACCATACAGCCAGAGCTACAATGGAATGATTTCGATCCAAGCATGTGTGTTGAAATGGCCCAATCAAAGTCCAGACATAAATCCAAATTAAAATCTGCAGCAAGACTAGAAAATTGCTGTTAACAGACACGTTCCATACAATTTGACTAAGCTTGAGCTATCATGCAAAGAAGAATGGGCAAATATTTCAGTCTCTAGATGTGTAAAGCTGGTAGAGACATACCCCAAAAGAATTGAACCTGTAATTGCAGCGCAAAGTGGTTTTACAAAGTATTGACTCGAAATACGAATGCATGCCACACTTTTCAGATTTTTATTTGTAAAACAAATTGATGACAATGCATCATTTTCCTTCCACTTCACAATTATACAAACATAAAATCTCATTAAAACACATTTCCGTTTCTGGTTATCATGTGACAAAATGTGGAAAAGTTTAAGGGGTATTAATACGTTTGTAAGCAACTATATCTGTTTCGTGTAGAAATCTGGACTGGATGACAATCTGAATTTGGGCTGTTCAGTAAAAACCTGTGTTTAAGAGTGCATTTTCCTCCCATTACTTAGAACTCAAATGAGATTGTACACCTGGCATCGGTATCAAAGTCACAATTTTAGAAAATGTGACTACTCAGTTGACTGCTATGCCAGGTACGCCAAACCAAATGCATGATTCACTCAGACACAGACAGACTATTCAACATTCCTACAGACAAGCGACATCAGCTAGGTGACAAACTGTTTATGCTACAAATATCCTGAAGAAGGAAATGTAGTCAATGTTACCACTCACTGATATCAGCTGCATATTATAGATGTACGGCTTGTGCGGCTTTATAGTGTTATGCACTCCGTCTTATTATAGCTGAAGCTGCTCCTACTTCATTAATGCAAACCCTGTTATCACCAAGCACAAGTTTGCGCTGTGTATTTAATGACACACATCATCCTGCTGAGACAGCAGTTTAACACGTACCTTACACTTATCACATTTGAATTATTTGTAAAAGTTTGAACTTTGCCCTTATACTGTGTTACGTGTTACCCAATAGACTAAAGATGGGAAAACAAAAAACAAAACCAAAAAAAAACCATACAAGCTTTAAGTCTCGAAGTCAGGGACCTACTAAAGATTTTTATTTTTTATTTCACATACTGTATTAATCCCGCAAAGGGAATTATGGCTCTGCCTTCAACTTCTAAAGTGAGCACACGCACACACACAAGCAGTGAACACTCACACACACAAGCAGTGAACACACTCACACACACACACACAAGCAGTGAACACACTCACACACAGAGCAGAAGGTAGCCACACTGCAGCACCCAGTTGGTTAAGGTGCTTCGCAAAAAAAAAAGGACATATCTGTGATTTGCTTATTTCCTACAAAATAAAAAATGCAAATCTCGTAATAGACCATCCTATAAGTATGGGTGAACCTCTTCCCTTTGATAATACTGGTGTATGATACTTTAAAAACGATACTTTCCTGTTAAAGCAAATATTCTATTTTACAGAACTGCATTTTCCAATAATCTGTCTGGAAACTGCATCATGAGTCATCGTTCTGAATGTCCCAGAACATGGAAAGTCCCCCGAACCTTGGCTTGTCTAACATACATACCGCCAGGCCTCATGTTAAAAATTTTTCATTTGTAGAGAGTAATTACACCCAACTGAAAGTACCTAATATAAATAGTTATTTTTGCACGGGCCCCAATCTATTGTAATTGCGTTTTGCCGCCAGATTTCCTTTGTTCTTTAACATAATGGAGCTCAAACTAATTCGTATGGTCTTACGGGTAGCCCAAGAAGAGCAGGTTTAGCACTGAATGGGTCTTGAAGAGGTTGACGAGCGTCCAGCAGAGAATCCAGCCGCATAGAGTGAGGAGACTGAGTCGGGCCACGATCAGAAGCACATACTGCACAAAGGAAGATGGGCTCGTCTGGGAGGCCTGGCATGAACAATCAGGAAAATGCAATTATTATCTGTGTTGATACTGTTTAATTAAATCTGTAATTAAGTCCCTACAGCAGATCATCAATAGGTAAACAGATCAAGAGAAACCTTCAGTGAATACAGCAAAATAGCATAACACCCTTGAAATATTGGGATCATTCTCTAAAACTAGTACCATAAAGTGCGACATTCACAATCCCCAAATTTCAAAGTAGTCCGGCACATTTTCCTAGAAATTGATTATAGATTCATGACCCATTGTTATAAACAGTGAGAGAACTGCTTTTATTAGTAACAAACAGGAATAAATCCGGAATGGACACCAAATTCATCCCTTTTGTTTTTGGTGAATAAATTAATTAGCGCTCGTCTACGTGTGAAATAAACCCATATCAGAAAGAACTCAGTTGCATAGTGAACATCATAACCTGGAACCTCGCCCCTCACAGGAGAAATGGGTCGTGGACGCCACTGGTTACATGTGGAGCCGTAAATTGATATGCGATTCTCAGTCCACAAAGTGAGAAAAACAGGAATTTCTACTTTGGATATAGATTTTAATGTATAGGATATAGTAGGATATAGAATTTAACTACACTTCACCCTCGATTTCCCGGATTATTAGGGCGGATTGGCTGTCCGGGAACCTCAAAACCCCTGTCTGGGGTCCCTACCCTTTCCCGAACATTTACCAAAATCGGTCCGGCAATCACCATTATTCAGCAGCAGTCCCGGACTTTTACACACTTATCCGACACTCTTAAGGAGCGAATCAGCACATTCTTTTATCACATTCGTTTTAAATGTGGGTTCTCTCATGCTCTCCCGTCACTGATGCCACTATCTGTTCATTGGACATTATTTTGTCCATCCACTCGGACGGAAACTGGCCGGACAGGAGGGAAGTTGGAAAATCATCACCGACCTGGACTTCCATCATCGATTCCCGGACTTGTCCGAGCATTTTTTAGGCAAAACAAAATAATGTCCGGCGCCGGATTTTGTACGGGAAATCCAAAATCCGGGAAATAGGGGTACGGGAAATCGAGGGTGAAGTGTATGTGCAATTTGAGTTGATACTTATTTGATACATATATACTTATTTATAGTTTTTGGAAAATATTAGGTCAAAATGTCAATCATTAATTTTGACCCAGTTTCAGAGAATGACCCATTTATGCTAGTTAATACTGATAACCAAATATTTATTAAATTTACCTTTTCCTTTCCTGATATATAGGGTTTGTTAGCATGAACTGCACACATCTGAATTTACTAGAAAACTACTATGCAATTTGTGTTTCTGAAAGGGAAAAGGGAGTATTTTAAGCAGCACTTTTCATGGACATTTCATGAGAAAATTCACGAGCAATAAAAATGTCAACAGGTTCTGCATATAATATACCGACATAAGACAGTAAGGATCAGAAATGCATGCTACTGTTAACGTCTTTGCCACATGAAGAAATTGTGCCAAACTCTTCTTATTAAACTTTCGCCTAATTTGGAGCCTTTATGTGGTTTTTGAGATGATGTTGTAGTGGAAATTTTGGTGAAACCTAGCAATGCTCGCCACAAGCTGTCCCACAATGCACAATATAGAATTAAAACCTTTATGTCCATGTGACTTTTTTGATTTCTGGACGATCAGAGCGGGAAAAAAAACAATAAAAAAAGGCATGAAAAATGCCCATTGTTCATACCTGCAGTTATTTAGGATACGCTATCTGTTCAATCCAAATAATGTACTTGGTTACATCCCCAGTATACGCATCAGGTTTGCAGTTGATATATAAAGAAAGACCCTCTGGTGAAAATTTCCCACAAGTACCAAATTTTTTTTTATTTCATTTCACTGTGGTATCAAGTCACTTTATTTATTGAGTAAATAACATTATATAACATTCAGGAACTAATTTGACAATGAAGATGTAACAAAATGAATTAGAATCAGAGATACTGCATACGACTGTATAACCCAGATAAAGGAAGTACCTCGGAGATGATGGTCCATACTAGTCTTCTGGCCAGCATCACCGTGATAAAGATAGCCAGGTGGTAGTCTATCAGATAAAAGTTCTACGAGCAGAAGACGACCACACATTAGTCATTACCAAACCAAAAGCAAATGCATGAAGATTAACACTTGTGAATAACTTCTATTTAATGTTTTTTAGCAGCAGACCTTCACAAAAGCAGGTGAAACCTTCAAGTTGGAAAAAAACTCAATGCTCATTGTATATTACAATTTCTCTAATATTCCTAAAAACATCACCTGTATAAAATAACCACATGTGCTCCTGACTGCTCTAGCAGATACTTTACAAATGACTGTTTTCTGGTCAGTGTCCGCTATACCTAAACCCCAATAAAACAACTGATTTAGTTTTGTTTGTTTGTTTATTTTTAATATAAACATACAGCTAGTAAATTAAGGGTTAAAAAAAATCAAGAGAAACCTTCTTTACATTCCCTTAAACACTAGATCAAAACAAACCCCATATTTACACAAGTGGCAGATATGCTGGCGTTTTGGTGACTCTCTCACAAAAAGCATGGCCTGTCCTTCTTTAATTTTTGACTTCTATTCAGGCTTGTAAATTCTTTTGTAACATGCGCACAATGATCCCATTTTACATTGCAAACATATTTGCTCACTGCAATATACAAAAATATTTACTAGCCGTTTGGTCAAAAAAAAAAAAAAAAAGAGAGACACAGCAGGACAACCTCAACTGTCTACATTCAACAAATCTGAAACATTTGTGTTAGATAATAATTTTACACCCTGTACGACAAATTATATGATGAGTTTATAAAATGGATAGTTTGAGACTCAGTGTCTAACTGGTTGGAGCTGCATTTGATATGAACACACCTCTGAAAACATCACTATAACTGAATCATGTTTAATACTCAAGCGTTAAACCAATAATTAAAACACAATCATTAATGCCAACTATAAACTGTGATTTCCAAAAATGCAAAAAAACAAAAGAAAAAAAAAAAACAGTGTTGCACATATTACGCAATTACTTTCGTTTGTGATCTGTTGAGAAATAAGAGAAGGTTTTGAATGAAAGATTGGTTGAGGGAAAAGCATGCTGCATGAATTGTTCTGCAAAAAAACACTAGAGGCATAATGCAAAAAGTGTTCATCTTAAATTTTGTATTCAATGAAATAAAAAAGGGTCACCAAGAAAACTAATATATGTTCAATAACAAGAAAGTGAAACATTATAGCTGTGAATAACTTATTTCCCCATCACTGCAGGAGCTGGGTGATAAATTCCGGCTGTTAAACACTCTTCTGATCATCAGAATGTAATGAAACTCGTTTTCTGAAATAATGCACATGGGAACATGCCGTACTCAGTAGTTTAAAGGTAAATGTAAAGTCTGTTGGGTTTTTACACCCGAGCCTATTGGCTCATCAGGTCTCATCATTATCCCAGGTTCCGTAGCATGAAACAATTAGGAGTTCAACTCCTCCAGGATGGGACGCTAATCCATCGCAGGTTACCTTCCCAGTATTTTTAATGGTACTCATTTACACTGCTGGGTGGACAGGGGTACACTTGTGGTTAAGACCTTGCCCAGGGATCTCAGCACGGTGGGGGATTCAATCCCATGACCACTCAATCATGACCCCAGTACCCTAACCACTACACCACTGGCCCCCCTACTCAGCCATTTATTCAGATGATACAACTTCATGTCACGAATACGGCATGCTCCCATGTATAGACATAGTTACTATAATTAATATATATTAATATATATAGCCGTTTCAGAGGGACTTTGAAGTTAAACCAAAGGAGGACCTTTTGACGGGATATTAATGCAAAGAACACTAGAAAATCCACCATGGAATTATTAAAAAAGAAAATATGAAGGCTTATGGAATGGCCTGGACAAATCCCAGCTTTGACCCCTACTGAAATGGTGTGGGAGGATTTAAAAGTGCAGTACATGCAATAATCCCTCAAACATGAAACTGCCTATAAGTCTCAAGTCTCCTTTCCCCACAGAAGAATATTACATCTACTGCTATGTTGTTGAAAAAATAAGTAAGATTTGTTTAAGTACCTCACCTTTATCGCCTATATGCTACCAATTTTATGCGTGTTACAGCATGTGCAGTAGTAATACATACCAGCGAGGTAGAGGCAGCAGGGTGGATATGAGGATACCACCACACTGTCCTGTAGATGTTAATATACTGTACAAAGAGTGCCACCAGCAGGTAGAGGAAGAGCAGGAACTCGAAGAGCAGGCTGCTGTCTAGAGGAAGCTCGGGGATGCGGCAGTGGCGCACCGGTTCGGGCGTAATCAGGGTGGTGAGAGGGGGAGCCGACAGACCTAATGAATTACTGCTCCTGAAATGAGAGGGCCACATGTTACTGCTATACAGCCAGCACAACACCTGAGAGTGCTGTTATAGGAAAATAATCTACGATTTTTTTGGTTTGACGCATCCCAAATACTGAGTACTAGCTTCAGCAAATCAGAAGTGTCCATTTAATTATATTGAGCCTCCTACAAATAAGTCCCTATGATCATAGTATACAAGTTATAAGTTGTTACTGAAAAAAAAATTGTCTCATCACCAATCAGAATAAAGAACATCATGATATTTAATATACACAACACAGGAAAAGTGTGATCTGGCTGGTTCTTTATCTCAGGATAATTAACTATTCTGCAGCGAAGGTGAGGAGGATGACGCTGAAAATACTGAATAATTCTCTATATCATACTTCACCTCATTCAATAATTGCTTATTATTCACTTCATAAATTTCAAATAATGCTTGAATCAAAGCATCAGCCAAAAAATAAAAAAAAGACAGTTTGCCACAACCACTCATTCTACACTCCTACAAATTCAACAAAAGCTACATGAAAATGCCATGAAAAGCTACACAATACGCCACTTGCATTTTAAATCGTACCGGTGGTGAATTAGTGTTACTAGCTCTTTAAAATGATCACGTATAACATCAGCGGTTCCTTCCGGCAACATCAGTCCATATCCGTCTTCAAAGTGCATGTGAGTGTTACAACTCTAGGCATTCTCAGAGACATGTTGCCTTTCTGATTGGCTGTTCCAGCTTGGTAGTGAAGCGAACTCGTTGGATTAGCTGGCCTACGTCACTGACCCCGTGCATCATAACACATTATCGGCCAGTGCTGAGCTGCACAAACAACAAGCGCAGAAATTGTAGGAAACATTTCTTTTGTGTTCCTAAACCAACTGACGACAGGAAAACCGAGCTGGCAAAACATATTTGCATAAGCCACTTTGGATCTACCGTCACGGACATCCCTGTCAGCGTTCTCGCCCTCAGAGTCACTAGAATGTGACGTCTCACTGTCTCCACAAGAGACTCCTCCCTCTTTGGTTCAAAGAGGTAACAATTTACACCCATTTCCACAAAATTGTTGCCATGGTTGCTTTTTGAGCACGTTTTTTTATCACCTAAAATGTCGCTTGATGAATAGATCTGCTTGTTTACTTGCGCTGGATAACCCCGCCCAACGACTTCACGTCACTTCCGGGGGAAAAAGACGACACAATACTAACAATTGGTTCAACCCCTGTTAGTAATCCACGGGGGAAATCTTACCAGTTTTGTGCTTTTTATGGTCATTTATGTTAAAATAAGTGGCTGAATCGCTTAAACGTGTTACATATGCACAAATTATGCTATTGCTGTTATGAAGTGCGTGACCACTGTCAAAAAAGGTAACATAAAATGTAAAAAATAAACCTAACCCTAATTTCATTTTATGCTTCTCTTATGTTCCCGTCTAGTATATACTAAACAGTAATTCGCCTCGGGCTCTGTGAAGATCCCTCATCATTCCATCCTGGCGACTATTCAGGGATATCAACCTTGCCTTCAGCGAACAATTATTTATTATTCATTCAAAATATGTTCTCATTTCTTATTGGTGGAAAGCCATTGCAATTTTTTTTTTATTATTCAATGAATAATTGAATATCATATCATACTTTACCTCATTCAATAATTGCTTACTATTACCAATTTCTATACATTGACATTACGCTCCATAATACTGCTGAGAGGCAAACAAACAATATTAGGCACAATCATTTAAAATACAAGAATGTTTGCAAGAAATCACTGAAAATATCTGATAGCCGTTTTTTTTGCCTGTCCATGTCTAAATACGCAGATCAACGTCCAGAGTGACTAATAAAATCAGTTCAGTGAGAGGTCTCACACTCTGACCGTTGGCAGTCAATAAACTTTATAAGGCGCAACTGCTCCTTCATTAGGTCTCTTAACACTTACTGAATATCAGTAATCTCTCTCAGGCCAAGAGCAGAATAAACTCAACTGGCCAGATAAGCTTCTCCAGGAGGAAGACAGTGATTTAAAACAACAGTGTTCTTGAAGTAAGTTCAACAAACCTGGATTAGAGCAAAAACCCGAGTATCTAAAGGAGAATCAGAGTCTGATTGCAACAGCATGTGCGGGATATCAATGAAACGTGCAGAGTACAATAAGCCCAGTGGGACATTGATAAGCGAGATAACGGTGTTGCCACATAACAGATCGAATAGGGCACTTGTACTAATCTACAGGTCATTGTATGTTGTCACTTACTAAAGTATAGAGCTGCGCTTTGGTTAGTCCATCAAGCAAGCACTGTGTAATGGCGAAACCTTTTGAATTTGAAATTACACATTATTTTTCCTCATCCAAAAAGTATAACCTTGGAAAATACTTTAGTTTTTGCTATACATGAAAGACATTATTAAAAAAAAAATAATTTTTAATTAAAAAAAAAAAAAAAAAAAAAACACCCAGAGGGTGCAAGATATGCTTGTTGCATATCATCTGTATAATGAGCAGGAACCATCTTTCACAAAGAAGGCTGCTGTGACCTTAAAAATGAGGACACGGTCACGGTAATCAAACTTGGTCTGAAGCTTGTCCAGGTGCATCTCCATACCGAACTGGGTGAGCGTTGGCCAATCAATGCAAACATATGTCCTGTTTACAACAGACGTGTATATACACTGCTTAAAAAAATAAAGGGAACACTAAAATAACACATCCTAGATCTGAATGAATGAAATATTCTTATTAAATACTTTGTTC
>JBCNYH010000009.1:18521005-18533545 GCA_039654325.1 Tandanus tandanus
TTTGGAACAGCCAATTAGCCTACTGTGCATGTTTTTGGACTGTGGGAGGAAACCGGAGTACCCAGAGGAAACCCACAGAAGCACAGGGAGAACATGCAAACTCCACACAGAAACACCCCAGCTGGGAATCGAACCCAGGCCTTCTTGCTGTGAGGCGGACATGCTAACCACTACGCCACCGTACCGCCATAAATAAAAATAATAAGCAAAAAAAAATTATCCAAAAAAAAAAAAAAAATCTATTACTGGTTTGTTAAGGAATGTTTTTTGTTGTTGTTGTTGTTGTTTTCCTTTTCTTTTTCAGTTCAATGTGTGCCCAAGTTTCTAAAGAAAAATCCTTTTTTTTTTTTGGTACATCTCTAATTTTTCAGTGTTAGCGTTGTTAAAGGATTAAACAAATAGTTTTGGGGGGGGGGGGGATTCAAATGCAAACAAAAGCATGTTTGAGAGCACATTTCTCCTCCCGTTCTTGTTACCTGTGTACGAGCTATTTTCTGTTGTCGAAGCGGGGTACAAATCGAACCGTGACCAAAAAACCTAGGTCCGAATCAAACTGCGAATTCTGTTCATCGTAAAATGTCTATAAGACATAAACATGAAATAATGGATAAAGACGACAGTTTGGAGGAAATCTTACAGAGTGCAAATATATTTGGTACATTCATTCATCATTCATTTTCTAAGCCGCTTAATCCTGATTAGGGTCGCGGGGAGGCTGGCGCTCATCTCAGTCGACTCTGGGCGAAGGTGGGGTACACCCTGAACAGCTCGCCAGGCCATTGCAGGGCATACAAGCATTCACACTCACACCTAGGGGCAATTTGAAACCACCAGTCAGCCTACTGTGGAAACCGGAGTACCCGGAGGAAATGGGAAGCACGGGGAGAACATGCAAACTCCACACAGAAATGCCCCGAGCCCAGGAATCGAACCCAGGACCTTCGTGCTGTGAGGCAAACGTGCTAACCACTGCGCCACCGTGCCGCCACCATATTTACTACATGATAAGATTATTCTAAGGCGATATCCTCACAGATTTGTCTTGTACTGGGGCGTCCCTGAAGTTCTCTCAAGCACTCTAAAGGGAAGAGTCATGTAACCACTGGGTCTACAAATAACTCACCACTTTACGCGGCCTACTTAGCTCCTCTCTATTTTCCTGCTCTTTCCTGAAGCGTGTGGAGGTCAAAGGTTGGTGGGAGTTCACAGCACCACGGTAATGTTCTGGTTCCCTTTCTGCGTATGGAGGCAGGGACTCGTCCTCCTCTGTCACTCGGTTGCTAGCTGATCTGTTGCTAGGTGAGTGGCTGTGGAAGGTCTTCTGAGAGCTATTCTTAGAGGGTCTGTTTGATTCTTCTTCATTGTGGCCACCTTTCGAAGACAAGCTCCTCCCAGCTTTTGCTTTGCGTTCCAACAAGCTATTAAGAAGGGCATCATCATAGTCCTCCCCACTGTCAACTTCCTGCCTTCTCGAGTCCCAGGCATTGGGGTCACGGTGAAGATTGCTGTCCCCTGTATGTCGTCTCTTTGGATTTCCTGCTACAGGCGGAGGACTTGGAGGACGATTTCTGTCTTGGACACCTTTAGGATAATAACGTTTGGAGCTGGAGTACGGATATTGGTCACGCTCCAGCTCTCGTTCTCTCCGCCATACTCGCTCTGGTTCACAGTGCCTTTGTCTCGCACCTGTGATGTAATCGGCTTCATCGTCACTACAGTCATCGTGGCGGCGTCGCTGCACATAACTCATGGCAAATTCCTCAAGTTCGTCCAGGGATCCAGTGCGACCTCCCATTTGGAAAACTTTCCTCTGCAGGTGCTCAGAACGAGGGTTCCACCTGGGGAAACATTACAATGACCTCTGACCTTTCCAAGCCAAACCAAAGCAAAACAACTCTCTTAAAGATATTAATATCTTTTTGGATATATTATGAATCATTTAATAATTAAAATTTATATACAGTAGGATATTTCCAGAACACAAGGAGACTCAGGACAAATGTAGTACAATACAGAGTTGTAGTGGGAGCAGAGTCTATCCTTGGAACACTGGGTGCAAGGTGTAAATACACCCCGAAAGGGATTACACACATACACACGTTCATTCACCCTTGGGGTCAGTTTAGCATAGCCAGTTCACCTCTCGATAAGTTAATTCATTCATTCATTCATTTTCTACGCCGCTTAATTCTGATTAGGGTTGTGGGGAGGCTGGCGCCCATCTCAGCTGACTCTGGACGAAGGCAGGATACACCCTGGACAGCTCGCCAGGCCATTGCACGGTCAACACACATACAACCATTCACACTCACTCTCACACTTTGGGGCAAATTGGAACCGCCATTCAGTGCGGCATATTTTTGGAACGTGGGAGGAAACCGGAGTATCCAGAGGAAACCCACGCAAGCACGGGGAGAACATGCACACAGAACTCCACACAGAAACGCCCCGAGCCCGGGAATGGACTCCAGGCCTTCTTGCTGTGAGGCGAACGTGCTAAGCACTGCGCCACCGTGCCGCCCATCTCAACAAGTTTTTTTTTTAATTGGGAGGAAACCCACATGAACATGGGGAAAACCTGCACTCCGGAATACAACAGGGAGCATGGAGCTATGAGGGGGGTGTATATACATATATGTATATCCAAAACCTTAGTTACCTTGGGTGATCTTCCTTCACTCGATGATGAGGATGTCGAGGGGACAGCTGTGCATGCACTGGAGACATTTCTCTACTCCGACTGTCTGGAGGGTCATCCGTATCAGGAATGGCTGGAAGTGCTTTCTTCTGAACCTTCCGATAAGCCTGGTGGAAATCTGCCTCTGCTTCGTGTAAGGAACTAAGCTCTGACATACTGCAAGCTGGCCAGCAAAAAAAAAAAGAGACTTAAAATGCTTGTTTGGGGTTTTTTTTGGTTTTCCCTGTTTTTTCTCCCCTAATGTTTAGTCGTATTGATCAGTTCCCACCCATCAAGTGTTACCTCCCGATACATACAACCACCACCAACCAGGGAGGGGCGTAAGCATGCACAAGCCCCCTACATGACACGCGATACTGCCACCCGCCTCTTTACGACCTACTGCGCATACACATTTGGAAGCGGCCTAACACACTCGGAGGAAAAGCGCTATCCGCCCCTTTTGTATGAATGACACCCATGGATTGGCTGGTGAACACTGTGAGTGACAAGAGAAAGGGAACGTTTGCCATCCCTCCCTCACTGCAGCGATAGCTCGACCAATTAGCTCCCATGGACCCCGGTCGCGAATGGCTGTGGCATCAACCTGGATTCGAACCCACAACCTCCAGGTCAATAGTCACACACCTGAGATTTGGTCTAAGATTAGGGTAAGTGTGAAAGTACAAAATAATATATGTGACCCATCACTACAAAATGAGTCTTAATGAACCAAACTGAATCTAAAAAACGAAGTAAAATTTTCTCAAAAAGCTTTGTGAAGGAATATAATAAACGTGAGACCCGTTCTGTCATAGCTTCGTCTTAATTCTTATGCCTCTGCGTCTGTGATAGCCAGAACCACAGGCAGTGTGTTTTCAGGTTGTCCGTCCGTCTGGGCCATTTTTGTGAACATGATATCCCTAGAATGCTTTAAGTTTTTTTTTTCTAACTTTGCATAAAAGGCCACTCTGACTTAAGGAACAACTGATTAAATTTTGGAAGTCAAAGGTCAGAGGTCAGGGCAGCATGGTGGTGTAGTGGTTAGCACGGCCGCCTCACAGAAAGTAGGTCCTGGGACTGAATCCTGGGCTTGGCGAGTGCATATATGAGAGGTGTTTGCATGTTCTCCCCATCCTTGTGTGGGTTTTCTCCAGGTACTCTGGTTTCCTCCCACAGTCCAAAGACATGCACATTAGGCAAAGTGGCTGCTCCAAATGACCCATAGGTGTAATTGTAATAATAATAATCTGCCAAACCACTTAATCCTACTGGGGTCATGGAGAGGCTGGAACCTATCTCAGCCGACATGGGCAAAGGCAGGGTACACCCTTAACAGCTTGCCCTGCAATGATCTGGCAAGCTGTTAAGGGTGTACCCAGCCCTCGCCCAGAATCGGCTGAGATAGGCGCCAGCCTTCCCGCGACCCTAATTAGGATCAAGCGGCTTAGAAAATGAACGAACGAAAAAAAGCAGAGAGTGCCCTCTATTTATATATGTGCCTAACACAAAAAAGTCAGTTTGGTGCATTAAGACTTATTTTGTGGTGATGGGTCACATATATAAAAATTCAAAGTCCTTTTCATAGCTGTATCACAATTGTGTTGAAATCTACAGAGATGGCCTGAGACATGTTTAAATAATGAACAGAACATGAAGATTATATAACTGGTTAATTTATACAGAAAGAAAAAGCAGTCTGTAAAACTACATGCAAAACACTCAGAGCATTTTACTGGTCTGCAGCGTGTGCTGTCACTACATGAGTTCTAATTTTAAATAATAAAAGAAAGAAGGTGACAGAAGCATAAAAAAAAGGCAAAGAAGTAGAAGAAAACCAGCCATGAAGAACATGCAGAGCGGAAGACTTTATAAGCGTAACACTTCTGAGTACAACACATAGCTTACAATCATGACTGCTGTGGTTCTTAGACGGGTTGAAATGTGCCAATTCTTTTTCCACATACTGCAGCACCTTCAGTGAATTCTGATCCGACGTGGACTGGAGACGATACCCGCCGTGCACTATAGGGGACATGGTGCATAAATGTGCATGTGTGACTATATTTATATGCGAATATAAGAGAGAGAAAATGTCGTGTTGTGTTATGCTTGAGTAAAATAAATATATCTACAAACATACGTTCTTTTGACACTTTAATAAGAACACCTGTTCGCCTGACCGTTTGCGTCATCATCGAATTAACAGACACGGGTCCAGAGCTTTAGTTCAAAGTTCACATCAGTCATCAGAAGAGGAAAATGTCATCCAACGCTTGCTTTTATAACACAACTCTGTGTAACTTCAAGACCCTGCTGTGCTCTGACATACTCAAACCAGCAAGTCTAGCATTATCTAAGACCCCAACTCCAGCAGTTAACCTGTACACACATGAAATCTGCATATTTTACGATTGTACATTTACGCCATTTGGCAGACGCCCTTATCCAGAGCGACTTACATTCATCATATACAGCTGTGCGGTAGAGAGTTAAGGGCCTTGCTCAAGGGCCCAACAGTAACAGCTTGGTGGTACTGGGGTTTGAACCCCCAACCTTCAGACCAGTAACACAGAGTCCTAACCACTGAGCCACCATTTTGATTTATGTGCTGACTGGCTGATAATTGCGTGAATAAGCAGGTGCACCATTCTACAGGTGTTCCTATTAAAGTGGCCATTGAGAGTAGGTATGCGGTGAAATTTACAGCCCTTGAGACATTTAACTTCATGAACTACTGCTTTGCCTAATGATAAAGACAGCGCAAGGGCTTTCACTCTCTCTGTCTGTATCTTATCAGGACCCGTGATTACACGCAATAACATTGATAAGCTTTGCCTGATAACAGCCGTCAAGCAAACACACACGAACGAGATATAAAGCACTCTCAGGTACTATATAATACAATTAACTGTCCTGTTATCTGACCATTTCACAAGCTGTTTTGCTAACCAAATACAATCCAGGCTTAAATGAGCATGCACCCGCTGGTTAGAACGGTGCACCTGCCGCACGTCCGCCTCACAGCCTCCGAGTCCCGGGCTTGGGTGCTTCCATGTTCTCCCCGTGCTTGTGTGGGTTTCCGCAGGGTACTCTGGTTTCCTCCCACAGTCCAAAGACATGCACATTAGGCTAACTGGCTGTTCCTAATTGATCCTAGGTTTAGATGTGAGTTAGAATGGTTGTGTGTGTATTGGCCCTGCTATAGTCTGGTGACTTTCTCAGGGTGTATCCCGCCCTTGCTCAGTATCAGCTGAAATAGGCTCCAGCCTCCCCTCGACCCTAGTAGGATTAAGTGGTTCGGCGAACGAGTAAGTAAGTGAGTGAGTGTAATAAATACTTGGTAGAAACACCAAAAATTCAAGTTATATAACATGGAAAGTTAGCGTATCATTAATGAGAGGATGGAAAAACTTATTGAATAATATTTTACAGAATAATAATAAAGAAGCATCTGTTTATTCTCAGTGATTCAGTGTACTTGAGTTGTATCCTTGTGGCTTTGTTATCCTCACATAATAGTCGCGTAGTAGTGTCGGAACACTACTGAAATATTTCTGTGCGAAATATTTACCTAATGACTGCTGAGTTGAAGAGACATCATTATTGATGGATGTTGTAGTGGACATCTTGGGCTCAATTAGGGAAGGAGGAGAAATAGGTACCATGGCAGGCATTCCTTGCATATAGTACGGAGGGTAGATCGCTACTGGTGTAGAGGGTGCTGTCTTTATCCCTTTTCCTGCTTCATACACTGTGAGTAAAAAAGATTAGGAAAATATATTGCGGATACAACTGTTTAATCCTATTAGCACAGGCATGTATTTTTACCATGGCAACAGAATTTTAACCTATACTATACACACCCAGTATATCCTGATAGTCGATATATCTAAATACTTAGGAATTGATGTGCTTTGTGTAAATAGGTTACAGAATCCTGCTGATATTACACTACAGCCTCTAAATGATTAAATCGGCAGCAGACCAACTGTGAATGAAGGACCATAGAAGTAAAAAAAAGGTTTCTTGGAGATTTACGTGTTTACAGTGTACGTCCTGCAAGGAGGCAGTCTCAAAATCCTGCTTGGGAGCAAGAACTGACTAACATTTATTACATGGTTACCAGTCAGCCTAGTGACACCTCCTGTGGTGTGTTTTCAGGGCAGGAAAGAAAATCAAAAGACAGGAAGGAGTGTTTTAACCCAGAGGATGCAGCATATCGCACCCATTAATGGTGTCCCGATGAGGTGTGAAGGTAGCATTGTCCCTTAGTCTGACCTCGTCCTGGTAGAAGACTGTCTACAGAGGCGTCGCCAACTCACACTGGAATGCTAACTGACATGTGACTAGGAGGCAATTATGAGATGGCGGACAAAGTGACCAGAATACAATGACAGTAAAATAAAATACAATGTATGGCATTTCTATGTATGGTGCGGATTGGGGGGCGGGGGTTTGGTGAGGGGGGACAGACCTGTGTTTTTCCAATAAATGAATTCTAGCTGGTGGGGTCCCACTGCAAAGTAAAGAAGTTTGCACCATTATTCACCATTTTTTATCATTGCCCAATTATGGAATTAATCCCGTGCCATCAGCTAATTAGGCCTACAGCCGTGGGTCGCGTCCTGCAGTGATCCAATAGATGCATTGGATATGCCGTCTACTGTTATGCATAGCACTCCGTATCTTGAGCCATGGCTGAAAAATATAGGCCTGCCTGTACAATAGTCGATTTCTTTGCTAAAAGTCAACCAAAGTGCGATAAGTACAGTACAGCATAGGGTCGGATACTTTATAAAAGATGCTGATTCCACTTGAGACTTGATGAGATGATGATATGCATGACTGACTCCCTTAAAGGGAAAGATTCTGAGAAACGCCCCAGATAAAGTCTGGAAGAACATATAGTGGGCTATACAGTTACGCAACAGTGGAGGAAGAACTTCATCAGTGATCGTTTTTCTTCTTATGCCTTTTTTATGTGTTTTCATATTGAACAATGTCTCATTAAATGCTTTTTTGCAGAAATGAGCAGTCAGAATCTATGCCCTCAGATGCTCGGGAAAATGCTCACCATTAGGGACTGAAGTAGGGACAGAAGTAGGGACAGAAGTAGGGACAGAAGCTTGTTTTGCCTCTTTTAGCAGAAATAGTCTCTGAATTTTTGTTCACTCTTCCTTCAAGATGTTTAAAGGTTTCCTTGCATGGACTGGGCTTTTCAAATCCCCCCCCCCCCCCCAATGACATTTCAACAAGGCTTTGACTTGGCCATTCCAAAACTATTTTTTCTCTAGTTTGCTATTGTTTTTAGGATTTGGACTGATAGCCTCACATCATCTTCAAGCACTTTTTGATATGATGTTGAATTCAAAGTTGGATCGATAACTGCAAACTAGCCAGTCCCTGAAGCAGCAAAGCAACCCCTAACCATAACATTTCTACCACCAGCTTCACAGTGGGTTTTAGGTTCTTCTCCTATTTGCATGTGAACTCTGACTCTGTGCTGATGCACACAAAAATATGAAAAGATGCCTTGTATTTTACACGTTTATTAACATGTCGGAGCAACAGTAAAAAATCATGGCCATCTGTGAGCTTGTGCATGCAGAACGATGCCAGTTAGAGCTTTAATGAAAATGTGTTCAGTTGCTCTGTCGTAGCTTCATAGGTCTCAGAAAAAGCACATACTAGCTTTCATTCTCCTTCGATGACAGCTGTCGTGTGATCAAGGAGAGCTAGCTCGTGGGTGGGATTTGGCTAAATTATCAAAAGGAAGGGGGGAAGCTTGCTAACGTCTCCGCGAGTGGGTGTGAGGTACTTACAGTGACGAGGACAACAGCATGTTTCAGGGCAACAGCAGCATCGCACGTAGCAGCAGCAGGAGTGAGGACAGCACTGACACCAGCACACACCCGCCAGGATGAAGAACAGGACACCACCAAGGACTACAACTGTCACAAATACCCATTCTGAAAAAAGAGTACAGTGATGCATAAAAGACGAAAATAATCGATAGATTACATATGGTCACAGACAAATTATGGATTGCGATACACTCTTAAAGCAGTGGAGCCCATGGTCCGAAACACATTGCAAAATAGTCCCTTTTGCAATCAATTCTCGGCTTTGTATTGCGATTTCTGCCGACAGTAAGCACAGTGTGTTTCAAACCCGATCCTGTGTGTTAATAGTATTTCATGCTGCTACCTGCGCTACCAGTCTGCCAAGGGAACAGTGAATCTTCTCTAGTTATATTCTCTCTCCCAAAAGCACCGCTAGACCCTTGTTAATGTGTGTCAGTACTAAGTTAACATGACTGTCTGTGCTATTTGGTGACAGTGACCCAGTCTGTACTAACAGTGATTAAACTTGAAGCTGCTGGAGATTTAATCTGATATGCATCTATCCGCATATTTAATACAGTTACCTAATAATAACAATAATAATAATAATAATACGGAATATCTGCAGTTAGTTTGGAGGGTTTTAATCACTGTTAGTACAGACTGGGTTACTGTCACCAGATAACACAGACAGCCATGTTAACTTAATACTGACACACATTAAGATGGGTCTAGCCGTTGTTTTGGGAGAGAGAGTATGTTAGACTATGTTAAACCTGTTAGAATCGTTTTAAATATAACACCAGAACCTGGAGAGGGAGGGTTTTTTTTAACGCTTTTTATTCTGAAAACCCTGAAAATTAATTATTAGAACTCTGGGAGCCTATCCCCATATTTTTGCTATGATTTAAAAAAACTGCTGCTAAGCACTGAAACAGCATTTCAGAGTATCCAGAGCATTTATTTATTAATTCATACATTTACTGAACAACTTTATCCTACTATGGTCATGGAGAGGCTGGAGCCTATCTCAGCCAACACTGCGCAAAGGCAGGGTACACCCTGAATAGCTCACCTGACCATTACAGGTCCAATACACACACAAAACTATTCATAATAGTTGGGAACAACCAATTATCCTAATGTGCATGTCTTTGGACTGTGGGAGGAAACCAGAGTACCCAGATGAACCCCACACAAGCATGAAGAGAGCATGTAAAGTACACACAGAAAGGCGTCGCTGAGCCCAGGACCTTCTTGCTGTGAGGCAGACGTGCTAACCACTACGCCACAGTACCGCCCATATCCAGAATGCAAACTCTATAAGTAGCTTTAATATCTGAATTCAAATGTACTTGTTTAGAGGCAGATGCAACTGCAGTTTAAATAAGGTCAACAAGTTTAAAATGTTACGCAAAACGAAAATGTAGCAGAAACATTATCCTTAAATACGCTGAGCTATGACTGTGTACAGGTGTGTGGCAATACCCTGTTCAGTTCAATAATCATTCATTTACTGTTCAGAAGTCAATAAGTTATGCACAAACACCCAAGAAATACCCAGCAGTCATACTTATATCCATAAACAAGCAGAATATACTTATAATGAAATAATCCATTCATTTTCTAAGCCACTGAATAAGAATTAGGGCCACGGAGGTGAATGGCGCCCATCTCAGCCGACTCTGGGCGAAGGCTGGGTACACACTGAACAGAATGCCAGACCATTGCACGGCTTACACGCATACAAGCATTCACACTCACACATAGGGGCAGTTTGGAACCACCAATCAGCCTACTATGCCACGCAAACACGGGGAGGACATATAGACTCCACACAGAAAGGCTCCAAACCTGGGAATCGAACCCGGGACCTTCTTGCTGTGAGGCGAACATGCTAACATTGCCACCATGCCACCCCTTTCTCTCACTTCCACAACTAGGGGCAGTTTGGAGCATCCAACCAGCCTAATGTGCAGGAAACCCACGCAAGAACATGCAACCTCCACACAGAAACGCCCGAGCCTGGGACTGGAACCCAGGACCTTCTTGCCTTGCTGTAAGGCGGACATGCTAACCACTATACCACCCCAAAAATCACAAAAGCAATGACATAAAAAGCCAAAGGCTGTAAATGCAACTGTGTATATTTCTATTTTTAGGGAAAAAAATAGATCACAGCCGCCCAGACGCTCCCGCCGAAAGGACCATTTCATAATATGCCAATATAGAACAAGCATCGCAAGTTTGAAAGCCCCAGCTTCAGCGCACGGCAACTAAATGTCCGGAAACCTAATATACAGTTTTGCCACTGTGACCTTGAAAAGTAGGTCAAGGTCACTCACACACAAACTCTTCATAGCACTCATAGTAGTGAAAAAGCATACCCAGCTTCAGCGCGCTTCAAGTAAATGTCCGGAAACCAAAAGTACAGTTTTGCCTCTGTGACTTTGAAAAGTAGGTCAAGGTCACTCACACACAAACACATCCTAGCACTCATAGTAGCGAGCCAGCATACCACGTTTGAAAGCCCCAGCTTCAGCACGGAAACTAAAGCGTGACGGACAGACAGACGGACGGACGGTACCCATTCCTATAGCTCCCGAGCCAGTTTGTGGGTGAGAGCTAAAAACACACACAGCATCTTATTTAGATGATTTCATAAGTATATGAGTGTGGGATACAAATCACACAACTGATAATAAGTGAGTAAATATTACCGTGAGAAGAACAAAAGCTACTGCAAATGTTCTCAGGACAAAACCAAGGGCGTTGTGCTTGTCAAAACCAATGTGTTTAGGAGATTAGACCAGTCCTGGAGGGTTGCCATACATCATTACTAAAACACTCACTGAAGATAAGATCCTGTAGTAAGCAATATCAGTTGGGATTAATCACTGGAAATTTTGTTTGTGCTTCATACATCGTGTATCATGAGTCAGCACGGCAATACATACTCATGCTTGTGAGTACTATCATTGATCCTTCTGTCGAAGCTATCGGCTTGTAGTTGATTAGCTGAATAGTCATAAGTATTGATTGAGAAGCAAGTGAGGTGATCAGGGTGACAAAGTAAAGCAGGTAGGAAAAAGCCATACCTGGCATAATCTCCAGATCTAGCTCAGGCAGGAGATCATCAGCCACACCTGTCTGACCTGGACAGAAAGAGAGAATGAGAGGAGGGAAAGGAGCAGAGGTTAATCAGCCAAAAAGAGGTGCAAGATAAGATTCGAAAAGAGTGTTGGCAGAAATTGGTGTCTGGTGCATGCAGCAAGAAAAAAAAGGGAAAGGAAGAATCAGATGACCTACCTGGAGAAGACTGATCTGGCAAATCGTGCGCTATTGTGTATATATTGGGTTACTGCATGCATGATTGTTGCGTTAATAAATATAACATGTCTCACTAATAAATCTAGACCGATGCTTTAGCTCAGTCAGCACCTTACGAAAATGTATTAACGTAGCATGAATGGCACGAAGAAGAAGCCCTTGTGTGTCAAGTATGAATTACAATTTTATTAGATTTTTTTGCAGCAGTGCTGGAACTTGAACCCCTACCCACAGTACCAGATCTTCAGTAATCAGGAACCAGAGCCTTAACCATTGAGCCACCAGTGCCTGGATGACAATTTGGAGCATAAAAATTAGTTTATCAACAATACAAAGCCAGGAAAAAAAAATTTCGCAGTACACGCTAACATATCAGTATGAGAGCATTCCACAGTATTTGGTCCATGGGTAATGAAAAAGAAATTACACTTTAACCTCGTAAGATCCATCCCCAGTGTTGTGTGCCTTGGCATTTCTCCACACCACTTCTGTTTCTTACCACCAGATAACTTCTAAACTTGATGATTATCTTCAAACAGGAAGAACTTTGGCAAAAGAGTAATATCCAATGGTCCTCGTATGAGGAATTTAAAAGGAAACAAACACAATGTAATTCATTCATTCATTTTCTGAACCGCTTAATCCTAATTAGGGTCGCAGGGAGGCTGGCGCCCATCTCAGCCGACT
>JBCNYH010000009.1:18539053-18556040 GCA_039654325.1 Tandanus tandanus
TATACAAATCTATACCTGTCTGTGTAAGGAACACGCACAAGTACTAGACCTTAGCAAATTAAATGCAGGAGGCAGACGCTTTTTATAGAGGCCCTTTAGAAAACTTCATTTGATACACTCAATAAGTGGTCTGTATAATTACCCATAATCCTCCTGAGAACCAAAGGATCACTCATATACAGTACTGTAGAATAACTGGCTGAGTTCAATCCATAAATATTTCTAAGAGAAACAAAAACAATCCGGCGTGTTAATATTTTCAGTGAGAGCTAATCTGACATTGAGACACTTTACGACTTCTACGTGTATGTATATGTATAGAGAGAGAGAGAGAGAGAGAGAGAGAGAAAGAGAGATTTCCCCCCCCAAACGTCACTTTATTAGCCCACAGCCTTGGTGTCGCCCGATGACCAGAGGTGACCAGGGTAGAGTGTAAACCTTAGCTTGTCAGCAAGATGCATGAGGTGCCAAGTGGAGTATTCAATCATTCATTCATCCATTTGCCAAACTGCTTACTCCAAGTACGGTCCCAGGAAGGCTGGAGCCTATCTCAGCCAACTCTGGGTGCATAGTGAACGGCTCACCAGTCCATTGCAGGGACAACACGCAACCATTCGCATTCACATTCACAACTAGGGGCAATTTAGCCTAATGCGCATGTGTTTGGCTTGTGGGAGGAAATCAGGAGGAAACCCACACAAGCAAAGGAAAAACGTGCAAACTTGACAGGACCTTATTGTTGTGAGGCAGACACGCATATCAGACTGAAACTTGTGGAATAATTGCTAAATATAAAACCAGTTAAGATCAGTTAAAGGCTGTAACTTTACAAAATGTGGAAAGGAAGAAAAGTCATCGAGGTCCTATTTTAGGCTGAAACCCCACTAAAGAAAATTTCCTATCAAAACAATTGGAGGGGCCACAGTAAATCACGCTGTTCAACACATTAAGCAGAGTCTCTAACACGTAGCACAGTGGTTTCCCAGTGAGCTCTTTGTGAAGCTGCTCCCATAATTCAATGGGGCTGTAAACAGCAAAAGTGCATGGAGTCTCTCCTCCTGCCTATAGCTGTTGTGTAATGAGTCAGAAAGTGTGTGAGGTGAAGACAGGCTGGTACTGTTCTAGCACAAAACTTATGAGGAGATAAATGTCTTGTGTTTATCATGGTACATCATTTTAAAATAAAAACTACACAAGTAGTGGTTCCAGAGTGAGGTATCAGTAACAGTGTAGATATTTTTGTCTTTTTGTAGTGGTTCAGGAAGAGGAAATTGTTCTCAAAGCATGACCTTACATCCTAAGCAGATAGCTGGAATTCTTCACTTCCTGTGTTTTGGTGTATCCAAAACACTAGTCTTTGATAGAAGGGTCCTGTTAAAACATTATAACATGTACCGCCCATTTGGCTCCGTCTGCCCAGAGGACATGGTAGAAAATTGGGTATGTTAAAAACAGTACATGTGGACGCAGTACAATCAGGACCCAGTAAGAACATAATATGGATGTAGTAAAAACACAGTGGGAACCTGGTATGGACTTAACAAGGACAAATATGAACTTGAATACTGTACATTTTTCCCATTCTGACCAGGTTGAAATTTTAAGAATATAGTGCAGAGAGGAACATGTGATCATTGTTCACATGGAAGCATGCGTGACCACTGTCACACTTTTAAAGTAAAAAGGATAATAGTAGTGTTAATAATAATAATAAAAATAATAATAATAATTCATTCATTCATTTATTCATTTTCTGAAGCGCTTAATCCTAGTTAGGGTCACGGGGAGGCTGGTGCCCATTTCAACCGACTCTGGGCGAGGGCAGAGTACACCCTGGACAGCTCGCCAGGCCATCGCAGGGCAGAAACACGCTGACGGCTATGCAGCCTAATCTTTTCAAAAGTCAGCAATTGTTCTTTTACAGGCCTCTCACCACAGACATTGCAGGTCTTTGATAACCCAGTTAGCTGCACTGGGGGGGACAGCAGTGACAACACGGTGATTGTGGAGCTTCGGATCAGTAATCCAGCACCCTACCACCGGGCCACCACTGCCCCGCAATAATAATAATAATAATAATAATAATAATAATAAACTAATTTTAGTTTGCTTTTCTTATATTCCTGTGAAGTATATAATAAAACCTTGAACAAATTTCAAAAGATGTAGTAATTTTGTTGTAAATTTGTCGAATGTCCATTGTTACACTTTAAAAAATATTAAAAAAAATAAACGTAACAAGCCTTGTTTTAGTTTGCTTTTCGTATGATCTCATGTAGTATATACTAAAATAATAATTTCGCCTAGTCTCGGGGATTATTCTGCAATATCCACCCCACCGTTGGTGAAAAATTGTCATATATTTTACAATATGTTTAGCATAACATAATAGCATATGACCAGTTTAAAACATCGCCCATCATCATCATTATTTTGCAACCGTGGCCGAGATGGCTCACATGTGCCCTCACCGGTACTTATATTCCGGTATCCCGTGAGATGACACAGGGATGAGTTATCCATAGATTGTCCATAGTGAATCCTTACAGGTAATATATACAGAAAATCAGGCTCTACAGCTACTGTCTTAAAACATGCTAATCGTGGCTTTCCTATAATAATCTGTGGCAAACACGATTGTAAAAATGTAAACAGTGCCGTATAATAGACTGGGGGCTCTATCTGGTATGTATTCTTGCTTATTCTACAATTAGCTGTAGATTTAGATCCTCATAATGAGTTTCTAATGAGTTTCTAAATAAATAGGCTTATATGCATTAGATTTGTTTGTGATGTACAGTATATTCTGTATAATACTGTAATGCAAACAGTAGCTAGACATAACACATATCCATAAGGCAGAGTATTGAGTGGGTTACTATTTTCTATACATGGTGGCTCACCTAGAACCAGAAGTTCCACATGAGCTTCATTATGGCCCTCCAAGTCGTCAGCAATCACCACTTTGCAGTAATAAACACCGCTGTCGCCCCATCGCAACTCTCCAATGCGCAGGTCAGCCTCTTGATAAAACAAACACAGAACACGTTCCGCTAAAATTCAAGGCAAACAATGTTCTATTCTTAGGAAGAATTCAATACAAAGCTTGAAAAAAAAAAAGAACAAACTTATAAATATGTCAATAATCATTTTAGTTAAAAGCAAAGGGCATGATCATTAAAACAGTCATAGTAATGACAGAAAGTGAAACACAGCACACAACATACTCACTCAATCATTCGCCTGAACCATTTAATCCTTCTAGGGTCGCGGGGAGGCTGGTGCCTATCTCAGCCAACTTTTGTTGAAGGTAGGGGACACCCTGAACGGCTTGCCAGACCATTACAAGGCCAACACACACTATTCACACTCACATTCACACCTAGGGTCAATTTGAAACAGCCAGTCATCCTAATGTGCATGTCTTTGGACTGTGGGAGGAAACCGGAGTAACAGGAGGAAACCCATGCAAGCAGGGAGAGAACATGCAAACTCCACACAGAAATACCCAAGCCCGGGAATCGAACCCAGAACCCTTTTGCTGTGAGGGGGACGTGCCGACCACTACGCCACCATTCCACCCACGCTACTTATACTGTATGTTATAATATCCAGATCTGTTCATGGCTCCAATAGGAAGAGTGTTAAGACAGAAAATGTGCTAATAAGAGAGAGGACAAGCCAAAGGAGTAGCATGAGGAGTTTGGAATGTCTCAGTTATCGGTTAAACTGGATGCAGAGCAGGGGAGCACCTCAGATCCTCCCTCATAATAAGTAAACAGAACTATTTCAGGAAAAGGAAACATTCAACATTACAATGGAAGGCCTTTCCTGTAGGGAACTAAAGTGCGTCCAGGCTGGTAAGCCCAGACTTAGTGCTCAATGCTGTATTTACATGCTTCAATTCAAAGGCCGTATTTTCATCATACAGTAATAAATCTGACGGATCCTTTAGATTCACACTTTGCAGTTAAACTTGAATTGAACCATAATGTGACTCAGGCCAAAATGAGTACTATATTGAATCATTACGGATTTATAGAAATATTATCATAACAAATAAAATTAGGTTATTTCCCATATGCTACGACTCTTCTTAAGGTTCTTGGTAAAACAGCCACCATGCTTTCATGGATATCTTGGGCTGTTACTACTTCCTCACGCTAAATACTGTATAAGACAAACTCTAGGCTCGGGGCGTTTCTGTGTGGAATTTGCATGTTCTCCCCGTGCTTGCGTGGGTTTCCTCTGGGTACTCCGGTTTTCTCCCACAGTCCAAAAACAGGCACAGTAGGCTTATTGGCTGTTCCAAATCACCCCAGGTATGAGTGTGAGTGTGAATGGTTGTGTGAGTGTTGGCCCTGCGATGGCCTGGCGTGCTGTCCAGGGTGTACCCTGCCCTCGCCCATAGTCGGCTGAGATGGGCGCCAGCCTCCCCGTGACCCTAATTAGGATTAAACGCCTTAGAAAATGAATGAATGAAACTCCAGAATGTCTTAATGACAGCACTCAGTAGTTGAAGTCTCTCAGAAGCACTCAGAGAGCACAAGCCTCCACTAAGTTAGGAGAGTCTATCGCTGCTTCACCAAAAACTAATCATTTGTCCCTTGACCCATTCTCCACCTTCCCTAAAAATTTCAGTAAAATCCGTTCATAACTTTTTTCGCAAAGTTGCTCACAATCAAACAAACAAACAAATGCCAAAAAATAAAAAATAAACGTTACAGAATGTTATTTACAACCCAATGCGTTTGATTCCTTTGTCAAACAGTTACCTGAATGAAATTGTTAATTTACATTTGTTTAACTGATGAAACGGGCGACACAGTGGTGTAGTGATTAATACATCCGCCTCCCAGGAAGAAGGTCCTGAGTTCAAGTTCAGGGATTGGCTATGGTGTTTCTGGGTGGAGTTTGCATGTTCTCCCCGTTTCCTTATCTTAGCCAACACTGGGCGAAGGCAGGATGCACCCTGAACAGCTCACCAGACCATCACAGAGCAACAAACACACAACCATTCGCTTTCACATCTAGGGGCAATTTGGAACAGCCACCTAACATGCATGTCTTTGGACTGTGGGAGGAAACTGGAGTACCCGGAGGAAACCACACCTTCACAGGGAGGACATGCAAACTCCACACAGAAACACCCTCTCCAAGTCCGCGGCTCAATCCTGGGACCTTCTTGCTGTGAGGCGGACGTGCTAACCACGACGCCACTGTGTCGCCCCAGCAATGTCAGTTTGACACAGTGCTGTTCTAAGCAGTGTCAAAGCACCAGCTCGGCATGTTTGAACATAGCTAAGAGTTCACCAGAGGAACCACTGCCCATAAAATATCCTCGGGAAGAAAAGAAAACACTGAGAGAGAAGTGAAAGTTTGGGATTAAGGCTAAGCAAACAGAAACAGCTCTACAAAGTGAGAGTAAGATTTAATGGCAAATATATAATGCAGTAGAGGTAAGAATGCTTAGAAGACTTGATACAGAGCCAGATGTCTGACTCAGTGGACTTCACCATAACCTACACAACAGCGAACTGAAACACACCACCAAATGGGACAAAAATGCATACTTTCTAAGTAATTAATCAATTTTACCACACCGTCAGGCATTTTGGAAGAAACATTAATAGCACAGCTTGAGAGGTCACATAAATATATGTAAGAAACGGGGCTCAGATGTGCCATTTTAATTATTTTAATCACTTGTTAAAGTGTACCTGTGGTTAATTAGTGTTACTAGCTATTCATAATGGGTCTATGTGTGTGTTCCCCAGTACCTATGTCCCCAGTGCCTATGTTCCTCAGTACCTATGTTCCCCAGTACCTATGTTCCCCAGTACCTATGTTACCCAGTACCTATGTTCCCCAGTACCTATGTTACCCAGTACCTATGTTCCCTAACCCTAACCCTATTAATATTGAAAATGTAAAATTACAAATTTTTCATAAATTGTTACTTTGAAGATCCATTAATTTAATAAGGACCGGGAACATAGGTACTGGGGAACACAGGGTCTGGGGAACATTGGTACTGGGGAACACAGGGTCTGGGGAACATAGGTACTGGGGAACATAGGGACTGGGGAACACAGGGTCTGGGGAACACAGGGTCTGGGGAACATAGGGTCTGGGGAACACAGGGTCTGGGGAACACAGGGTCTGGGGAACACAGGGACTGGGGAACATAGGGACTGGGGAACACAGGGTCTGGGGAACACAGGGTCTGGGGAACATAGGGTCTGGGGAACATAGGGTCTGGGGAACATCAGGTCTAGGGAACATAGGGACTGAGGAACATGGGGCTGATCCCTTTCAAACAATCATGTATAACATCAGCGGTTCCGGCAACATCAGTCCATGCCCGTTTTCAAAGTGTGCGTGAGTGTTACGACTCTAGGCATGCTCAGAGACATGGTGCCTTTCTGATTGGCTGTTCCATCCTGGTTCTGACGCAAAGTCGTTGAATTGGCTGGGCTATGTCACTGACCCTGTGCATCATAACACATTATATGCCAGTGCTGAGCTGCACAAACAACAAGCGCATAAATCGCGGAAAACATTACTTTTTGTTCCTAAACCAACTGACGACAGGAAAGCCGAGTTGGCAAAACGTTAGCTGCATAAACCATTTTGGATTTACCGTCACGCATATCTCTGGCAGTATTCTTGTCCTCTAGTCACTAAAATGTAAGTTTCACTGTCTCCACAAGAGACATTAACCCCGTCCAAGGTGTTGACGTCACTTCCGGGGAAAAACAACTGCTAAGCTGCTAATGCCCGTAGTTTAGCCCACCGCTAGTAATGCACGTAATAAGATTAACAGTTTTGTGCTTTTTATGGTCATTTATGTTAAAATAAGCTCTGTTTCGCTTAAACTTTATTGCATACGCACATATTATGTTGTAAGGATGACCAATACTGGTACACTTTAAATCTAGCATTTGCCAATATCACACTTAGACGCTGTAATTTGATGAATGTCTGATGCGAGGGACTCAGATCCACCTTTTGTACTACATAATAAACAGAGGTTAGAAATAACAAAGCACAAATACTTCAGTGCTGTATTTAAAAAAGTGGTTAGCATGTCCACCTCATAGCAAGAAAGTCCTGAGTCTGAGTCCTGTAAGTGAATTATTATTAGGAGAATAGTCATAGACCTGTTAAGCAACCAATTTACTTACAGTGAGTGCACACTGGATATTTAGCATGACCTTTTTTCAGCTCTAACTGCCAACCAGATTAGTAAAAGTCAAGGAGAAGCAACAGTACACATATACATAATTAACCAAATTGTTTAAAATATAAGAATCTGTTAGATATTTATCCACAGTAGTGCACAGAGGCGTAACTGTGTTTTAAATAGTGTTAGGAACAAGAACAATGGAGGTGCAGAATAAACAATAAGAGAATAAAAAGGAAAATAAAAGAAAAAAAAGCTGCTTGCTCTATGCTAATGATAGAAACACTGATGAAATCAGAAATAATACTATTATAGCAGTGGAAAATTGAGCTACAAGAATAAGAGCACATTACTGTTGATAATGGAGATGTCTCTGTCTTTGTAGTAATCTGCAATGGTGAGAGAGGATCCCTGCCCAGAGGCCACAACTCGAACTGTCCGGCTGGTGTCGCTGCAGTCTAGATGGGAGGAGGAACCCAGTTCAGACCCCCTGACCCCCAACGACTCTGGAAAGCTGAAGGCGTCACGTGTGCGGTCATGGCAGTAGGACTTGTACCACCACTGCACCACCGGTGTATGGGTAGAGGTGCTTGTG
Source organism: Tandanus tandanus (assembly GCA_039654325.1). NCBI lineage: Eukaryota > Metazoa > Chordata > Actinopteri > Siluriformes > Plotosidae > Tandanus > Tandanus tandanus. Next base: position 18,546,835 of record JBCNYH010000009.1, read on the forward strand.
TACTGGCATGGCAAAACCACTGACTGGAAAAGCAGGGCGAATCGGCGCTCGTCCCGCACGCTCACCTGCACTGCCTCACACCATGGTATAGCTGCACGACAGAAAAAAAGAACAAGTATAAAGTACCCTTACTTTTCAGAGTCGGTTATATCAAGTACATTTTGGTATATAAACCCTTTTAAAGTCACACACTTCTCCAGTGCACTAAAATAAAACTCTCTAAAGGCTTCCTTCTGAACTAAGGGACTTTTCCCAGTTAGCTCTGTACATGTGAGTCTTGGGTTGGAAACACACAATTGTCTAGAATATCTCTGTATGTTGTTGTCTTAATGACTTTAGTTCACTGGAACCCACAGCCCAAAACTTGCGCCAGTATGACAGTGCCACTGTGCACAAAGCAACGCCCATGAAAGCCTACTTTTTGCCAAGATTGGAGTGAAAGAACTCACCTGCATGGGATGCCGACCTCAACACCTTTAGGAGGAAATGGAACACCGACTCTACCATAGGTCTTGTCACCTGATATCAGTGTCTAACCTCACCACTGCCCTCCACAGCCACATTCAAAAAGCTAGAGTGGAGGTTATTACAATACTGACACTCATCAAGTATATATCCTCCAGATTTTTAATTTTCATTGTGTCTGTCCTCAGCCCAGTATATGGGTATATGTCCTCAGCTTGTGTTCAACCCTCCCAAGTTCTCCCACACGACTCCACTGCTACGCTCTCTCCAGTGGCTTCCTGTGGCTGCTCGCATTAGATTCAAAACATTAATGCTAGCCTACAAAGCCAAAAACGGACCGGTACCTCAAAGCACTTATCACACCCCGCACTGCACTGCGTTCTCTCCAATCCTCTAGCACTGCTGGACTAGTCCCTCCCTCTATCAAGGGACAAGGAAAACATGCATCTAAATCTGCTAAATGCTGTAAATGTAAACGTAATGCCGTATATAACAGCATAAGGGGACTAAATCTGGAATGAGATGTCGAACATGCACATATGACTGTGATTATCATCACATGTTTTTGTCTAAAGAGGGTGAAGCAGGAGGGACAGAAAAGTAATAAAAAATATCTGTATTGCCCTATTTCACAATACACATAAAGACAGAAAAGGGAGAGAGATAAAGAAAGAAGAGTGTGGGGTAAGAGCAACAGAAAGCAAGAAAAAACGTTAGAAGAACTATAAGCAACAGGGAGTTGTGTAACAGATGGGTGAGTGAGCAAACAGATGTGATTACAGAGTAGGGCAGAATGTGAAAGAGGAGAAAAAGAAAACATTCTGCACCACAGTGAATCTGAGATCCAGGAAAGGGAGAGTCTGTTGAAAAAGAAGTGCACAGGTTGGCAAAAGGTAACAACAACAACATGGTACATGAGATACAGAAAACAGGGTGCGTGCTAAAGGTATAGATTGAAATCCAAAAATGAGGAAAAAGAAATGAGTCATCAGGAGATATCTTATCCACCTCCCTCTCCCCACCCCACCCCATCCTACACAAATAAAAAAATATGAATTGCAGAAATCACAAAATATCAAAAGGCACTATTACACTGCGGCCTGGCGAGCTGTCCGGGGTGTACTCTGCCCTCGCCCAGAGTCGGCTGAGATGGGCGCCAGCCTCCCCGGGACCCTAATTAGGACTAAGAGGTTCAGAAAATGAATGAATGACTGACTATTACACTGCCTATAAAGTAGAAGTAACTGCCAAAACTGCTAAAGAAATCTCAAACGATTTCAGTGTTCTGACCCAGAATTGAATTGATTACAGCTGGACAGATGGACATACTGATAAGCATATCATGTACCATACCCTATATATTTTAATGCAGGGGGGAAAAGGGGGGATAAAAATATAAATTGCAGGAATCCCTAAATATCAATAGGCAAAACTACACCGCCTAGACTAAATAACTGCCCAGTTTGGTTAAGAGATCTGTAACGGTGTCCAAGTTCTGGACTGGAGTTGAAATGACTACGAATAAATGGATGTATGGATAGACGGACATATCAATGACAATCCCCCCACATAAGTTAATAATGAAGTTGCAAATGGTTGTTGAGTCCTGGCCTGAAAATGAGCAATGACACTTGTACATGTTAGACTGGTTGCCACGGAAACATAAAAATTGGAACCGCGGAAATCTTAAAATATCAAAAAGCACAACGACACTGCCTAGACTAATAACCACCAAGTTTGATAAAGAAATCTGAAACGGTTTTCGGTTACCGGTTGACGATTTCCTTACTTGGTAAATTGGTTGCCATGGAAACATGAAGACAATATAAATTCCAGAAATCCGAAAATATCAAAGGGCACAACTACATTGCCTGGTAGGAGTAACTGCCAAGTTTGATAAAGAAATCTCAAACGGTGTCTGGGTTCAGGGCCAGAATGAAAATGATTACAGACGGACGGGACGGATGGACAGACATACTGATGACTGTGCCCCCATCCCCCAACATTATATACCAAGAAGGTGGGGGTCGAGGTGGGGTGGGGGTGGGGATTCGGGATAGTAAAAAGCTGACAAAGCATCCACCCTCTTACTCACCCTGTCTGATAAAACATACAATTACACCACTGCTGAGACGTGCTCATTACCATCCAACCAACCACACTCAAAAACAGACCCTTACATCTGACAGCGGCATGAGGTTACCGGTTGTTAATTTCTCAAGCAGTTTCAGGCACCTTAAAATAAATCTGTAAATATAACGGACTGAAGAACTCTATGAAGAACAGCCCATACAGACAGCCTCACACCCCTCTGAGATACTTGACTTCTGTGTATAATAATCCTTATCACGTTGCGGTAGGAGGTTTTGGGAAAACATACACGCCTTAAAACATCTGGAGTGGAAAGTCCAGGCCATGGGAGGATGAGCAATGAAGAACAGAGGAGAAAAGAGAGAGAGAGAGAGAGAGAGAGAGAGAGAGAGAGAGAGAGAGATAGTTCTAGGTATATTAGTGTGTGTGTGAGATGCACCTGACATACACAGGGAGCTACAAAAGAATACACGGATTCTTCTGATGAGATATACACTGAATAAGATTTTTTCCAAGAGCTATTTATATAATAAAAATGATTTTCCTAACTACATGATGGGGGCTGAATTGTAAACAATAAGAACAAGAAGTCCTTGTCATCTCTCCCTCTTTAAAAAAAAGAGTTCATCTTTAAAGGGTTTATAGAAACAGACATGATGGCGTAGTGGTTAGCACGCCACCTCACAGCAAGAACGTCCTGGGTTTCAGTCCCAGGCTCAGCGAGGGTCTATCTGTGTGGAGTTTGCATGTTCTCCCCGTGCTTGCGTGAGTTTTCTCTGGGAACTCCGGTTTCCTCCCACACCCTGTGTGTAAATGTGAGTGTCAATGGTTCTATGTGTGTTGGTCCTGCAATGGTCTGGCGAACTGTTCAGGGTATACCCCGCCTTCGCCCAGTGTCAGCTGAGATAGGCTCTAGCCTCCTAGCGATCCTAGTAGGATTAAGCGGTCCGGCAAATGAGTAAGTGAAACGGAATTTGAATCGCAGAACTTTAATGGCAGAGTTGTGGATGAGAGGAACAGTTATTGATTGCAGCATGAGGACAGAATTAACACCACAGAATTAGAAGGGCAAACATATTTTTGGTTTTATAGGAATGAGATATATAGATAAGTAAGATAATATCATATACAGGGTGACCCAATAAAACCTCCCACGTTTCAAAGGTAAATTGAAAAAAATGGTTAAAGAGAATCATATTATTATTTTCACACATGAAACGTCATTCGATAGAGTTTTTTATTCATCATGTTTAAATGATGAAATTTTCCAAATGGTGGACGTCATCGCCTATACACGCTTGGAGGTGATTTCTGAAGGCTGCCATGGCTCAACGATGAGTATACACTCATGATTTAAGGAAAAAAATCACAAGGGGTGAGATCAGGGGAACGGGACGGCCACCCAACATGCTACGCGACAAGATCACCTGATCCGGAAATATTTCCCTCAGCACTTCCAATGATCTCCGAGCTGTGTGTGATGTAGCTCCATCTTCCTGAAACCCCACATCGAGTTCTTGAGGGTCAAGGTGTTCGAACGGGGTTGGACTCCTAACAGACCTTAGCACCACCTCCCGCTTCTACCTCAAATGTGAGCAAATGATGATTGGATAATCTCTAACCCTTATGTGTATTTATGTAGATTTCAAATGAGTGTGTGTGTGTGTGTGTGTGTAGGGGTGTCAGTCTGTTAAATATAGATAAATAATACAGTATATAGAATAATATTGTATAATAAACTGTAATGTAATCACACGTCTGCCTCACAGCAAGAAGGTCCCGGGTTCAATTCCTGGGCTCTGGGTGTTTCTGTGTGGAGTTTGCATCTTTTCCCCATGCTTGCGTGGGTTTCCTCCGGGTACTCTGGTTTCCTCCTACAGTCCAAAATCATGCACGGTACACTAATTGGCTGTTTCAAATCGCCCCTAGGTGTGAGTGCGTGTGTGAATGGTTGTATGTGTGTTGCTCTCTGCAGTGGTCTGACGAGCTGTTCAGGGTGTACCCTGCCTTCGCCCAGAGTCGGCTGAGATGGGCGCCAGCCTCCCTTCGACCCTATTAAGCAGCTTAGAAAATGAATGAATGGATGATAATGATAATAATGGTAGTAGTAGTACAATAAAAACAAAATAGATAACCGTTTGTACTAAAAGACTAAGACTTTCTCACAGTTCAGTGTCTTAAATATTTTCTATCCATATTTCCACATGGAGCTACAAAAGCCAAGGGTACCACCCTGAAGGAAAAGCACAGGAAAAGAACTTCACTGAGTTATTTATGGGTATCATTTGGGTCCGGTTGGTCTCTTTCTTTCCACGGGATATTTTTAGACCAGAAAAGGCTTTTTACACTTTTAAAGTTGGGTTTGATGGGGAAAGTCAGATTTTTGGGGTTATTTTTCACTATAAGGTTCACCCCCAGAGCCTAAAATGTTATAATGAGGTTTTTAATGCTGTTAACAAGCAACAATAACAATAATAATAATAATAAAAGCCTTAACAGAGACTGAGGAATCGGTGTGGAGTAACCTGCAGAGCGAATATGAACTTGAACTTGATGCGCAAAAACAAACTTACCTGTAAAAGGTATTACGGTAATCCACCAGTTCAGGAGGAACAGCATTATTTTGACACCCGAAGCGTTATAATCCGTGCAGAAGTCGCGCACATGTTTTCCTTCCCTTCGCCCCATCCTCTGCTCGTGTGTGTGTGTGTGTGTGTGTGTTTACCGGGACCATGTAACGGGTAGAAGCAGCGCTCAGTGTGGACTGCGTCCCAAATACTCCCCCTATCGGTTAATGTAGTGCACTACACAGGGCGCACAAGGAAATAACCATGTCGCATTATAGGGTGGCCCTTTTTTGACCTCTCACCCCCTCGTTTAGTTCCAATCAATAAAAAAATTGGGGGCAATCATGGATTAATGGTTAGAGATGCAGGTTTGGGACCTAAAGGTCGCTGGTTTGATTCCCGAACCAGCAAGGAAAAATGTGTGGCAGCGGGGGGAGTGAGCAGCACCTTCCCTTCCTCCACCTTCATGGCTAATGTGCCCTTGAGCAAGGCTCCTAACCACCAACTGCTCTACGGGCGCCCCAGTGTGTGGCAGCCCACTGCTCCGAGTGTGTGTGTGTTTGCGTGTGTGTGTGTGTGTGTTTTCTTTGGATGGGTTAAATGCAAAGGCCAAAATATTAGTCCCTATATATATATATATATATATATATATATATATATGCAAAACATCATGCAAATTAGAATCAGAATCAGAACACTCTACTGATCCCAGAGGAAATTGTGTGCACACAGTTGCTCCATACCAAGTAAAGAAAAGGATAAGATAAGATAAGGATAAAGTCTCAATAAGAAAATTACAAATTACAAATGGCTATACATATACACACACAATATACATACTGAAAGTAATGTAATGATAATTAAGGTATGCTCACACTCAATAAAAAGCTGGTGGTACTGGTGTGCTCCCAACAGCTCCAAGACTTTCATACTCGCTGTCAGTGTCCTCTTGGCTCAATGAGTTGAAATCTAGGACAATATCTGTCTGATGCTTCTTTTTTTTTTCTTCTGCAGTACTTTTAGCTGTTTTTTTCTCTCGTCCTTTTTCACAAGCTTTATGTCCACACCTGTCCTTGACCCACACCTTCCCTTTTCCCCTCTGAGCAAGTAAAAATTCTGTCTTCTGGTATTTTTTATCTGAGAGAGAACATCCTGATGGGCAATGTCAAAGAGATCATCCAATATTTCTCTAAATGTGTTGTCCGTGCGATGGCCTGGTGAGCTGTCCAAGGTGTACCCCGCCTTCACCCAGAGATGGGCGGAGATGGGCGCCAGCTGAGATGGGCACCAGCCTCCCCGTGACCTTAATTAGGATTGAGCAGCTTAGAAAATGAATGAATGAATGAATGAATGAATGAAGGGATAAATGTCCTCATTCTCAATCTGTTTTTCTGTTCTCCGTAGTTTGTTCTTCAATGCCTTCCACTTTTGGAGAAAAAAAAAAAGGTTGTTTTATTGCATGATGGAAAAATCTGATAGGGATGCAGCCACTGCTGCCTTGTGCTTAATTAACACCCCTTCATAAGAAACAAGTAATACCATAGAGGATCCCCAATTGATGGAAGCTTACAACCTCCACTGTACTCTTTCAGTTTTCAGTAAGTAAACTTTCTCCTTGGATCTCCGCGAACTTGCCATTTTACCCATATGGGCAGAAATCAAGATATGTACAATTTATGTGTATAAAACCAAATTGCCATAAGAGTAAAATTTACCCTATTGTAGAAATATTTTGCACAAAATAATTTTCTTACCAAAAGCTTCAAAACTAGGGGCGAGAGATTGTACTTTCCTTTCCTTTCCTTTTTTTTGTAGCATATATGTGTAGTGGCTTGCTGCCTTTTCCGGTGGTCAAAATTATTCTTCGTATTTAAACACTGACTGGAGATTAAATCAAATATCATTACAATAAGTAAAATCTAGATATTTAAGCCTCAAATGATGCATAAGATGTAACACATTTGCCCACATTTATCAGTTTAATCAGCGATTGAAGGTCAGAAGTCACCATCTGCCAGTCTGTTAGCTCAGTTCGGAGCATGCAGGGCTTACCTGACCTGCCTCTTTAACTGTCTGTTGAAATGAATTTCATTTATTTAATTTTAAATTAGGCGGCATGGTGGCACAGTGGTTATCACGTCTACCTACTGTAATAAGGTCCCAGGTTCGATTCCCTGGCTCGGGGCGTTTCTGTGTGGAGTTTGCATGTTCTCCCCGTGCTTCGTGGGTTTCCTCTGGGTATTTCAGTTTCCTCCAACTGTCCAAATAAAATGCACGGCAGGCTGATTGGCTGTTCCAAATCACCACTAGGTATGAGTGTGAGTTTGAATGGTTGTGTGTGTGTGTTGGCACTGCAATGGTCTGGCGAGCTGTTCAGGGTGCCTTTGCCCAGAGGTGGCTGAGATGGGTGACAGCCTCCCGGCAACCCTAATTGGGATTAAGTGGCTTAGAAAATGAATGAATTGATTACTTATATATTTTTAGAACATGTAGGTAAATAATAATTATTAATTTAATAACAATAAATAATAATTTTGAATTAAATGATTGTTTATTATTATTACCACACAATAAAAAATTAGAAGTTAAGCCAAACCATTTCAAAACAGCTGTACACACACTGTATGTTATATATTTCATGACATATAAGAAAAAATTTAAATCCTTCTGGCAGTTTCATGTGAACTTTTTCATTATCCTTAATTACTTTTCTATAACACTATTATGGGTCATGGATGAGCTGGAGCCCATCTCAGCCGATTATGGGGCAAAAGGCAAGTACATCACAGGAGAGGGTGCTAATCTATCATGGGACTGACACAGACAGAGTCAGCCATTCACACTCATATTCATGCCTATGGGCAATTTAGTGAAGTAATTAGACCTAAGGCTTTGCACTGTGTAAGGAAACCGGAGCACCCAGAGGAAAACCAGGTCAAACATCAGGTTCAAGCCTAAAACTTGCTTGCTGTGAGACGAGCATGCCGATCACGGTACTACCATGGCGCCCCAGGTAAATTCAGAGTTTAAAAACATATTTAAAAACAGATGTTGAACCTCTGATAAAAAAAATAAATGTATTGCATGAAATAAAAAATAAGAATAAGAATAAAAATTATACCAAAAATTTGAGCTGCAGTTCAAACAAACAGTAGATGATAAACTTAGCACTATGTTTGTAATAAACACTACCAATGTTTATTTTTCTCCAAGAGCAGTTTGCTTGCTGAGCATCTTGTGCATTAACACAAAGAAAATATACTTTACACTAACAGTCGAAGCAGGAAGCAGAAATTCGCTGCCCAACCAAAGAAAAAGTTACACACACGAATATATGCTGTTGTTCCGTCTTTAGCCTTGCTGACAGCACATAATCATCATGCCATTGTTTCAACAAACTTAACCAACATAACATTTATTTCCATCCAGTGTCGGGTTCATTTCCCCCTCTTCCTCTTCTCCAGCACATCCCGAAAACTTTTAATAGGGTTAAGGTCAGGACTCTGGAGTGCCAATACATATGTGAAAATGATTCCTCATGCTCCCCGAACCACTCGCTCATTATTTGAGTCCCCGTTTTATATCCGTGCCATCAGGGAAGAAAAAGTGCATTGATGTGATAACCTGCTCATTCAGTACATTCAGCTCATCAGCCGACTTCATTTTATTGCCACATTAATGTTGCTGAGCCTCGACCGGACCAACTGGAGCAACAATGCCATGGAGATCACATGCTGAGATCAAGGATAAATGCTCTCCATGAAAATGTTAGAGTGTGAAACTTTTTTTGTCCGGGCAGTGTATTGAATAATGTATTAATCTAAACACTATATAATAGCACATATTTAAATTTAAGTGAATGCCAAGCTAGAGATACCGACTGGCAAGAGATACTGACTGGATATAGTTGGGCTCACCGCAACACATAGCTTGGGCTCTGGAACCACCCTTCTTGAGAAGGGCTGGACCTTATTTTATTCTGGAGTTGCTCATTGGGAGAGGCGGCGTTTCGTTGTTGGACTTCTGTGCTCGTCATGGTTTGTCCATCACGAACACCATGTTCGAACATAAGGGTGTCCATAA
>JBCNYH010000009.1:18558590-18570124 GCA_039654325.1 Tandanus tandanus
TATATTTATTTATTTATTTAAAATGAGTCTGTTAACTGTAAAATGCTGTGAAAGTAATGAATAACAAGTTCATTATGTATTTCATTTAAAGATTACAAAACCATAAAAATCACAGTAAATTAATGACAATCTGTCACCAGTTAATTACAAATTTTTTTTTCTTTTTTCTTTTGTTTTACAGTGCAGGTAAGTTTAAGTTGTGGTTATTTAATCAAACAGAGACAGTAGTGATGAATTGTAGTGTAAACTGTAAATAGTTTAGGCAGGAGTCTAGCATGGCTTTGTTCACTTGTACTGTTTCTACCAGCCTGCCCTAGAATTTACCTCCACCAATGAGGTTACCGGTGTTTTTACCGGTGAAGGTTTATTTGTTTGTTTGTCAGTGTAGCTGTTACCAAGTTCCTGTCTGCAGTTTTTGACGGATCAATCTAAGATATTTATGATGGGCAGCTCATCACCCAAGGATGTTCCCATGAAAGGATTTCAGTCCATTCCTCTGTACAGATCAGCTTCAAGTTTGGCATCTTGGTAGGTTTTCTCACATGAACTTGCTCACACAACATTTCTATTGGATTAGTGTCACGACTTTGACTTGGCCATTCCAAAACATTACATTTATACTTCTTGACCCATTCATTCTTTGGTAGAAATACTTATATCTTGAGATTCAGTTCACTGACAGATATCCAGATATTTTACAAACTGTCCTGGCCTGGATGCAGCAAAACAGGCCTGAAATTTGATACGATCACCACCAGGTTTCACAGGATGCAATGCTGGGGTGCAGTGTTTTCCTTCTCCAAACATAAAAGTTTTCGTTTAAGGAGTTTTCAAACTTTCATGCAGTACTGTAGTATGTCTGGTTTTGTTGTGGTATATCTATATATTTGTTGTGCAGCCTTTAGTTTCTGTTTCATTTTAAACACCCAAAATGCCAGTGTAATGGCATGCATTTCATTTTTTTTTAAATGATAACAACCTTACATAAGTTCATCAGTAATAAACTGTCGGTCTTTACTGCATATCACTAATTTCTCGGTGATCCTTTTTAATTTCTCAGTAAACAGCCGCACCCTATCAGCACCCCCACCCCACAAAAAAAAAAAAAAAAAAAGTCAAAACATCTTTCTGTGGGGGAGTGAGATGCAACTGAAACTCAAACGGCTGAGGAACTAGATGTTCCATAACTTCACAGTGACAGCATCAACAGTAGAGTATATATAAATAATGCTTTATCTGGTCAAGACTGAACTAGAACTGCGGGGAAATCAGGGTTAGTTTTTAATAAATAAAAATTATTTTAAAAAAATAACAAAAATTAAAAAATTTAAAATTAAAATTAGGAATGAGCTGTTCAGCATGTGTTCAGAGAGCATGGGGAAAAAAAGGATCATACTTCTGAATGCAAGCCGAGCTCCAGCATGTTTTAACATGTAACTGACAGCTGCCTGAGTTATACAACAGGTTTCGTCCTGTAGTTTGCTCACTGCATTCACATCTCCGAAAAGATTCTGAAAAGATTGTCTAACGTCGGTTACCATTTTGACTAAAAATCGTTCCAACAGCCTAGTAAAAAAAAACAAAAAAACAACAGCCACACCATGTCCTCCTTGTGCATCAGGAGTCAGGATAAAAAATAAAAAAAAAAGGAATAGCAAGCAGTTGTGTGAATAAAAGGTGTGTTCATTTGAATTTCTTAATAAGCACCCACCTCTTTTTTCAAATACCTCTATAAAGGGAGGGTACACCCGTCAGAGTGCCAACACATACAACCATTTCACACTCACATTTACACCTAGGGGCAATTTGGAACAGCCAATTAGGGCATGTCTTTGGACTGTGGGAGGAGCCGGAGTACATAAAGAAAACCCATGCAAGCACGGGAAGAACATGCAAACCCCACACAGAAACGCCCTCGCCAAGCCGGGGACTTGAACCCAGGAGCTTCTTGCTATGAGGCGGAAGTACTAACCACTGCGCCATCATGCCACCCACCAACATGTGTAATTAGGTAATCTGCTTATTCAAGTTCTGTTTCTACAGCCTAATATAACTTTTATTATTGGTATATTATTCTTAGATTTCACATAAATGTTGCTTATATTTGTAGATAATTAATGCACTCTTATTAAGGTAAGTCTGTTGGCATTTACACAGGAGCCTACTGGCCCATCAAGCCCCGGTTTCTGTAGCGTGAAGCGACCAGGAGCTTAACTCCTCCTGGATGGGACGCTAGTCCATCGCAGGTTACCTTCCCAATATTCTTTACCGGTACCCATTTATACTGCTAGGTAGACAGAGACACGCTTGTGGTTAAGACCTTGCCCAGGGGTCTTAGCACAGTGGGGGTCTAACGGGGACCTGAACCCTCTCGATCATGAGCCCAGCACCCTAACCACTTGCTTTTCTCCGAACTCTCTAGTAAATCACCTATACTCATCAGCACAAAGGGAAGGTACGCTAGTTTGAAATGATGCTGCCCTACTAGCTTTTCCTTTTTTCAGACTTTTTTAGACTAGTCTGTACCTTTCCCTATAAATAAATGGGCGGCACGGTGGCGTAGTGGTTAGCACGTCTGCCTCACTGCAAGAAAGTCCTGGGCTCGATTCCTGGGCTCGGGGTGTTTCTGTGTGGAGTTTGCATGCTCTCCCCAGGCATGCTTGGGTTTCCTCCGGGTACTCTGGTTTCCTCCAACAGTCCAAAGACATGCACATTAGGTAATTGGCTGCTTAAAATTGACCCTAGGTGTGTGAGTGTGTGTGTGTGTGTGTGTGTGTGTGTGTTGCCCTTCAACATGGTCTGTTCTGGCAAGCTGTTCAGGGTGTACCCCATTGTCGCCCAGTGTCGGCTGAGATAGGCTCCAGCCTCCCTGCGACCTTAGTAAGACATTAAGCAGTTTGGAAAATGAGTGAGTTTCAGAACTAGTAACTTTTTAGTAACTGAGAACTTTTTTTGTTGGAATTGTTGGACCTACATGTGTTCTGGAGCCAATTTAATTTTACCAGCTGTGCACCCACGGTGGATGGACCGACAAAACGCACATGTGCGCAAAGACAAACGATTTGCAAGCTGTTCATTCTGATCGCACAAACAAGCCTCAAAGGTTTGAGCCGCATTCATCATGCACCGGCTACACTCGGAACCCTTTACATCTGCAGCAGAACATGATCGTCTTTACGCTTGTTTCTTTTAAGTTGTGATGTGTTCAGTAATCATTCATTCATTCATTCATTCATTCATTTTCTGAAGCGCTTAATCCTAATTAGGTCTTAATGGTTCTTTTACATGCCTCTCACCATAGACAGTGAGAGACATGGCCGGCATTTGATAAACCAGTTAGCTGCACTGGGGGGACAGCAGTGACATCCCGTTGATAGTGGGGTTTGAACCCCCGACCTTGGGATCAGCAGACCAGCACCCTACCACCAGGCCACCACTGCCCCGTGTTCAGTAATCTGATGCTGTAATCTGATAAAAACAAGTATTCTATCCAAGTATTTCATGCTTACATTCCTTTCTGTTATCTCATTCTGCTTACTTGCATGGTTGCTCTACCGGTGATCTGTTTCAGACAGCACACATAATCTCCATAGTTATTTATCTCCACATTATTTTCATGAACATGACTGTGCTTCACCTTAGTATTTACTTTATCAGAACATTCATAGTTGCTGCCGTTCCAATCTGTGTGGATTCTTTGAACTCCCTGCTGTATTTTTGTTTCTATTGTTCTCCTGAGCCACATACCAGGTGTGGCCAGCATCTGACGTTCATTTTCATAAGCTTGGCATGAACACACACACTGAATCACAGACAGATTCTCTCTCTCTCTCTCTCTCTCTCTCTCTCTCTCTCTCTCTCTCATACACAAAACTGATTACTATTTTGTCTGTTCCTACCTAGAATTGCAATTAACAGTTATCTATTAAAGTTATTCAGAACTAAGCCTTTAGAAGTCCTTCATTATGACTGCTCTTATCAACATCCATCCATTATCTGTGGAGGCAGGGTATAGGTAACACAGACACACACTTGAAGGACAGTCCTAGAGTGCAAGGTACCTCCCCATGTAGCAGGAATAACATTTACAATTACGGCATTTGGCAGACGCCCTTATCTAGAGTGACTTACACTTGTCTTTTTATACAACTGAAAAATTGAGTGTTGAGGGCTGTGAAGGACTGGTGCGAGCTCCGGAAGTGTCTGGAACGGTCCAGGTCAGGAAAAGGAAGTCGGTTTAACAATTTATTAAGGACGAGCCAATGCATGGAGCAATTACACAGGTACGACTAAATAACTTAGCTAAACAGTTCTAATCAGGAGAGTGTCTGTATCCAGGGCCGACGAGGTCGTGGCAGTTGCAGGCTGGTTGTAGTTCAGGTCGAAGACGACAGGTGACGTCCACAGTCTTGGGTCTTGCAGCAATATCCTCAGTGGAAGGTTCTCAGTTGGCTAGATTTACAGCATAGTCCGTCCAACAACTAACGCAGTATTCTTGCAACAGGTCCCAGGACTATGACCCTGTATACGGTTAAATATTTATCTCATCTCTGGAAAAGCAGGAAGCAATGAATGAGACAGAGATGTGACTTGCATTCATTTCAGTTGTCTGTAAACAATGATTTATTAACACATTTATTTAGCATTTCCACCAGATGACCTATTAGTTATTTGCACTATTGTGCTATATGACGAGAGTCCATCTGACATGATTATAGAAACTCTTTTCTCTATATTGTCTGCAGGTACACAATCATATTCATATGAATAATCAGTCCACATCAACTTCTCAAATAATAAAAAACCTTTCTTAATTAAAAGGAAATTTAGTTGCTGCTGTCGTATTTTTAAAAGTAATGATTGTGGAAGTGATTTAACAGAAGTAGCCTAAGACAATAATATTCATTTTCTAACCCACTTAATCCTAATTAGAGTCTCAGGGAGGCTGGCGCCCATCTCAGCCGACTCTGGGCGAAGGCGGAGTACATCCTGGACAGCTCGCCAGGCCATCGCAGGGCCTGATAAAGCCTAATACTCACAAAATAGTACACAAACCAACACATTAGAAAGTACACATTGTCTGCTTTTTATATATCGCTGTTAATCAAAACCCATTTCAACCAGTTTACATCGACATCAGTATCTTACAAAAAACAAAATTCTTTCTTTTTCCAGCAACTAAAAATTAAATAGGTCGCCAAAACTGAACAGTGCTCTAACACTGCCATCTAGTGAGCACTAAAGCGAGAACATCACAAGTACAAGATTTCTACCCTCTACAATCAGAGTGGCATGGTGGCACAGTGCACCTGCCTCACAGCAAGGTCCTGGGTTTCAGTCCTGGGCTCGGACCTTTCTGTGTGGAGTTTGCATGTTCTCCCCATACTTGCGCGGTTTCCTCGAGGTACTCCGGTTTCCTCCCACAGACCAAATACATGTATATTAGGCCGATTGTCTGTTCCAAATTGACCTTATGTGTGAGTGTGAATGGTTGTATATGTTGGCCCTTCGATGTTCTGGTTATCTGTTCAGGGTGTACCCTGCCTTTGTTTAGTGTCGGTTGATATAGGCACCAGCTTCATCATGACCCTAGTAGGATTAAGCGGTTCAGCAAATGAGTGAGTGTGTGAATAAGTACTTCTGGCAGTATCTCTTTAAAGAAGAATGAAGGTAATAGATGTAGTACACAGGCTGATGATATTGATGGTAAAAAAAATTAATTAATCCATTCATTTTATAAACCGCTTAATCCTAAATAGGTTTAATGGGGAGGCTGGCGCTCATCTCAGCCAACTCTGGGCGAAGGTGGGTTACACCATGAACAGCTTGCCAGGCCACTGCAAGGCCAACACACTTACAACCCTTCACACTCACACTTACACTTAGGGGTGATTTGGAACAGCCAATTAGCCTACTGTGCATGTTTTTGAACTGTGGGTGGAAACTGGAGTACCCAGAGGAAACCCACGCAAGCACAGGGAGACCATGCAAACTCCACACAGAAACGGCCAAGCCTGGGAATTGTACCCAGGCGTTCTTGCTGCGAGGCGGACGTGCTAACCACTGCGCCAGCATTTCCGCCGTTAAAAAAAATGAATGAAAATAAGAAAATCAAAATAAATTAATTATATGTCAGCATTAATGAACAAAATAGCAAAAGAACATGCAAACCCCACACAGAAACACCTGAGCCTGGGACTTGAACCCACATCCTCCTTGCTCTGAGGTGGATATGCTAACCGCTACATCACCGTGCCGCCCCACATCGGAACAAAATCAGCTGAAACATCGGACTAACATCAGGATATGTTTGGCTCAGATCGGCATCATGATGGATATTGTGTAAGCACACCTTTACCTGTGGAGAGTATTTGCATAGCCCATGCAACCGGAGACTCACACCAAATAAACATAAATAAGACCTGACACATGGGCAGCACAGCGGCGTAGGTCCTGGGTTCGAGTCCCGGGCTCTGCAAGAGCGTTTCTGTGTGGAGTTTGCCTGTTCTCCCCATGCTTGAGTGGGTTTCCTTTGGCACTGCGATGAGTGTGAGCATAAATGGTTGTGTGTGTAGGTCCTACCATGGTCTGGAGAGCAGTTCAGGGTGTACCCTGCCTCGGCCCAGTGTCGGCTAAGATAGGCTCCAGCCCCCCTGCAACACTAGTAGGATAAAGCAGCTCAGCAAATGAGTGAATGAGTGAAACCGAATACATGCAAATGGAGACAACCAAATGAGAGCACAGACATCCTGACATTAGTGGCTAAACAATGCAGTGTGTCAAGTTGGACTGAATTTGCAAAGAGCAAGATGACCAATCCATCAATCTGATTCTTTTTGCTGATGTTTAATTACAGGTAAGAGACTCTTATTATATGTGTTCCTGACTCAGTGTGCGAGTGTCTGTGTGTTTATTAGCATTTGAACAACAGACAGTATAGACAATATTTTACTGACTTCAAAATACTCAAATTTCTGTATAAGGGGAAATCATTTCAATTTAATTTTCAAAAATACATGCAGGTCATGCATGGCACAAAAGGAATTTTCTGAGTTCTATGTAGAAGGAAAGTCTGAAAGACTGTCACTGAGCCAATACAGACATGTGTATGCATTACTTGAGTACATGTACGTAGTACTGTAGTAAAGTGAAGGACAGTCATACGGGCCTTTCAGAAACAAATATGGGGTAACATCAACCACCTTTTATTTCTATCACAACTAATTATCTCCAGGTGCTGTGTTGCCCGTGGACATATTGAGCAATTGATGAACGTGGTGAAGTAAGATATGGAGAATTATTAAATCGAGGTGGTGTTATTTACGGAGGCCGAATGCCAGTAACACAATTCGAGATTGAAGCATTTTACATATCACACAAAAGCCAAACTCTATAAGTTTTAATATTCATTCAAAAATATTTTCTAAATATTCATACAAAATATCTAAGTAGACAGTGTAGGATAAGTGATAGTTATCCTTGCCACTAGGGGGAGCTAGGTACTTGGAAGAGGAGCATATCTGCTTCAATAGTGATTATTTTTCTTCAAATATTATTAATAATAATAACAAAAAGCAGTCACAGTTTATCACAGTGAATAAGGGGAATTATAGTATTCGAATGTGTCCTTTCCTTCACAAAATATCAGAGAATCACATTGCCATGTTAGCTAGCTAGTTATCATCAGAAAGCTCTGAGGCTAGCATGCTATACAGCTAGCTCCATTTCTGATTCATCCTAGACAAGAAAAGTAACAAAATATTAAATTACAGTATTTGATGGTTAAAATGAGTCATTGTCCTGTTGTAGGAGGAAAGTGGCTCCAATCAGGTGCCGTCCACAGGGTATGGCAAAATGGAGTGATAGCCTTCCTTGTTCAAGATCGCTTTTACCCTGTACAAATATCCCCCAAAGCACCCCCAAACCATCACATTGCCCCCACCATGTTTGACAGATGGCATAAAGCACTTCTCCAGCATCTTTTGCTTTATTCTGCATCTTACAGATGTTCTTTATTTTGACCCAAACACCTCATACTTAGATTCATCAACCTATAAAACTTTTCCCCCCAGTCTTCCTCTGTCCAATGTCTTTGTTCTGTTCCCCATCTTAATCTTCTCAGTTGTCTCAGATATGTTTTGTTTTTTCAACTCCAGGAGTCAGTCACCTCTTCACTGTTGACGCTGAGACTGGTGTTTTGCAGGTACTATTTAATGAAGCTCCCAACTAAGGATGTGTCAGGCATCTGTTTCGTGAACTAGAGACTGTGATGTCCTCTTGCTCTGTTGTGCACCGGGGCCTCAGGCTTCTCTTTCTTTCCTGGTTAGGGCCAGTCTGTGCTATTCTGTGAAGGACGTAGTACACACCGTTGTTTAAGTTTCTTGTATGGAATAGCCTTTATTTCTCAGAACGAACATAGACTGATGAATTTCAGAAGGAAGTTCTTTTTTTTATCCTGGCTATTTTGAGTCTTTAAGCAAGCACACACGCAGTCATGATCGGGATCACTTCCTTACTCGTGGTGAGCCACGCCGGCTGGAGCCTTGGACTTATGACCAGGTGGAAGGGTAGGTGCCAGGGGAAGAGTTATCCAGGTTGGGGGTTGGGCTGAGGGCTGATTTCCCTCTCCCGGAAAAACCATGTAACTGCAGAAACCAGAAGCAAAGCCCCTATGCGTCATGAGGCATGTGGAGGATAGGTAACAGGTAACAATCAAACACACAAATGCTGATTCTCCAGATACTTAAAAAGCCCAAAGACGGCCACTTCACCTGCTTCTTTGATCAGAACAACAGTTTTCATATGTGCAGACATAATTGCAAAAGGGTTTTTATAATGATCAATTATGCTTTTAACATGACAAACGTGGATTAGCTAACACAATGTGCCATTGGAACACAAGTATGGTAGGTGCTGAAAATAGGCCTCTGTACACCTATGTATATGTTCAATTAAAAACCAGTTATATTCATGTACAACATTACCAGTGGTGCCACAGTGGTTAGCACGTCCGCTTCACAGCAAGAAGGCCTGGGTTCGCTTCCCAGGCTCGGGGCGTTTCTGTGTGGGGTTTGAATGTTCTTCCCATGCTTACGTGGGTTTCCTCTGGGTACTCCGGTTTCCTCCCACTGTCCAAAAGCGTGCACAGTAGGCTAATTGGCTGTTCCAAATCGCCCTTAGGTGTGAGCATGAGTGTGAATGGTTGTGTGTGTGTTGGCCCTGCAATAATCTGGTGAGCTGTCCAGGGTGTACCCCGCCCTCGCCCAGAGTCAGCGGAGATGAGTGCCAGCCTAATTAGGATTAAGCGGCTTAGAAAATGATTGAATAAACATTACTAGTGTCTAAACTGTCTTTCTGATCAATTACTTTTAAATCATTCTTTAATTAAATAATTTGATAAAAAGCAATTATTTTTATTTGTAATTGGTGTCTATGCGCTATGCCTTTAGAGCACAAAGGCGTGTATATGTCATATACTTTATAGTCTTACATGCAGTAAAAATTTATTTTCTTCCTTGTGTCAAATAAACTAATGGAGAATGGTCCAAGGGCAGTGGTAGCTCAGTGGTTACTGCCCTGACTTACTGATCAGAAGGTTGGTGGTTCAAGCCCCTGTACCATCAAGCTGCCATTGTTGGGACTTTGAGCAAGGCCCTTAACCCTCAACTGCTCAGTTGTATAAATGAGATAGAAATGTAAGTCACTCTGGATAAGGGTGTCTGCCAAATGCTGTAAATGTAAATGGTGGAGGTTCTAAATAAATATGATTGGTTGATTTTTCATTGAAAATTTGCTGCTGCTTACCCTTGAAAAACTTGACTACCATAAATGGAGTCTGATGTGCATACCCTTATACAGTCTGCTGTGTCCTTCAACAAGTCCAATGAACAAGTGCGATCCTTCCATGCAGCATGCCGATGGTTAATATTTGGCTATTAGATCTCTGCCACAGCCCGGGTGGTGTAAAATCTGAGTCATTATTAAGCGCTCTAGCACTAATGAGGCTGTAGGATGTGGACAATGCTTCAAGAAGGGTGAACAAGAGAGGACAGGAATTTTAATGCTTCTGTTAGTGACTTTTTTGTCGCTCCTCTCATTTCAGTGTTATGATTCTTCTGTCAGTTGCTCTTGGTTTTTTTTGCTAATGTTGGATCCTGTTTGTTACTGCACATGATTCTGCCCACTTCTGGAATACACCACCGATGGGACATAAGTAATCCACACTTAGAGGTAATCAGAGGTGGATTGTAACAAAGTACATATACTTGAGTATTCATTTTTTGCTTTTACTCCACAAATATTAACAGAAGTATCTGTTTCTACTCCTTCCATCTTTAAACTAGTCATTACTTTAATTGATTTCTTTTTTATTTTGATATACTCCATTAATTATGGTCTCTGCATTTAACCCATCCAAAGAAAGCACACACACGTAAACAGTGAGCACACACTCGGAGCAGTGCGCTGCCACACACATTGGGGCTCCCGGAGAGCAGTTGGTTGTTAGGTGCCTTGCTCAAGGGCACTTCAGCCATGAAGGTGGAGGAAGGGAAGGTGCAGCTCACTCCTCCACCGCCACACATTTTTCTTGCTGGTTCGGGAGTTGAGCCAACAATCTTGTGGTCCCAAAGCCGCTTCTCTTACCATCAGGCTACGGCTGCCCCAATTATAATGCACTCATCACTCTCTCAGTCATTTGCAAGACCGCTTATTCCTACTAGAGTCACGGGGAGGCTGGAGCCTATCTCAGCCGACACTGTCAGAGGGCGGGGTACACCCTGAACAGCTCGGGCCGACACACACACACCACCATTCACAATCACTCTCACACCATGGGGCGATTTGGAACAGCCGGTTAGCCTATTGTACATGTCTTTGGACTGCAGGAGGAAACTGGAGTACCCGGAGGAAACCCATGCAAGCATGAGGACAACACTCAAACTCCACACAGATATGCATGAGCCGAGCCCGGGACTGGAACTTTCTATGGGAATTGCAATCAAACATTTTAATCTAAAAGTAAAATAGTGGTACTCATTATTTTTCAGCATTTGTTTTTATATATGTCGGTTGAACGTCAGAGGATACGTTTTTTTTATTTATTTGTCTGTTTTATAGTATGTTTAGGTATGGTATGGTATAGTATGTCATGGTATGGTATATCATGACATGGCATGTTAGGGTATGGCATGGTATGTTATACAAAAGTGAAAGCCGTGGTTGTCACTACCAAATGGATCCCTGCTTCCTATATATGTGCACTACACAGTCTATAAAGTGTCGGTTTCTTTGACGGTGTTTTACTTCCTTCATGTGCCATTTTTGTCATCATCATCATTCGCTGAACCACTTAATCTTAAGATTGCAGGGAGGCTGGAACCTATTTAGGGAGGCTGGAACCTATTTAGGGAGGGAGGCCCAGTGGTAGGGTGCTGGATTACTGATCCCAAGGTTGGTGGTTCAAGCCCCACTATCAGCGGGATGTCACTGCTGTCCCCCCCAGTGCAGCTAACTGGGTTATCAAATGCCGGCCA
>JBCNYH010000009.1:18594181-18607585 GCA_039654325.1 Tandanus tandanus
TGTGTGTGTGTGTGTGTGTGTGTGTGTGTGTGTGTGTGTGTGTGTGTGTGTGTGTGTGTGTGTGTGTTGGGGGGTTTAACCTCTCACACATTCATTTCTCATATAATACTCTCTGGCTGAAGTGAAACTTCATGAGATAGATGTAGCTGTGATCTGATTTTTGCTTTTCTATACAAAGACTTCACAAAGAATCAGAGAACCACTTTAAAACACATATTGCCTGCAGTGTTAGCTTTAGCACGCTTGTATCTTCTACATACTGTTCAACTCTTGAACCTGAGGCAAGTTGACACTGGTTGTCTGTGGTCTGATGGGTCTACAATAGTACCTTTGATGCTTTTATAGTTTCGTAGCCGGTGTGGTATCGTGAAATTAAATGTAGCTTTGTCTACTTTCATCCTGTTTGTAAAGGATACTGTAGTCTTGGACTACTACCGAGTGAAATGTTTTTCATCTAGTCATTTATTTTATGGTATTTTATAATTAATGAATACAAATCTGGTTTTTTGGTGTTTTTTTTGAATAGTTATGATACTATCTTATATAATCTTATATAAATGCGAGCACAGTGTTACTAACAAATAGTATTAATTACTGTCCTTTTCTAATAAACAAATTTTTTTTTAAATATTTAACCAATTACTGATATTTAAAGGGTACCTGTGGTGAATTTGTCACTAATCACTAGCTCTTAAAAATGTCCACATGTGACATCAGCGGTTCCTTCAGGCATGTCAGTCCTTGCTTCTTGTAAAGTACTTGTAAGTGCTGCCGCACTACTATTACTACTAGGCATGCGCAGTGACATGTTGCCTTCTTCATTAGCTATTCTAGCTCTGGGAGTGATGCGAATTCGTTGTTTTGTCCTATTGGCTGTTCACATCAAATCACATCTTTATTTAATAGTTTTAACTCGTTACTAGCCCTATAATGCCCCGTCCCAAGTTTTTTTTGTATGTTTCTCGGCTGAAATGCAAGAATGGGTGGATATTGAAAAAGAAATGAAGGTGAACAGAAAAAGACAAGAAATATCTTCATATTTTAGAAATCACCGCCTTTATTTATTTATTTATTTATTTATTTATTTATTTATTTATTTATTTATTTATTTATTTTAGGGTTTTGGGTTTGTTTCTGTGTTTTGGTTTTTTTTTCATTTTTCCTACTGTCCCAATATTTTCTGATTGATTTGCATTTTCTTTAACAAATTTTAATTAACTATAAAAACATGACAGTGGCTTGTACATCTGTTGTGTTTCAAACTCCTTCTTAAACATATTCATTGTTCAGTTAACCATGAACTTTTCTTTTAGGGAACTTACAGTGGTTGCGTTTCACTTCAGAAGAAAAATCCTAAGTAGTACATAATAAATCCGGTTTCATCCTCCAGATCAGTCGCAGTCAACAAAGCCCGTCTGAAGCGTCTTGGCATCACTCACATCTTGAATGCAGGCCATGGCACTGGTGTCTACACGGGGAAAAGTTTCTACGAAGGAATGAACATCACCTACATGGGAATTGAAGTTGATGACTTCCCTGATGTAGACATCTCATCGCACTTCCGGAGATGTGCAGAGTTTATGGATGAGGCTTTGCTGACTCATAAAGGTGGGAGACTAAAAGGAATTCATGAGGATTTGAAAGCCATAAGTATAATTTGTACAAAAAATAAAAAACATTAGGCCAGATAAAAAATTTTCCAAGTTTCTCATCAGCGCCTGCACTCGAAAAAATTGTTTGTTTGTTGTTGTTTTTTTGAAAAATCAGGCTAATAACCTCAGAAAATGCCTCAGAACACATAAAAACGACACAGAACACGATTCTATGTTAGACTCTGTGATTGTGATTTTAAGCTTGGTTTATTGGTTGGTCTTTGGAACTGCAAGGCTGCTGTTCTATAGACAATTGTTAAGATTTTCAGAGTTTAATACATGTTAAATGTACATGCATCTCGGGTGTATTGTATAGCTTCAGTCACTTTACCTACATTTAGCTTTATAGCTTTTGTGCTTTGATAATCACCTCATTTCTCTATACAAAAAAATAATAAATAAATAAAAATTATTTTAAAAAACAAAACGCGTGCAGCATTTAGGTTTTCAAGAAGTTCTGATGAGAACCCGGGAATTTTTCTTAATCTAGCCTTATCGCCTTCTAGAACAGGGGTATCAAACTCATTTTTACTGAGGGCCACATCCCTAAATTTCGAGCTCATCGAGGGCCGAATGACCACTCAACATCTATTCAGAAAGGGCAACCATGAAATCTGCAACGGCCGTATTATTTGTTTATGCATCTGTCCTCTTTTCGATAATTCGCTTTTCTTTTCTGACAATGCTTGACATTGACAAGCTAGCTTGCAATCTCTCCTGAGTCATAAACGGCTAGCTGTTTACTTGAAATAGGTTGGCTTCTCCTAGTGGATGGATGACGAATTACATTTCATGGTAACAATTGATGCAAAGAATGTACGATAATCATGTTCTTTAAAAGCTCTCGCAGGCCACATAAAATAAGTTCAGCCTGCGGGCCTTCAGTTTGACACCTGTGTTCTAGAAAATTCTTCCAAGGGGCATTGTGGCTCAGTGGTTAACACTGTCACCTCACAGCAAGAAGGTTTGTGGTGTTTCCTTATGCATGCATGGAAGCCAGCTGGGATTGGCTCCAACTGGCAACCCTAGTTAAGCCGTGTAGATAGCGGATGGATATTACGACTAAAAGGGATATGCAAGGACCAGAGTATTTTCAATTTTATTTAATCTGAGTGTCTGGTCACTCGTTCATCCAATAACATGAAATTACTTGTCTATCAAACATAGACAAGGTTGCAAAATACAACACAAAAATGTGGGAATGGTCAACATTAATAAGGTTTAGTGGAGCGAATAAAGAAGCAATGTGGCTATAAATCCTTCAAAAAGCCATTATACAGTTTAAGCTTAGCTTAGAGATAAGAAAAGTCAAGTTACGAACACTTTTCATAGCTAACACATTATACATTTAATTGTGTAATTGTTTCTCCTTGTGTACAGGAAAGGTTCTGGTGGACTCAATGATGGGAATAAGCCGCTCAGCAGTATTAGTTGCCGTTTACTTAATGATCTTTCATAACATGACAATCATGGAGGCATTGATGGAAATCAGAAAGAAACGTGCAATAACTCCCAATGAGGGCTTCCTGAAGCAGCTCCGTGAACTTAATGAAACATTAATGGAGGAACGAGATGAAGATGATGATGATAGTCAAAGCCAGTCCTCTGTTATTGATACTAGGGCTCGTCACAATGAAGAAGGAAGCCTGCTTGGTGCTAAGGCCAATTCCATCATGGTGGAGGAAGAGGAGGACAGTGTGAGTGTTATGAGCAGTGTTGCTTCATCTGCTGCTGCTGCCGCCCGCAAAGCAGGAATTCTCGGAGGCAGAAGTGATCAAGCTATGAGACCTTTGGATCCTTGTCTGCCTGGGAAGGATATAGTAGATGAAGGTGGCGATGTAGACAAGATGATTCAGGAGTGGCAGAAACGAAATGAGAAGTACCAAAGTGATGAGTGGTGGGAGGCCCAGCTAATGTTTGATGAAGATGACCATGGATCTCTAGCAGGAGAGGGAAATAGGATGCTTCCACGGCCAGAGGATCTAGAAAGTGTGACCAGCGAGGATGTGCAAATGGTCAAGGAACGGATTAAGCGCCGACCTCGCCGGCCGGCCTCAGTTTCAATGTCTACTACTAGTTGCAGCAGCTATTCTGACCTATGGAAAGAACGCCTAAGAGAGATTGAGGAGCAGGCAGCTGCAAGATACCACTCCAAGGAACAGGCTGAGGACACATGTAGTGAAGCAAGCCAGAAGAAGATAGATGATGATTTAGAGAGTATAATATCTGACTCGAGCTCTATGTACTACTTCTGCAAGAAGAACAAGGAGAAACTGACTCCTCTTGAGAGGTGGAAGATCAAGAGACTACAGTTTGGTTGGAACAAGAAAGACAAGAATGCAGAGGGGAACAGTACTGAAGAAAAGGAAGGTGAAATAGAAACTCCAGCTCCTTCTTTGGAAGATGTCAATTTATCAGCCTATCAGACTTGGAAGCTCAAGCAGCAGAAGAAATATGGAGGTGAGGAAAAGAAGGATGAGATTATGGAGATGAGTCGTGGAGAAGACTCAGCCACAGTCAAGAGGAGACAGCGGAGGGAAGAACTACTTGCACGCTCCAAAAAGACACTAGAAGAGAGCCAGTCAGTGTGTGGCTGGGAAAATGAAAGCTCCCTCAGCACTGGTACCATCCCACTGTCTGCTTTCTGCGCTGGTGCTTTTCCTTCTGCAAGTGTTGTAGGAGATGATAACATGTCTATATTAAGTGGTAGGTCATCTGTACACTCTGGCCGAAGCACACATTCCCAACCTACAGTCCCACCAGCGCCACCTGAGCCTGTTCTGGGACCTAACGGGGAACCGATGGTTAACATAGCACACATCCAAAACTGGATTGCAAATGTGGTCAATGAAACCCTTCTGCAAAAGCAAGCAGAAATGATGATGGGCGGAAGCCTCCCTCCATCGCAAGCAGGGTCGGTTTTCAATCTGGGTGCAGGCTCGGCTGCGGGTCGAAGCCGTGGAGTGGACGATGATAAGGCCTCTATGCTGAGTGGATCCTTCTGTTCCAGTTTATCTCGCAATAAACCCGAATCTGTGCTTTCAGGTGGTGGCAGAGCTTCCTCAGTACTTTCTGCAGGCGGAAGGGCTGAAAGTGTTTTATCTGCTGGAGGGGCATCCAGGCTAACCTCTGCTTCTGGATTAGGCTCTCGGAGGAGCAAGATCACCACCACCAGTGTACCTCTTTATAGCTTATTCCAAGACCAAGTAAACCTGCACAAGCTTGACATCATGGAAAAAGAAATTCAATCAGATATGAGAGATAAAATGGCTTCGTATGAAATCAAGAAGATTACAGAAGACAATAAACGTAGTACATTGTACAAGAAGAAAAAACCAAAGGATGAGGATGAAGATATAGAAGATAAGAGTGACTTGGGAAAGACCACAAATGGCTCATCAGCACCCTGTGAAAAGCCTAAAAGGGATTCTGGCCGTTCAGGAATTCTTCACCTTCCAGCCACTGCAAACACCAACTGTACTATTGATGAATGGCTCAAAAATGTAAGGCCACCCCCTGGCAAACCAAGAAGTTATGGCGAAGATACAGCTGAACCAAGGATGTCCAGGCCAACATATGAAGAACCTCCCGAGCTGCCTGAGTTTGACTTCTCAAGCCGAAGAAGCTCAGTTGCAGCGATTTATGATGATCAGGAGGATCATGGCTTTGCATCCAGATTTTCCTCAGGAGATAATGTTGATAGTGAATCTGATTTAAGCAGAGGTCCCAGTCCAGATTTCAGTTACAACTCTAGGAGAAGGCCTGTTGGTGAACAGGTCTCTTTCAATGGAACATCAGAGTTGGGTCATTACAGAACTGGGAGGTACTACAATAGACATGAAATGGAAGAGGAAGACAGCCACCAGGAACATTCAGCAAAGAGGAAATTTACTCATTCGTCCCGAGTTGATGAAAATGCGACCACTACAGGAACTACAGGAAGGACACAATCGCGACAAGAAGAGGAAGAAGATGATGAAGTATCTGCTTTTCTCAATCAGATCAGACAGAGGGCAAGAGCACGTGTGGCAGAGGAGTTTGATGATAGTGAGGAGGTTCTCGCTGCATGGAGGAAATAATAGCAGACAAAGTGCCTTGCTAATAAAAATGACTTCTAACCCTAGGTTTACACTGGGGCACGATGTCCGAGATCTCCGCAGTTAAAAAGAACACAGAGCTTCATGATTTATGAGCAGGCTTGGAGCACGATCGGGTGTAAAAAGGAGATGAAACTTGAAGGAATCGTGTAGCCAAGTTCATCAAGATCCCCTACAATGGCGCATCAAGGTCTGTTACGCTCTGTTAAGGTCCATTAAGGTCTGTTAAGCTCTACTGCGCGCTTCCGCACTTCCCACGTTCTATCACAATTGCCGTCAAATAGTAATACAGCGGAATAATCGTGGCAAACTTTTTGACAGAAAAATTTTTGCCACGATCAGCGTGATCATCCCAAATCCACCAAGTTCCCTCAAGATCATCACGATCCCTCTAAGTTCCCTCAATATCATCACGATTCCTCCAAGTTCCCTCAAGATCATGACGATTCCTCCAAGTTCCCTCAAGATCATCACGATTCCTCCAGGTTCCCTCAAGATCATCACGATTCCTCCAAGTTCCCTCAAGATCATCACGATTCCTCCAAGTTCCCTCAAGATCATTCATACATTTATCCCATGAACCAATCATGTGGCAGTGTTGGCTCAGGTGGTTAAGGCTCTAGGTTACTGATCGGAAGGTTGGGAGTTCAAGCCTCAGTACCACTGTTGGGACCTTGAGCAAGGCCATTGACCCTCCACTGCTCAGTTGTATTAATGGGATTTTTAAAAATTTAATAAAGGAATGTAATGTAGGTATAAATGTGGCTGCAGCACAGTGATATGAAACTTTTGCTCTCCCTCTCTGGGATTTACACAAACAACAGTCTCTAGGGTTGCAGAGAATGGTGAAAAATCATACAATAAGCAGTATTTCACTGGTTATTTGGGTTACCACAACCTTTGTGTCAGTTTGAACCACTATAACCTTCCCTTCCCTCATCATCAGCAAGAATTTCCTGATACAGAACTGACACTGGCTTGATGAGGGTTTACAACCCCAACCCCAAACCACCCCCCCACCCCCCCATCATTCAGTGTAAATTCTAGCACTGATTGGATAACTACAAAAAGAATTCATTACAGAGGGGTTCATAATAAAGTGGACAGTGAGTGTACATCAGCTCAAGAAAATTATATTAAATATATTTTAATATATTTTTCAATGTATTAAATATTAATTACTTTAAAATTATGTCTATTCCTGATAAGTGAAAATACAGGGTGGTCTACTTTGCTTTCGACTTCATTATTTCTAATAACATGATATAATAATCCTTGAGCTCTTATCCCACAAGTACTGATGAACCATGGTAAGTGTTCACCTAGCCAGATCATGAGAAAACTCACTCCTACTTGTTAGAAGAGACGGACACGAAGGTCAACTCAGGTACTTACAGCTCCAACTTGTGAGGTATTCACTTCAATACAGTATAGTTCTGTGACAAACCTTTTTTACCATTTACTTGATACTGTTCATGAAACAAAATACTCATCAGTTACTCATTTACCGAACGGCTTATTCCTACTAGTGCTGCAGAGAGGCTGGAGCCTATCTCAGCCAACAACGAGCGAAGACAGGGTGCACCCTGAACAGTTTGCCAGACCATCGCAGGGAGTGAAACAAAATAAAAATCTTTTGCTTTGGTTGTTTGTGTTCTTACGTCTATGATTTAAAGATAATATACAAAATTTTAGCTGGCATTTTTTTATTTGGCACATATACAACGAAATTCATTTCTTTGCATAGCCCAGCTTTTCCAGTAAGAGCACAACCATGATAAATATGGTTAAGGTTTTGTTAACTGGCCCAACAGTGGCAGCTTTGCAGAAAACAAAGCACAAAACCTAAAGCGCTGAGCCAAGAGCAAGCATAACCAGCAAGGATTTGTGACAAATCCAATTATTCAATAAAATGAACATAATGGATGGGTTGCACGGTGGTGTAGTGGTTAGCTCATCTGCCTCACAGCAAGAAGGTCCTGGGTTCGAGCCCTGGGATTGGCGATGGCGTTTGTGTGTAGAGTTTGCATGTACTCCCCTTGCTTGTGTGGGTTACCTCCGGGTACCCTGGTTTCCTCCCACAGTCCAAAGACATGCGGCTTACTGGCTGTTCCAAATTGCCCCTAGGTGTGAGTGTGAGTGGTAATGTGTGGGCAAGCTGTTCAGTTTGTGCTTTGTTTTCACCCAGAGTTGGCTGAGCTTGGCTCCAGCCTCCCCACAACCCTAGTAGAATGAAACAATTAGGCAAATGAATGAATGAAGGGATTGCAATGGGACGTTTTTAAACTGATTCAAAATTCTGCGGGTTCACTTAGTACCTAGATGGCTGCTTTTCTAAAGAATGAGTCTGCCTTAAATGTCCACCATCACATTCAAAGAAAATGTGACCTATCTGGGAGTGAGGTTGCCCTGCTATAAAGACCGATTCCCCCCCAATGGACAGTAAATATGTAGCATCAAACATGAGAGTTAAGCTAATTCTAGCAGTGTGGATTTACAAATCTTCTTATAACAGTTCTGTATGACATGCCACACTATCAAATAGTGTTGGAATAAGAAGAAATTATACACTGTGTTGATTCATTAGCCATGTTAGGTACACCTGGGTTTGGGTAACATTTACCCCTTGTAACTCTTTAAAATGAAATTTTACTTTTTGGGAAAACTAGAGAAACGTGTGGCCTAGGCAGTATTCCATTTTTACATGGGTTTCTCGCTGACAGTGTTTGTATTTTGTTCTCGAGTGAGCTCTGCGGTTGCAAGCAAACGGAAATCTTTTAGAATATGTTAGCCTCGAAATAGAAAATAAAAAAAGTTTAGTGCTAGTGGCACGAGGACATAATGGCATTCTAATTACTTATTTAAAGTGATTTTCTTTCTTTTTTTTTATGCTCTCAGTCTATAATTTTAGTAACATCATTCTACTTTCAATGTGCTCTTATCAGTCAACATGGCAGTATTGCGTAAACTAAAGAAACTTGTACAGGCGACTTACGGAACATTGCAAATATTTCACAATATTGATGTCATGATAATACGGTATGATAATATCAAATACTGCATGAGGAGCAAACATGTTCAGCTAATAGAGCTGTGGGAAGGTCGTGGGACACAACTATAATGTAAAATGTGAGCTGCTTGAAACTGATGCAAAAACATTAAAATTAATTACGATCATATTTCAGTGTAAGGTGTAGTGGACTGGCGAAGACAAAGGTCTTCCAAGTCATGGTTCCTAAGGGAATGCGGTATATACAGTATATACACTCTCACCAACTCGCTTATTAGTACAGTCATGAGGAGGCTGGGGCCTATCTCAGCCGACATCGGGCGGAGGCGGGGTAGACCCTGAAGACCAGCCAGACCATTGCAGGGCAAACACATACAACCATTCACACTCATATCCACACCCAGGGGCAATTTAGAACAGACAATTAGCCTAATGTGGCTGTCTTTGGACTTTGGACATTAGGTTAATTTTTCATATATATATATGTGTGTGTGTGTATATATATATATATATATATATATATACATAGAGTGATGGATGCATGAGCATATATGAGCATATGTGGACGTTCATGTATAAAAGCCCATATCTTGCCAACTTATTACCGGATTTTAATCAACTATGACCTAAAATAACCCTCTGATGGTACTGAATAATATGTGCTAGCAGCAGTATTGGAAAGAAATTTCTTCTAATCTTTACAGCTTTTTAAATATAAACATTCCTGATATTTCCTGGAAAAAAGTCTTGTCGCAAAAACTGAATTTCACTTTCAAGACTATATTTATTACAGAAAAATAATCAAATGGCCTTGTTTATAACTAAATATATAATACTAAATGTATAATATTGTAGCAATATATAACATCATATTGAAAAATCACTCAAGGTCAATAGTGCCTCCGCAAACATGGCCGTGATGGTACCAGACTCCCAGGTTCTTCTCATGACGAATAATTATCATATTAAAAGAATCAGACACCTTCAAGATGTTTAAATTACAAATATTAAGAATTTGTAAGTGCTACTAAAAATTCTTGAGGCCCAAGACACTTAATCCATTTAATACACAAGTAAGCTATTTTAGAGGGCAGCTATTTCATCAAATGGTCAGAAAACAGTGTGTTATCAACCCTATGGAGAGAAATCTGAGCCACCTGTAGGTTTGGAACATAATGGGAAGCAATATTCATTCATTCATTCATTTTCTGAACCGCTTAATAATAATTAGGGTTGCGGGGAGGCTGGCGCCCATCTCAGCTGTCGAGTTCAGGGTACACCCTGGACAGCTCACCAGGCCATCTTATGGCAATGGGAAGCAATAATCTGTTGATATTTGCGTCTGCTATTGTTCCCACCCATCTTACATAGCTTTGTGATACCTATGACCTTAAAGGTGGAGGTGACCTTAAACCATGATGTTTCACTTTCATACATGACTGGCTCTTCGGTGACCTCGAGGTCCAGCAATTTTCTAGATGGTCATTAACAACATTGGCGGCAGAGCAACATGATATTGAATTAATAATTCATCTCAAATATAAATCTTTCTCTATGTTTCTGCTAATAACAGTTTCCACATCTTAGGGCCTTGGTTCAATTTTCTGCTGCTCACAAAACAATCTGTATACTTGTAGGATTCATTTAATCCATAGTTGGAAAAACTTGGTTAATCAGAAGTCAAAGTATCAGTTGCACACAGGCAACAAAAGTTTTGTCCATGACTGTATATATTCTAAGCCTATTCATTCTAATTAGGGTCTAATTAGGCTGGCGCCCATCTCAGCCGACTTTGAGCGAAGGCAGAGTACACCCTGAACAGCTCGCCAGGCCATCGCAGGGTACACAACCATTCACACTCACACTCACACCTAGGGGCGATTTGAAACCACCAATCAGCCTACCGTGCATGTTTTTTGGATTGTGGGAGGCAACCGGAGTACGCAGAGGAAGCCCTTGCAAGCACAGGGAGAACATGCAAACTCCACTCACAAACGCCCCGAGCCTGGGAATCGAACCCAGGACCTTCTTACTGTGAGGAGAACGTGCTAACCACTGTGCCACAGTTTATACAGTAGTGTTCAGTGAAGATTATACACCACCACTTTTGTCTAAAAGGGCTCCTAATGAAAAGAAGTAAAAATGTACTTCTCTATAATTTTTTTGGTGAAAATGTATTGAACAATGCTATTGTAGGCGATGAGAACCAAAACAATAATTCCGACAGGTATATTGAGGTAAAAGTATGGCTAATAAACACTGAAAATACAAATTTTTCAGAAAAATTTAAACTTTTTAATTTTTTTTATTTTTTTTAATTTGCATAGCATGAATGAACTTCAAACCATATGGAATTGTTTCGCGAGTGAAGAAATTAAAAAATATGTGAACACTATACCTGAAAGGTTAAATGCTGTAATTAAAGTAAAGGAAGACCGCACTAAATATTGACCTTTTGGGGTTTTTTTTTTTTTCAAAAAAAAGAGACTGTTATTGTTGTTATTACTACATATTGTTGTTTGTTTACTTGTTCTCATCAATGTGATCCAATATTACATGAAATAAATACTTGAATAGTACTCGGTTTCTGATTTATCTTCATTTTGTTAAGAGTAGAATCAACACTGCATCTCTGTATTTTTTTTTTCTTCACTCGCTGAACTGTTCCATATGGTTTAAAGATCATTCATGCTATGCAAAAGTTTTTTTTTTTAAGTTGCGGCATTTTTCAAATGTTTCAGAAAAAATTGGTATTTTCAGTGTTTTTGTTTATTTGACATACTTTTACCTTAATATACTTGTCTGAATTATTTTTTTGGTTCTTATTGCCTACAATAGCATTGTTCAATACATTTTCACCCAAACATTTTCACCAAAAATTATAGAGAAGTAATTTGTTTGACAAAAGTGGTGTATAATCTTCACTACACACTACTGTATATATATATATATATATATGATTTATTTTTTTCCTGCATCGCTGCCACAAAAAAATTCACCTAATTTATATATATATATATAAACATATTTTTCCCTGAAATTGGTTATTTATGTGGTGATATACAGACACTGACATGCCTTTCATACCTCTTTATAAATATGATATCATTGGGAAATGTTTGGCCCCCCAGTTGAGGAATAACCCCATATATGATAAAAAATCTCCACTGATTATATACTTTTATTATAAAGTACGAGTTTAATTACTGATATTTGTTCTCCTCGTTCACAACCCGAAGTTAGTGATGAGGAGGATCTCTGGCTGGAGGGGTTTGGCTTATTCCTGCTGTTCCTCTGTTTATTGAGGATGGGTTGTGACTTGCACTAAATATTCAAAATGGCGGACAGAGGCTCAGCGAGTCAAGATGAGCGCCTGAGAGCAGGTAATCATTACATTTTACATATTCATAATCATTTTCCCTTTCGCAGCACCTACTGAAACCAGCAACGAATAGTACACATGTGCGCTTTTAAAACCATCATTAAACTGTTCAGGAGGCTCCCAACGCTCAGCCACTTTGGCTAGCAACTTAGATTAGCGTAGTTAGCAACAAACAAAACAAAACAAAACAACTCTTGCTCGTGTAATTCCTGTAATATCGAATGAATTAAAGTACGGGTTTACATGGGGGTCTTCGGGTGTGTTTTGTAAGGAATGTGGGGTGTTTATGCGTGTAATAAGGGAGGAGGTGATAGTTTGTGAATGGAGTAATATAAGAGAATTCAGTGTGTTTGTAGGTTGCTAGCATGCTGCTTTGTGAGTGATGTTAGCCGAGATGCTAACAGGCTAATGTTAGTGACGCCTCCTGCTATAACCTGAGGTAACTTCACGGCACAAACGAGTTAGTAGTTCAAGCAACGACTTTTCATGCTCGTATCACATTGTCATTGATATCGCTCATCACTTCTTAGACACTAATAATGAAGTTTTAATGTCGCTGCGGTTATAAAGCGTCGTGGCGCTTCTTAACACTTATGTTTTGCTTTTTTCCCCCCTCTGGACGCTGATTATTCCTCCGGTGTTCATCAGGTAGTTCATTAATTACTGTGACTCGTGTAACATTAATCTTATCAGGATCTAGGTTTATTTCGTGATATCAAACTCGTCTTCAATCCGACATGTCGGGACATTGTTGTGTTTTGTGTAACCGGATGAACGCCGTGTGTTCGAGTTCTTTAAAGTAAATAAAGGATGCTTTAATGACTCGGGGAAGGTTTTACACACACCGGGTTTTTACCAGCACTGAGTGGAGTCCAGCTTTATGAATATTCATGTAACGAGCGCCTTATTCATGAATGATTAATCTCCTGACAAAGGAACGTGTTTTTGTGTATTAACGGGGACCAAACGTCCCCACAAACAAGAAAAGGAAAACTTAGACTAAGGCTTTCCGTTCTGGTTATTAAGCTTAGGTGTAGTTAGGTGGAGGTATAACATTAATCCAACGCTTAAAGGTGCTCGAACACGATACCGATCATATTTCAGACGATTTTGATTCAACATGTACCGGTTGTTGTCCGATCTTATCTTCTCCGATTGTTACACGATTTGATTCCGACCTTAAGATCTATACCCATGTTCTCCGGTTGTTACCCGATTTGATTCCAATCTATACCCATGTTCTCCGGTTGTTACCCGATTTGA
>JBCNYH010000009.1:18609237-18622859 GCA_039654325.1 Tandanus tandanus
AATCCAGTCTATACCCATGTTCTCCGGTTGTTACCCGATTTGAATCCAGTCTATACCCATGTTGTCCGGTTGTTACCCGATTTGATTCCAGTCAATACCCATGTTGTCCGATTGTTACCTGATGTGATGCCAATGTTTTATACCATGGTATTATGATCTATACTGATGTCATTCTGGTTTGTACCAATGTTGTTTCAATGTGTCTCTGATATTGTATTAAAAAGAAAAATTTTAAATTGGACGTAATGTCTCCCGGTGTCCCATTTTTTATTATTATTTTTTTTTACCTGTTTCCCCGATGTGCTCCAGACATGAAATACCCACCAAATTGTTTCAACACTCCCAAAATACTTCACTCTTCTGCAAAGTTTCCCCCCAAAATTGTACAATGTAATCCATTGTTTTCCAATGTTCTCCGATTTCCTCCGGTGTAACATCAGAATATGAGGATCATGATTGGGATTGTGTGAGGGCACCTTCAGGTTATATTGATGAAACACTGTGTGTGTGTGTGTGTGTGTGTGTGTGTGCGAGAGAGAAAAGAAGGGAAGTTTTGACAGAAATTTGATTCATGCAGGATTCCAGATATCCGCTTCAAGTTTCCACTTGAAAGGTTGTAAAAGTGTATTTTAAAGAAAGTTTGTAATATTTTGGTGAACAGGTTATGTCAGCTACACGGCCGAGAAATTATGCAAATTATGATCACGTCATGCAAATGAGTTCCTGTTGTGAAGTGGGGAAAACAATGCCCTTTTGCAGTTTATCATCAGTAGTATAAATAATGTCCTGTTCTGAACACAGCCTTAAACAAAGCCTCTCCTACTACTTCAGTCAAATAAGTGATTCATCAGGTATGAGCTCAGTTTGGGATTTCGCCAGATCCGTAATCTTAGGCTCATATGTAGAATATTGTTGGAAGATTGACCATAAACTTGACTTGATGACGGCAGAAAAATGTTATTTGATAGGTACCGGAAACTGGATTTCCCCTCCAACACGCGCGCACACACACACACACACAGGGAGAGAAAGGACACCAGTTCTCATGCATAGTTATGCTGGAGTTATATGCTATCTTTGCCTTGCAGAGTTTGCATTGTGCCTCTCTCTATTTATTTCAAAACAAGAGGAAATGTACACTGCCCAGCCAAAAAAGAACGGTTGCACACACAAATATATTGTTGTTCCCCCTTTAGCCTTGCTTACAGCACATAATCGTCATGCCATCGTTTCAACAAACTTGAGCAACATAACATTTATTTCCATCCAGCGTCGGGTTCATTTTCACCGACGTCTTGAATCGATGAGGGGAAATCTGAACCACTCCATAAAGTCTTCTCCAGCACATCCCGAAAACTTTCGATAAGGTTAAGGTCAGGACTCTGGGGTGCCGATACATATGTGAAAATGATTCCTCATGCTCCCTGAACCACTCTCATTATTTGAGTCCCCATTTTATATCCGGGCCATCAGGGAAGAAAAAGTGCATTGATGTGATAACCTGCTCATTCAGTACATTCAGCTCATCAGCCGACTTCATTTTATTGCCACGTTAATGTTGCTGAGCCTCGACCGGACCAACTGGAGCAACAACATCCTGAGATTAAGGATAAATGCACTCTGTAAAAATATTAGTGTTATTTTTATTTTTTTATTTATTTATTTATTTATTTTTTGTCTGGGCAGTGTACTTTCAAAGACAAAACGAGGTACATAATCTTTATTATTATTATTTTTTAAATAATCCGACAATTCAGGTATTCAGAAATCATGACCCGTCAGTTATGATTGGTTTATAGAGGTTTTTGTACCCTGTGTACTTTCTGAGAATGTAAAGAAAAGATCCAGTACAGGGGACCAACAGAAAAGGAAGCTTGGACGGTGGGTTTGTGGGGGAAAGAAAGGAACCCCACATGAAATCAACATATATGGCACTCCTCATCTGACACTCTGACAGATTTATTGCTTTCGTTCATCAATATTTAGTTACTTTTTTTGTACCCTGTGCCAAAAGAGGGTTTTGGGGGGTGGGGTTTCTGCAGGGAGTTTACTCACAGTTGTAGTTAATCCTGGTGATTCGTATTAGTTTTGATTTTAAAAGGACCAGAGGTATAGAAATGTCCATGGTAACTAAAGACTGCCACCATGTGGTTGGTAGTAGTACTGCCCCAGTGTATTTCTGATCAGCCATAACATTATGACCACCTGTAGAACCCATGTGTTAAATTTAACTGATCTACGATATTTGTGGGAAGTGTCAAGGTTGCAAGTACATTCCTGTTTCACTGTTTCATGAAGATATCAGTGTTTAATATATTTATTATCATTATTTTGATGTACTGTTTTAATCCCGCAAGAGAAGTTTTGCTCTGCATTTAACCCTTGAGTTATGAGCACACACATGTTAACAGTAGTGGTTATTCCTCTGGGTTACTGATCTGAAGGTCGGTGGTTCAAGCCCCAGTACCATCAAGGTGCCACTGTTGGGCCCTTGAGCAAGGCCCTTAACCCTCAGTTGTATAAGTGAGAAAAATTTGAAGTTGCTTTGGATTACAGCTTCTGCCAAATGCTGTAAATGTAAACAGTGAGTACACACACATACACACACTCCTGGAGCAGTGGGCAGCCACATTGCGGCACCTGGAGAGCAGTTGGGGGTTAGGTGCTTTGCTCAAGGGCACTTCAGCTGTGAGGTGGAGGTCCTCCTCCTGCCACCACACATTTTTTCTGCCGGTTCGGGAATCGAACCAGCAACCATTCCGTCCCAAACCCGCTCTTCTAACCATGAGGTCACGGCTGCAGCATACAATACAAATTTATTTGTATGCGGAGAAAATGGTGTAAAATCAACAGAACAGGTACTTGAAAAATGTGCACAAACATTTTAACAAGCCACTAACTATAAGAGCGCACACCTCTGCCAAGAACAGTAGTTGGTGCTTCTGTGATATGCAAATCGATATGCAACCACAGCCATGTTATGTCAATGTAGTTCCAATTTTTTATTTTTTTTTGAGTCATGTGCCTATTATGAATGGACTCATGCGCAGTATTTTATGAAATTTTCTCCGCCCCTGAGGTGTGATGCACACGTGTAAACCAGTGTTATTTGCCTGTAATTTTCCTATTGTTTCCAAAACCAGCTTTCTGCGCTGTGAACTACTGCAGTTTGTGTCTAAGTACAGCGTGTAAGTTCTTACCCTCGTCGTCATATTGTACACTGAAACCGAGACGTTTTCTTCCCACACAGCAAAGACAGAAGCAGGTTTTCATTTTGGATTCAGTGCTCAGTAGGATGGCGAGTTCAATAGCCAAGACTATGAAATAAAGACCCTAAACAAAGTACATGTCTCGTTTATGTTGCCGTCTCCCGGCTGAATTCCTTACAGGGGAAGCAAAGAGTCTCACCACTGCTGTGTAGGTATGTGCCCACGATAATAAGGAAACCCTTGGGAAAGAAATTACAGATACAGTGGCGCTTTACATCACTAAAGATTTGGTGTCTTTTGGGGGGGCGAAGAGTGTCTTCTCTCAAACTTTCCTTGCTAGCTAAATAAACACAAAATTTTACGTGTTCAAGAAGCAGCTATGGCAGCAATTTGGAGGAAATGGGTATAAATGGTTACCTATTTCAACCCAAGAGAGAGGAGTCTTGTGGAGACGTCACGTTCTTGTGACTCTGAGGATGAGAACGCTGCCAGAGATGAGCGTGACGGTAAATCCAAAACGGCTTACACAGCTAACGTGGCTTTCCTGTCGTCAGTTGGTTAAGGAACACCATAGAGTAGTTTTCCGCGATCTCTGCGCTTCTTGTTTGTGCAGGTCAGCACTGGCCGATAACGTGTCATGATGCACGGGGTCAGTGACGGAGCCCAGCCAATCCAACGAGTTCACGTCACTATCAGAAAGGAATGTCTCTGATCATGCCTAGAGTCGTAACACTCGCCCGTACTTTAAAATCAGGCATGTATGGTGTTATACGTGATCGTTTTAAATAGCTAGTAACACTAATTCACCCCAGGTGCCCTTTAAATTTGGGTAAACACACTTTTCAAGATGCACATAGCTGAGGATCATAGTACGCCGCAGAGAATGTATGCTCCCTGGTTCTCGTGTGTTTGCACATGAGCTGCCAGCTGTTTTTTTTTTTTTAGGATCGTATAATACCAGTATTGTTTCCATTTCTCACTGTACCTCCCACTGTCTCCTGCACCACTATCCTGCTCCTGAGGGTTTTCGCTCTTCCCCAAAGTCACTGACACCATCCTGCTTGCCGTGTTATTGAAGGTGACTCCATCAAGTCTTTATAATACACCACTGGAGAGGATTGTTGTGGGTATTCTGGTAAACCCCTACTCTGCATCCCGTCGCCAATACTATTTTGTTGCTGCTTAAAATTTTTAATTGGTTCCTGGTATCATTTCTAGTGAATTTGCATTCAGAGCAACACGTTCACACGACCAGAAGACGCATCCCATTTACATATCATGCATATTCATTGTGATGTATTACCATGTAAATGTGTAAAGATATTCCGAGAGCAGTTTCCGTTCAAGTGCGTTTTGGTATTCAACTCGGATTGTTTTTGAGGGTGCTAAATTATCCTGTTGGAGGTGCTTCGGATTTGATCCGCTGGACGTGTATTCGGGAGAATCTATGAAATCTATTTATGTAGCGGCCTCCCTTTATTTATGGCGAAATCTTAATTTCAGCAGTTAAAATGAGTGTATAGGTGGAACTCCTTTGCAGTGGGTGTCGTGAAAGTATTGCATGTGTTCATATCGCCGTTGCACCCGGCTGGCTTGAGGAGGGCTGGTAAAGATTGTGTTTTCCGGGATTTCTGCGTTGTTTTCGAGGATGAGATGAAAATCAAGTGGGTTTTGTTCTGAAGCTCTTATGTCTGTGTTTTACTAATAGGCTGTTAGAGGATATCTTTTTTCTTTCTCTCTGTTTTCATAGACGCCGCACGCTGCTCATGAATATTCATAAGCAGGTCCAGACTTGTTTATTCATTAGTTAACTATTAGCTTTTTTGTTTGTTTGTTTGAAGTGGAATGTGTGTGGGTATTTGACTCCTAGTTTCCAGTCCATGCCACCCATGTGTATAAAGATGCGTAATGAATATTTAATATACAGGTGCAGTCAGAACTTTATGTACATATGGACTTCTCATGTCATTCCTTTACATGTAGTGGTTAGCGCATCCACCTCAGGCAAGAAGTTCGAGTCCCAGGTTCACACGCTTCTGTGTGGCGTTTGCATGTTCTCCCTGTGCTTGCATGGGTTTCCTCCAGGTACTCCGGTTTCCTCCTACAGTCCAAAGACATGCACATTAGGCTAATTGGCAGTTCCAAATTAGCTCTAGGTGTGTGTGTGTGTGTGTGTGTGTTGGCCCTGCGATGGTCTGGCGAGCTATTCAGGGTGAGAGAGGCTCCAACCCTCCTGCAACCATAACAGGGTTAAGTGCTTTGGTGAGATTAGTGAGTGAGATTCTTTACCATGAGGCTTCCAATGATCTCTTGTTCTGGGGTAGAATGTCGGGCTCGCGTATTCAGTAGCTCAACATCCCAAGGGTATTAACTTTTCCCATCAGGCGACCAAAATGTAACACCGCCCTGCTCAACAGGCCACCTGAAATTATACTCCAGGTGAAATCAGATTTCCTCCTTTATTTGTGTTGTGTCGTGCGTGCTCATAATTGTTTGAGTACAAAACGATCACATAGCAAACTTTCTCACTGTGCTGCCTTACCAGGAAACAGGAAAGGTAACGTTGTTGGGTTTTGTCAGAGCTGTAGAGAGAAATTTGAGAGAGCAGGTTTCTCTTGTGGGTTTTCTCTCCCACTCTTTTCCCAATATCCACGCTTGCGCCCTTGCCTCGGTTACACGTTCCCGCTAAAGAATGCAAGTCTGTAGGGTGTCCTCATTCTTTAGTGTTTTCTAAGGAAACCTCTTGCACCCAGAATCCCTGTATTGTCATGGCGTTCAGCTAACCAATGGGGAAGTATAATGTTTGGGGGGTTTTTGGCAGCCTTGACAGGGAAGCCGAGCCGAGTGATGATCAATGAAGAGATTTCTTTTTCAAATGTTAGTGAAAATCTTTTTGGAACTGGAAGATGCAGGAACACCAGTGTCTATAGTCAAGCACTTTTTACATCACTTCTACGTCAGCAACACAGGAATTTGCCAGCGAACAACTAATTGAGCATCTTGTACTTAAAGGGTACCTGTGGTGAATTTGTATTACTGGCTCTTTAAAACGATCACGTATAACATCAGCGGTTTCGTGAGGCAACCTCAGTCCTTGTCCCATGTCAAGTATGCACGAGTGCTGCCCCAATACTAATACTTCTAGGTATGCGCAGTGTCGAAGTGTCAGAAGAAAAGACAGAAACGCGTTATATTCATTTAAATACATTTTAAGTAAGCAGTTGTATTACATTTTCTTTCACAAGTAGCGGCCCTTACATCTGTAATGTTAACGTCACATCACGTGACTCGAGTAAAGGTTTCCCATGGTTATGCCTGGACATATGCTATAGGATGTTTCCTTATCAATGGGGCTCCGCCAGAGACTGCTGGTTATTAAAAGCAGATATCTCTGATTGGCCGAAGTATTAACCCACATCCGGGCAATGCGCAATTCTTTATATTGATTAGTCGTCCGTAAGCATGATTCCCGCATATCTTTTTCACAGTCTTCTAGAGCACTGGGGATGCATAAAATGAGGGTTATTGCTCCAAAATCTGTACATATTATATAAAATTTCATATATGAATAAATACACAATAATATGGAGTACATTCAAATTAAACAAAAAATTAAAAAAACATGGGTTTGACCCCGATTACCACTACTGCACATGTGCGTCAAGGACAGAAAGGCAGACAAGGCAGCGGAAGGTACAGCGACAGTTTTGAGAGAAAAACAAAGCTTCAAAAAATAAAAGACGACGTCGATTATTAAATTAGTCGTCGACGATTTTGATGGTCGACTAATCTTGGCAGCCGTAGTTTCGACGTTCTATAGAACAGCTATTTTTAAAGAAATGTTATTGTTTTGGACATGCATACTTTCAAAGGCCATAACTTCCAAGAAAATAACGTTACAGGCAAAATTTTTAAAAAAGTTTTTATGACCTTGAACATTTAATACTACTTAAAAAAACTAGCAAATTAAAACCTTTATTTTTGACCCCTTTGTGACCTAGTTGCTCTAAGAGACTGTGGAAATAAGTGCATAAAACGGGCCACGCTGCGATGGTTTACTTACGGGTATTTTTAGATGATTTGCATCTGTGATTAAAAAACAAAAAGAAAAAAAAAACGAGATTTGCGCAGTGACTAGATGTTGACACTTGATTTTTTTGTGGGAAAGTCCCCTCCTCAAAGTTTAATGTATGCGGGAATCCCACAAGGCCGCATGCTAACAGGAGCTCTGCTCAAAACAGTTGTTTAACCTGATGATCTTGGTTTCGGCAGTTGTTTAGAAATAAGACATTTCTACCTTTTGTAAATCTAGCGCCAGCTTTCACAGGTCTGCATGGAGCTCCTTGGGCTTTCCCTTAGTGTTGTGCGGATCAGTCCAATCTGTGTGGTCAAATATTATTCAGAGGAAGATAAGAGGCCTTGGGTTTGGCAAATTAATATATTTTGGAGCTTTCAGCACCACTGAATTCATAATGTAGATGGGTATGTGTCATTCTGCCACAGAAAAAGAACAGTTCACATAATCACTGAAGCCCAATATTGCTGTGACGTTCGTGTCCTTGATGAGTGGCTGGAGCCTATCTCAGCCAGCACTGGGTGAAGGCGGGGTACACCCTGAGCAGACCATCGCAGGACCAAGATACACAGACATTCACACTCAGTCACGCCAGTTTGAAACGGCCATCTATCCTAATGTGCATGTCTTTGGACTGCGAGAGGAAACCGGAGTACCTGGAGGAAACCCATGCAAGCACAGGGAACGAAATTTGTAACAATATGAAACGTTTTCATGCATTTTTATTAGATTTCAGTTCTGGCTCCAGTAACATAACTGTTCAGTAAACTACTTTCATTAACACATTTGCATAAATCCTTGTAAGTCTTGGGTTTCTTAGGGATTGCAGGAATGCACTGTTTGATGTGCCGGCTGAGACACACCCTTATGCCAATCTGCTCACGTTTCAAAGCTATTACAATGAAGAACGTGGTCCTATCAGCCAGTTTCTCAAAAACGGCTCTTCTGTATCACGGTTAAAAACGCAACAGTATGTGTCGGAGAGCTTACGGAAAACATATTTGTATTCATGAAAATGTCCTGCTTTTGATTAGTCTGTGACCCCTTCACTTCACTGCAGGATTAAAAAAAAAATTTGAGTACTCTGACCACTCAAGTTTCTCATACCCGCTTCCACATCCACGTATGGTATGATAGGGACATGAACATAATTATACATATTTTCAGTATCATCTGGTTTTTGCTTATAGTTTCGAAGCCGCAATCTGCTAAAATCTGTTTGATGATCTGCATTAGCCAGTTTAAAAAGACTGCTTTTTAACTCTCACGAGAATAGGAAGTGAATTCATCGGTACATATAAGACAAAATAACGGCAAAAACAACAGTATACAGATAATCAACTAACAAGTCAAATATAAACTAATGAACTTCTGAATAAAATGAAACTAGGCACATCTCATAATATAAGCTTACGTGTACATACATCAGACAAACATCGGCTCGATTATAGGAACACTGCTATAACCTTCCGTTATTCAGATTACTTCCGTATTTACTGTCGCATACGTGTGAGTCACATGCGAGTTTTCACGGTCTAATGTCACCCCCTTGTGTGTGGATTTATTACTTAACGATTGATGGGTTTCCAATGACGTCACGCACCTCGCATAATGCCTGCGTCGACCATCTTGTGAGTTAGCCGAGGCATTCAACCATAAACAAACTGCAGCAATGGTACGTACATGTGTGGTATGGGGCTGTACAATCTGGCGTTCCTGGTGAAAAGAGGATATTCCGAGGAGTGGACACTAAACATTGCAAAGTGTCATCACAAAGCAGAAATCTTTGGCTGCCAAAAATAAACTGGGAAGGCTTCGATCCAGACCCATGCGTTAGTCTATAATTTGAAGCAGAGAACTCCAGACCAAAGAGTGGCGATAATGCGCTAGTACAGTCCTCAAAACTAAAAACAAGCAGCCACGCTTGTGAGGAGTCGATACCGGTACATGTGGGCCTGCGTGAACTACTAGGCCTACATTCCCGTTCGTGGACTATCCAGTACTAAATTGAATTACTCTTGTGTTAAGTAATATTTTATGGGGCTGTTGTGTCAGAAGTGTGTTTCTCCTGTAGTGTGGCCTGCCTAATTTCCTGCACCCATCCACTCACAAAGTAAATAAATGCATCCGGTTTGGATTTGAGGTCATCATTCACGCAGCAGAGTGGTACATAAAATAACCCGGTCGCTGTAACAATGCTATCACTTTAAGACAAAAGATGGCGTCTGCAGCAAAGCATCATGGGTAATGCGCGCGAACAAGGGCGTCCCCCCCCCCATTTTTCTCCCTAATTTAGTCATATCCAATTCCCACCCATCAAGTACTGCCTTCCCTATCACACGACCACCACCGACCAGGGAGGGGCGTAAGCATGCACGGACGCCCATGATTGGCTGGTGATCGCTGTGAGTGACAGGGAAGTGAGCATATGCCATCCCTCCCTCCCGTGAGAGCTCGGCCAATTCGCTCCCATGGACACCCGGCCACGGATGGCTGTGGCATCAATGCGGATTCGAACTTGCGATCTCCGGGTTGATAGTCGCGCACCTTGTCGATGCGCCACTCGGGAGCAGTAGGGCGTTTTGATGTTCAAAGACGTATGCGATGTATTAACTTCCCTTTAATTCTTGGTATTAATCACCAGCTCCATTCAATTCATTTTTAAGAAACCTTTATTATTCTTTTATTTTTTTTGTGTGTGTGTGTAAACAACACCACGCTTTTATTGTTCTGTTTGTAGCTATAGTGTGCCGTATAAGAACTAAAGTACATTCTGCACTTTTAGGGGGGGTTCACATGCTTAACAATCTTTCCAGAGTCATGCTTATGTCTTGAGCCTTTGTTAGAATTTTTCTTTAATATTCCATACATCACGTTGTCTTTAAATATGTCCAGGCAGTTGAGTCTGTCTGGGCCGTTTCCTAATGAAGGATTATATTTGGAGATTAGGTCTATTTATAGTCCAGGACTGAATGAAATAGTCGCAGGATGTTCATCTGTTGCTGGTTCAGTACCAAATCCGAGTTAACAAATTTCTCACCAGGACTATGTTTAACCATGAACGGTAATTCATCTACATCCTCGTCCTGTGAACGGGATAAAACCCACTCGTCCTCCCAATCCTATTCGGAGCGCTGCTGTGATTTTTAAGGAGCTTATTAAAGCGTTCATTTTTCAAAGTGAACACTGAGGGCAAAATGCACCTTATTCAGGCTTCCAGCAGGTAATAAACTGTGTTTACCGATCGGGTTGTGATGGTCACAGTGGAAGTTAGTGATCAGGCTTGTAAGTCTAACTTTGTTTACTCAGTTTAAAATGTCGGAAATCATTGATTCCAGTTACATTTGCGATTGTTAATTATGCCTTTTTACCATTAGATTAATTTCTTCTTTTTAAGTGGGGAAAATGCACAAGTTTGTTGGGGGTTTTTTTTGTTGTTTTGTTT
Organism: Tandanus tandanus; assembly: GCA_039654325.1. Taxonomy (NCBI): domain Eukaryota; kingdom Metazoa; phylum Chordata; class Actinopteri; order Siluriformes; family Plotosidae; genus Tandanus; species Tandanus tandanus. Next base: position 18,619,967 of record JBCNYH010000009.1, read on the forward strand.
TTTTGGCATCTGTTGGAGGGGCTTTTAAGTAATAAACCGTGACTGCGGTCTCAGTTGGAACACACTGGCACAGAAGTGTCAGACAGTGAAAGATAGACTACTTTAGAGCATGAAGAAAACCAGCTTTCCTCAAGGCATAACTGCCTGTGCATGTTTTCAGAGGAGCCGATCGCTGCAGGTGTGTGAGTGGTTCACGGAGTGTTGAGAGGTTCAGCAGCTGTAAATGCCCCTTCACTGAGTAGCAGGAAGAAATGAACAACAGCCAGTGACAATCTAACATCTAATAACTGTGAGCCCAGTAATGTCCCCCAGGGCTCGACATAACCTTGTACTCGCTGGCCTGGGGCCAGTAAATATTCGGTAGGGGCCACCAACAAAAAACATAATGAATCACACGAGACCCATATGGGCCACCACATTTTCAGTGAGCTGGTGGCCCGACAGTATCTTCTATCCGATGCTGTACAAGTCCATACATTTCAGTAGGTCGTGTAAATAAGAATTTAATTTATAATTTGGTGCAGTACGATCTTAAGCTAATGAGCGCTTTCCCATGATTCTACTAGTTTTTTTGTTTGTTGGATAGGGGATAGGGCTCATAAATCTCCACCGTGCTAAGACCCCTGGGCCAGGTCTTAACCACAGGTGTGCCTCTGTCCACCCAGAAGAATAAATGGGTACCAGTAAAATACTGGGAGGGTAACCTGTGATGGACTCGCATCCCATCCAGGAGGAGTTGAACTCCTGGTTGCTTCACACTACAGAAACCGGGGTAAGCTCCGACCTGATGAGCCAGCAGGCTCGGGTATAAAATCCCAAAAGACTTACCTTTACTATATATCAGTTATTAGAACACAAATACTACACTGTTGGCTTTTTCTTTATATGTTTGTGAATTCAGTAACATGCTGCGTTGCTGGTCCAGTACATCGTCAGCTTGCTTTGCTCCGCTACAGACTGTAACTTGTTGCCCAACCATGTTCACAAACCATGTTCCAGGGCTTGGTGGCCCAGCCTGGTCCTCTACATTTCAGGTTTTGGTGGCCCTACGACGTGTGAAACACACTGTCTAGCCCTGTTCTCTTAGAAACAAGCTCCCACCAACACCACAGATATTCCGTCCGTCCATATGATTTGTTGGTGCAATAACTTTGGAAGAAGTTTACATGGCATCATCCAGTTTGGTGTATGGGTCCCCCTGAGGGGTGAATAGGGTGGGATTATATATGGGTCACCTAGACCTTGTTTTAAGGTCACTTGTTCTATATTCATCTTGTCAGGGCTTGTTAGTGCGATAACTTCGGAAGGAAAAGACACAGGATCATCAAATTCGGTGGAAGATCTCGTTTTAGATCAGTTTTATATGCACCACTACCGCAGTGTTGTAATGACATTTCATGTTGGGTGTAAGTTAATACACTGATATATTTTTCAGTGTGTATTATTTGTTTAGGTACAATTATAAACAAAGATCACTGCCTGTCTTAGACTCCAACCTGATTATAAATTCAGAATCATTTTGATCGCAGTAATCCTGTGTGTATTAGGCATCCTGATTCTTAAACCTTTTCTCTGTGTGTGTGTGTGTGTGTGTGTGTGTGTGTGTGTGTGTGTGTGTGTGTGTGTGTGTGTGTGTGTGTGTGTGTTTACAGTGGCTAATTCGGTTTATTTCATTGTTGATTTCAGTCTTGCCACAGTGTTCTAGCTGACAAATAAATTTCTCTGTTGTGATGGGCGAGATCACGTCCTGGGGGGTGTTTCTCAGATTCTCCTTAATTAAAACAGTCACACGCTGGCAGTAATTGGGCTTTTACTTTTCCCTCGCTGCCATGCCCGCCATGCCCAAGAAGCGATCCAATTAATATGCTAATGAACTGATAAATATTTATGAAGGTTTGTGAATTATGCAGAAAGCTTTCTGAGGTCTCTCTCTCTCTCTTGCTCTCTCTCTCTAAAATGAATTGCTTATAGGACTTCAAAGCCGCTCTGGCTAACGAGGATCGGGCACGATATTTGCATATGGCTTTAATCATCTGAATACTGATTACGTTTCATTACGGATGCTAGTGTTCCAGTTGCCGTCTTTGTTTCGCTCCGGTGAAGGAAAGAGAACTGTTCGTGCTCCTAGCTGTAACTGTCAGCATTGCATCTGCGCACGTAACGAAGCAGTCGAGCTCTGCGGGTTCCTCCTTCTTCGTTTTCATTTCAGCAGCATCACAGAGAAGTTTGTTCTTTTTGTCCTACACTTGCTTGAGTAATAAAATGTTCCACGCTAGCAGTCGTGGACTTGAGGGGTTCTGGTGAGTGTTCTTTACTTATTTAGGTGTATTTGTTTCTCTTAATATGCATTAGCAAATGTTCTGAAGTGTTTATGAACACATGGTGTGAGGAGGTTCAGTGGATTTAGGTGGGTCACTATCTTGTATCTTTGAGTTTTGTCCGATCGGCTGTGGGTTAATCACCTGGTGGAAGGTATGGAAGTGGGTCGCATTTCAAATGTAAGTAGGAAAATGCTGATTGAAAAAGTTAGTACTGATTGTACATGATTTGTTTTTAGCAACATCATTTTTTATTATTGTTGTTGTTGTTGTAACTGTCCACTAGTACATTTTTCATTAGATTTTTACATTATAACAAGTAACGTGTTAGTAAAGTCATGCATGTGGGATTTGAAGTGCTGAGAGTCTGACAGAACAAAGGCTGAATAAGCTTTCTGGTACAATCCAAGGCAGCAGTATTTGGAGATCAGTAACAGTGGTCACGGTTACGTTATCACCAATCTAGATCATTGTGGTCCCTTTTTTTTTTTTTTTTTTTTTTTTTTTCCCCCCCCAAGTCCCAAAAAAAAAAAAAAAAAATCAAAGAAAAGGCAAAGGAAAAAGGAAAAAACAAA
>JBCNYH010000009.1:18673609-18688766 GCA_039654325.1 Tandanus tandanus
ACCTCACTGCTTAGGCTGCTGCCCCCGCGACCCGACCCCGGAAGAAGCGGAAGATGATGAATGAATGAATGAATTATTATTATTATTACTATTATAATTGTTGTTATTATTATTTTTATTACTATTAATATTATTATTATTATTATTACTATTACTATTATTATTATTACTATTATTATTATTATTATCATTATTATTATTATTATTAGCAAAATATGTTTCATAGCAAGAAGGGCTTGGGTTCGAGTTGCATTTTTTCCCCGTGCTGTCAGTGCGCATGCGTTAACCGGCGTGCATCGCGTTTCAGTTGCCCCTGCCCTTCCTGAACTTTTAAATCTTTTCACAATGTCCTCCGGGATAAATAAAGTATTCTGATTCTGTGCTTGTGTGGGTTTTCTCTGGGAATTCCTGTTTCCTCCCACAGTCGAGAAACATGCACAGTAGGCTAATTGGCTGTTCCAAATTGACCCTAAGAACGAGTGGGAATGGGTGTGTGTGTGTGTGTGTGTGTGTGTGTGTGTGTGCGTGAGTGTGTTGGCCCAGCAATGACCCAAACCCAAAGACATGCACATTAGACTAATTGGCTGTTCCAAATTGCCCCTAGGTGTGAGTGCGTGTGGCCGGCAATAACCCAAACCCAAAGACGTGCACATTAGGTCCATTGGCTTTTTTAAATTAGCCCTAGGTGTGATTGTGAATGGTTGTGTGTGTGTGTGCGTGTGTGTGTGTGTGTGTGTGTTGGCCCTGCAATGGGCTGGTGAGCTCTTCACGCAGTGTCGGCTGAGATAGGCTCCAGCCTCCCTGTGACCCTAATAGTTAATTATAAAAAAGAAGAAGAGGAAGCCCTGGATAGCTTGGCACAAAAAGGGGGGGGGGTTAAAATGAAATGTACATCTTGGATGCTATTTTTCTTTTCATGCTATTTGAGTATAAATTTCAACAGTAAAGTGGTCTCACCAAGATGGCTGCCACCCGGCTTCAAAATTAAAGCACGAAAGTGCAATCTAGTCATTTTTATTTATTTATTTTTTCCTTGAGATCAGTGATTGAAACAGGTGGAATGTGTGGCTACCGCTTGGTTGAAGTGAAACTCTGCCCCACACTCGCCAGCCCTTTACGGAAAAGATAGGACACCCCTGGTGTAGAAGAACTCAATTGTTCAGATTCAGTAAAATCCTGCTCGATGTCAGGTGTTCACTTCCATTCAGCCGTACATGGACATAGGTTTTATATTAACAACTGCATGTTGTACACGCTCTACACATCTTTCCTGAGGTACTGTACAATAGTACTGAACTACTGTATTAAATATACCTGGTTTCATTCCTGGGGAAAATGTGTACACATTAAGTACCCTAAATTAGTGCATTCACCTGCGTTCACTGAATCTTAATTACACCTGGTATCCTATTGGTTACTGAGCTGTGATTGAGGTGACACTCGTTACACTCTTGCTATAAAAGCAGGACAACTCTTTCTCCTTATATACTGGTACACTGCTTGTTCCCTGGTGGTATTTTAACAGTAAGTGGCTTTAATGAACCTTTGTGCTGTTATAGAATTCAGATTATATTTGTAGACTCTTTTAAAATGTGCTGTAACTTTTTTTTTCTTTTGGTTGCTTTTGTGTGTTCCTTGTGGTGTTTCCTATGAAGTAAATAGAATTTGATTATTTGAATTATTAAAGGAATATTATCTTGGTGGAAAATAGGTTTAAACATGCCAAATTACTCACTTATTTCTGATTGGGCTGATTTTAAACAATGTTCTGTTAGTAAAAGACAGGGCCAAGTATCCCTTCTGACATGCCTTTATTCAAGGACCCACCACAGGAAAAACTATTGGTCATTGGATGACCTTTTCAGAAACATGGATCCTTAACACTTTACACTCTAAAATAGAAAGCATTGCATTCCAGTTAGCAAAAAGTTTCAAATTCGGACCCTGAATGGGGGATGTCAATCTTATCTGCAAAGGGCCGGTGTGGGTGCAGGTTTTCACTTCAACCAAGCAGTAACCACACCTTCCACCTATTTCAATCACTGATCTAAAAAAAAAAAAGACTAGATTGCAGGTTAGTGTTTCAATTTTGAAGCCAAGTGGCAGCCATCTTGGTGAGGCCACCTTGCATTAAGATCTCAAAACGGAGCCGACAACTAAAACCCTGAATTTTAGTGCTAACTATCAGAATACCTTAAATTCATATAATGCTACTAATAACTTTGTTTATTTTTTTCTATTACAAGTCAGTAAAGGTCTGCAGGGCTAAAATTTACATCTTGACTGTTTCCATTTTCCCATCTTTTCATGCTATGACTGTAACTTCCAGCAATAACGTGATCTCACCAAGTTGGCACCATTCTGGCTTCAGGTCTTGTCACCTGACGAACAGTAGAATACATGATCTAATCACTTTGACACCAGTGGTTCACACAGGTGGAAGGTGGCTACCGGTTGGTTGAAGTGAGAACCTGCACCCACACCGGCCCTTTGCAGATAAGACTGGACATCCCTGTGGTAATAACTTGGTGTCCTGCTCAGAACCTCTTTAAAAGCCAGAATCAGTCATGCAAATTATTTCACTTTAGATGGTATTGAATGTAGTTCACTGCAAAAATTGTTCAACAGACCATCACCACATTTTGTTACTTCCCTAAACTTGTGCCCCAAAGCTTAAAGCAGATAACTCTAGATGTCTTTTGTATGCTGTGGCAATTTCTGATTAGGAAGCATCATGTCTGGTCGTGGGAAGAAAATTGTGGCAGCTGCTAAGACCAAGTCCTCAGTGTCCCACTCTACACGTGCTGGGCTTCAGTTTCCGGTCGGCCGAATCTCACGCCTCCTGAGGAAGGGTAACTATGCGAATCGGATTGGTTCTGGCGCTGCTGTTTATCTTGCTGCGGTACTGGAGTATCTGTGTGCGGAGGTACTGGAACTGGCCGGAAACGCCAGCAGAGACAACAAGAAGCTCCGCATTGCTCCACGTCACATTCAGCTGGCTGTGAGGAATGATGAGGAGCTGAACACACTGCTGGGTGGCGTGACGATCAGTGAAGGAGGAGTACTGCCCAACATTCAGGCCCAACTCCTGCCTAAGAAGACCAAAGCACCCCGAGAGGCAAATAACAGCAAGGACGTTCAGTCTCAGGAGTTTTAAAATGTTTTAATTATGAGCACTTGTGTGGCTTTTTTATAAAGTTTTTTTTTTTTTTTTTTTGAATAAATAAACATGTACTCCTAAGCTTGTCCCCTTGAAATGAATCCCATACTTTCAAACATCCACAGGTTCATTTTCCCTTTATGATGTGCTTCGTCTCTGTAGGGGGTTGCTTATATCATGGTGTAGGCTGGGACGTGCATGGGTAAGGCTCATGAAAACTACTGCAGGGTATGACAATGTCATTAAGTAGCATTGTTGATCTCCCTGGTACTAGATCACAAAACATGCATCTCAAAACCATTAAGAGAAAGTACCAAAAATTTGATCTGCATGCAGTTCAAGTGACCCAGAATAATTGGGTTTTTGAAGTCGTTACCTAAAACAAGGGTGAGCTTCCGAGGTCTGGTGCATGACCCAAAAATGAGGCTCAGGCAGCTTGTATTATAACACTAGGTTGGCTTAAACATGCCAATCATTTATTTCTGATTATGCTGCTTTAAACAAGGTTAAGTCAGTCAATGTAAATTACAGGGCCAAGAATCACTTCTCACATGCCTTTTCAAGGACCCACCGCTAAAAACTATTGGTCATATTTTTTTTTTTTTTTTTTTCCTTCTTCCCTTGGACATGGCTCCTCAACAATTACTTGCTAAATAAGAAGCATTGAATTAGTTGGCAAAATGTCGTTTTCAAATTCGAACACTGAATGGGGTGGTTGGTGGCCTAGTGGTTAAGGCAATGGGTTACTGATCCGAAGGTCAGCGGTTCTATCACCACTGTTGGGCCCTTGAGCAAGGCCCTTAACCCTCAATTGCTCAGTTGTATAAAAAAAAGATAATTGTAAGTTGCTCTGGATAAGAGTGTCTGCCAAATGCTGTAAATGGTTGTCATGAGCCTTGCCCATATATGGTGGTAATGGAGTACCGTTTCCTGCTCAAATTCCTTTTTAAAGCTAAAATCAGTCATGCAAATTGCTCCACTTCAGATGGTAATGATTTTAATGGAATACCAGGTGCTACAGACATTAATACTCAAATATCTAATGCAGGGGCTTCTGTCATGATTACAATAATTAGACATCAGTGCTTAAAGATCCAACAGTTAAATTTGCATGTTCAGGTATATTTATTCGAAACAAGTTGTGCTTTTGTAATACATTTCTAATAAGTTTGAGAAGTGGGACTTTCTTGCATTTACTCTGGAGGTGTATTAAAGTTCACTCAGTATTTTCAACTGTAAAATTAAAGATATACTGCCTGCCTGGTAATCGTCCCAGTCATTTATCCATCACAATGTGGTCCTTATAAGGCCACTCTGATCCTTACATACTCATTTTTCCTGCTTCTAACACAACTTCAAGACTGTTCACGAGAATGTTTGTTTCTTACTTTACCTGGTAGACTAAGTTTTTAATGTTATGCCTGATCCGCTATAACCCTATGCATATGGTTCAATGTCCACAGGTGTTGATTCATCTCCAATAAGGACGGCTTGTGGGGTGTTCCTGGTATGCGAGGATGAGCAGCTTCCAAAGGGGATCCAAGGAAATCAACCAGTGAAGTGACAAGAGTGTTATGGCTGCACAAGGGAGTGAAGGTTAGTACTTCTGGTCAGATCCCATAGAAGAGCTACTGTAGCACAAACTGCTGTGTGTGTGTGTATATATATATATATATATATATATATATAGAGAGAGAGAGAGAGAGAGAGAGAGAGAGAGAGATCGGTTACCATACAAGATACTGACTTTAATGAAGAACTACACTTTGATTTGATGTTATGAATTTGAAACCAAAAATAATGTTTTTCTTTCTGTCCTCTAAAACTGTGTATTTGACTTAATCCTTAAAATTTTTTTGCATATTGTTAAACCTTTCCTGAAAAAAATGGGGTGTATTGTAATAAACCTGAGTGTTGCGTTGGAAGTTTTGGTTAGAGTGTGTGTGTGTGTGTGTGTGTATGTATATATATAGGGCAGGCCAAACTTTAACGTTCATTAATTCTGAAACCCTTGGCCATAATCTTATAAAAATGTACTGGATTTACCAGGCAGATGTTCTTAGTAATTACTGCAAATATCAAGTTAAAATCTTAAATAGCCTTTGAATGAGTACAAAATCAATAGTCTCAAATGTTACAGTACCGGACATGTGCGTCTGCCATGACGCAACGTCAGGTGTCAGGAGCAGTGCTGCAACAGGTGTTTTACCTGTCAATCAAATGGCATCTGGGAATACCGGCTCCTGAATTTACAAAAGACGACAAGAGGCAAATTTGGAATTTGCCCAGTGAAAAAGTCTATGAAAGGTGCACGAAAAAATGAAGTGAGGGGGAACTGAAGGCCAGAATAAAAGCGAGCTGGCAAAAGAGAAGACTCAGTTTCCTCCGTGATCAATAAAGTATTCTGATCACCATCGATGAGACTCAGAGTTGAAAAACTGTCAGGACTGGAAAAAAATGTCAGCGTGCTGTTTGTAAGGAAAATGGTGGACTGATTGACCACTTGTTTAAGTGACATTAGGTAGGACTATATACCAGTATTGTAATTTTGAAGACTCATTTTTGATTTTGCTCTCATTCAAAGGCTATATATATGTACATATATATATATATATATATATATATATATATATTTATTTATTTATTTTTTAAGTAGCTTTCCAAAAAAAAAACCCTCAACTTTTTCAAGTAGCTTTAAAATAAAGTTGCTTTTCTCATAATTAAAACAATTACACTTATCTGTTTTTGAACTCAAACTCTTTATTTATATATATATATTTATAACCAAGCCATTGGGGTCACACGAGTCAGTGTACTCAACGCCGGACCCAAGCCCAGGTAAATGGGGAGGGCTGCGTCAGGAATGGGATCTGATGTAAAACCTGTGCCAAATCAAAAATTTGGCTTCAAAAGAAGTAGGTACCCATAAATTTATTTTATTATTTATTTTTTAAAAATTACATCACACACATGCAAATTATATACATACACAAAGTCTCTGTTTCATACTTGGTATTTAACTGCGTTATCTCGTCAGTAGGTTAACACTACAGCAGAAACCAGTCGAAGCCAAGATATAAGCAGCACAATTTAAAAACCTTTCATCTGACTTTAAATCCAGAACTCTAGAAACAGTGCAATTACAGAGCATGATTTGAGGATCGTTTAAACCAGCAGTCCACACAAAAAAAATCTCCAAACTGAAATATTCAAGTTTTATTCCCTCAAAGAAAAAAATCGCTACAAAATTATTGAGGCAGCCATGGCAGGGGAGTGAGCAGCATCTTCCCTTCCTTCCTCCACCCTTCATGGCTGAAGTACCCTTGAGCAAGGCACCTGACCCCCAACTGTTCTCCGGGCGCTGCAATGTGTGGCAGCCCACTGCTCTGAGTGTGTGTGTGTGTGTGTGTGTGTGTGTGTGTGTGCTCACTTGGGCTGGGATGGGTTAAATGCTGAGACTAAGTTTCCCTTGCGGGATTAATACAGTATATCAAAATTGGGGGGAAATTAAATAATAAAATAGAAAGTTTTTATTTTGTAGTATCAGGGGAGGTTACTTACATACCAAAAGTGGACCAAAGTCTGATCACTGGAAAGGTCTGATTTTTAATATGGTGTCCAACATGGCGACCAAATCCTTAAAATCCTGGCCAAGCGAGTTTGGTGCGTAACCCCATGTTTTGGGAATCTAGGAGTCCATTTATCATAGTTAAATTACACTGAAGTAATTACAATTACACAGTGATTACAAATCCAATAATATTCATTCATTCATTTTCTGAACCACGTAATCCTAATTAGATTCGCGGTGGAGGCTGGCGCCCATCTGGGCGAGGGCAGAGTACACCCTGGTCAGCTCACCAGGCCATCGCAGGGCAGAAACACGCTGACGGCAATCCAGTGGCCTCCTCTTTTCGAATGGTTCCTTTACATGCCTCTCACCACAGGCAGTGAGAGACATGGCCGGCCTTTGATAACCCAGTTAGCTGCATTGGGGGGAAAGCAGTGACAACTCAGTGATAGTGGGGCTTGAACCACCGACGTTCGGATCAGTAAGCCAGCACCCTACCACCGGGCCACCACTGCCCTTACGATAATATTTATTTCTAAAAAAAACTTTGATTTGCTCAAGATTTGCAAACAGTCATCACACTCTTCCTCCCTTACAGGTTGATTCTCTGAACTCTCACAATTTTTACCTGGACCTGGTCCACGAGCAGGCGTGCATGGTGGTCTGTATCCTCTGCAACCACACTGCTGTTGTGTTTGGCAGTGGTGCATCTCCAGGAGGCTTTCTGGGGCAGAAGTTTTGTTGGTCAAAACGGGCATGAACCGAACGCCCTTGTGCCCCGTCTTTCCATTTGAACAAGATCCCAAAGACAGCTTGTCAAACCAATGTTTTATCAATTTCACTCCCAACAGCCTCAAACTCTAGCACATTACTTGGATCCCTAGATCCCCGAACATGGGGTTTGGCACCAAAAATGCTTGTTTAGGATGAATAAATAAGGAGTAATGGATATTTTAAGGATTTGGTGGCCATTTTGGACGCCATCTTAAAAAAAATCAGACCTTTCCATTTGTCACACTGTGGTAGACTTTTTGTATGTTAATAAGCTCACCTGATACTACAAAAAAAAAAAAAAATAAATTGAAAATCCTTCTGGTAAGGCGGTTTTTCTTTCGTAAATGCATTCGCCAAAAAAACCCCCAACAACGCTGTTATTAACCATTAAAACCTGCCATGGAACACCAGTCAGATCCCATTAAACACCAGCTGTCTTCACCAAAATCATGTGGTACAGATATTTCCACACTTCTGCCAGGTTTCCACTTCTTACAGGCAGCATGACATCAAAACCATGTGACCGGTAGTAGCAACCTGCCCGCCATATTCGAGTGGAGGAAAACACTGCTTTCACCCAGTAACCATTATTTCTACTATTTCAAACGTTAGGCCTGTAACAAACAAACTCACCAGTGACAAAATGAAGGAAACAAACATAAGGGGGCGGTCACACTAGAACCGCAATAAAAAAAAACGACTGGTGAGAATAGATTTCTTTGCGAATTTTAAATTTGCGTCAAGATGTTTTGCGACTCCACATGCAAGCGAATATTTTGCAGCTTAAATACGTATACTGTGCGATTTTGTGACTGATTTGCGAGTAACTTGTGATTGGTTTGTGGATGTTTGGTAAAAAAAAAAAAAAGCTAATCTACTGTCGCAAAGACAGGAGCCTCGTTTTGTGACATTCGCGGAAATTTGAAACATGTCTCTCGGCTGGTCTGGGAACGCCTCTGTGTCCCCCTGGGAGAGCTGGAGGAAGTGGCTGGGGAGAGGGATGTCTGGACCTCACAGCTTAGGCTGTTGCCCCCACGACCCGACCCCGGATCAAGCGGAAGATGATTGAAAGTTTTTGCGATGGGTTTACGAACCAGGCGACCAAAATGCGATGCCGCGAATGTCGCAAGACAAATCTGAGAACATTTTGAGAATGAAAAGAGACGGCTGCGAATTGCTACTCACTTTCCTATCACACCTCTAGTGTGATCACCACCTAAATATAATGTGATTTAGGTTCCCATAACTTCCCTGGATTCACTGATCCATCTGGCTTCAGTGCACACCTGTTGATAACTCATAGTGGCGACAGATGAAACGTCAACTGACTGTTTTTCTTTACACTAAACATACAGAGCACCACACGGCAACTTGTGGGCATGACGAGAGCGTACGTTTAGCAATACAATGTAAAAATTCATAAACACATTAACCTAACTGCGTAACTTGCCACTACCGGTCACGCGATTGTGACCCGGATATCCGACTGCTAAGATGCTTACCCTGGTTGCTGACCTAAGTTATGACATTTGCGCTCAGTTGATCAGATGATAACTGCTTGGCAGTCATTCGAACCACACAGGCATGGTACCTCATGCTCAGGATCACTTCCTGTTTTATACGAATAATTCCAGGTCAGCTCAGTCCCCGCCCTGATGGGCCTGTAAAACAATAAAACAAGTCCAATGATCACTGTTCCGAAAGACGGGGGGGAACCAGGGTATCAACACTGAGACAGACGTAGGAGGAAGGCAGAGGTGGAAAATCCTGCAGCTAAATCTGCTGATCTAGATGTGACTGTGCTGCACAGTTTTGCTCACCTGTCTAATAATGTCTCTTGTACACATAATTGACTGTTTAAAGCAAATCAGTCACCTTAACCTTGCATGAGCGCTAAGCACATCAGCCTGTACCTTAGCTGACCACAGCACACACTTTCCAGAGTGAAGTACCTACTTGAACTTCCCTACGTCCTGCAGAAATCATGTATTGCACATGCGTGATGCTCCATGGAACACCGCCCGAGGGAAGTCTGCGTAGGTGCTTCACTCTGGTAAGTGCGTGCGGCGTGGCGTCAAAGTTAAGGCGACCTTTTCTTTCCTTAAAGTCACCATATGCCAAGTAATGCTTAAAGCTGGGGTTGGTAATCTGGAAAGCTCGGGAAATTTGACAGTAGCATCTTTTTAGGGCTCCGGGTAATCCCTCGCCTCCACACACACTCTGACTGAAGGTTCATTCTCAGTAGGGTTACACAGGAGGAGGGGGACATTGGAGCATTTGATTGGATATCAATTCCCAGTGGACAATCAGGCAGTGATTGGTCGGCGTTTTTACAGTGGCCACAGATGACAGATTTTTCTCAGATCCCAGAAGTAACTGATTGCTGTCAGGGTGTAAAGACCAATATAATTTAAAGTGTATCTGTGGTGAATTAGTGTTACTAGCTCTTCAAAACAATCACGTATCACATCGCAGATCCTTCCGGCAACATCAGTCCTTGCCCCTTGTGAAAGTATGTGCGAGTGTTACGATTCTAGGCTTGCTCAGTTGCCTTCCTGATTGGCTGTTCCAGCCTGGTAGTGACGTGAACTCGTCGGATAGGCTGGGCGATATCACTGACCCCGTGCATCATTACACATTATCGTTCAGTGCTGAGCTGCAACAACAAGCGCAGAAATCGCGGAAAACATTTGTGTTCCTAAACCAACTGACGACAGAAAGCCGAGTCGGCAAAACGTTAGCTGCGTAAGCCATTTTTAAATTCACCATCACGCTCATCTCTGGCAGCGTTCTCGTCCTCAGAGTCACTAGAATGTGACGTCTCACTGTCTCCACAAGAGACTCCTCCCTCTCTGGTTCAAATAGGTCACCATTTACACCCATTTCCTCCAAATTTCTAGCCATAGTTGCTTCTTGAACACGTTTTTTTTATCACCTAAAATGTCGCTCGCTGAATAGATTTGCTTGTTTGCTTGCGCAGAACAGCCCTAGCCAACGAGTTCACGCCACCTCTCGGAAAAGATGCCAGCTAACCTTCACCTGCTAGTAATCCACGGGATAAAATCACCCAGTTTTGTGCTTTTCATTGTCATTTACGTCAACTTCTTTATCACTTAAACGTATTACATTACACACAAATTATGCTGTAGGGACGACCGATACCGCTACTCTTTAATAATATAATTTCAACCAATATAGGAATTAGTGTATATAGCTAAAAAGTTACCAACCCCAGCTTTAAATGTTGTGCCCATTTCCAGTTTGAGTACCATGCTCCTGAGGAACTTACTTGCATGTAAAGAAAGCGGTTACTGGGAATTTGGGATCGTGGGTATCAATAAACACATTCTGGACAAAGAGGTTGGGATTGCAGCTGTGCTGTGAGACAGTGTTAACAGAGACAGTGTTAAAAGACAAACTTCTACCCATTTACTCATCATTCCGTTCTGTGGAAAATGCACTCAAACTTACATTAATAAACCTTGATACGTTTCCTTCTTTTGACGCATCGAGATAATAAACCTTTTCCTGATAGCCGGGTTTCTCTTCCGCTTTAGGTACCATCTGATCCTGTCGTACAACTCCGCCATTCTCCTGATTATCCAACCGCAGTTTCTTCCTCACCACCCCGTCATTATGTTGCTCTTTGATTTCTACACGTATAAATATACAGAAATATAGAAATGCTCGCTATTTAGGTGTGAATCCTCTCTTTCTTTCTGAGTATTACCTGTGTGATTGGGATCAGGTGATGAGCAGGTGTTTATTTCCTCCTGGTTATCCTGCAAAACCAATAAAGGACATTTAATTTAGTCAAAAATTGACCGCAGGACCATTTGACAAGTCCACTATATAGAAAGTGACCTTGTAACTAGGTCAAGGTGACCCATATTCAATCCCATCGTAATGTCCCCTGAGAGGGATCCATACACCAAATTTGGAGATCCTAAGTCATTTACTTCCAAAGTTAACAATCATACAGATAGACAGACGGATGGAAGTATGGATGGAACCCATTCCTATAGCTCCTGTGACCTTGAAACAATGTCAAGGAGACCCATACACAATCCTGTCCAAGAACTTCCTGAGGGCAACCCATGCAACAAACTTTGTGATCCTGTCTCGTTTGCTGTTAAAGTTATCGCATTAACAAGCCTTGACAAGCCCAATATAGAAAATTTCTTGACTTCAAACTTGACTGCTGTGACCTTGAAACAAGGTCAAGGTGACCCATATACAATCCTGTCCAAGACCTTTCTGCAGGGGGGGCATCCACCAAATTTGGTGACTCGGTGTCATTTCCTTTCAAAGTTATCGCGTTAACAGGAACTGAGGAGTCCAATATATAAAACGTGACTTTGTGACCTTGAAATAAGGTCAAGGTGATCCATATACAATCCCACCCTATTCGCACCTTAGGGAGACCCATACACCAAATTTGGTGATCCTATATCATTTCCTTCCAAAGTTATCGCACTAACAATCATACGGACGGACGGATGGAACCCATCTCTATAGCTACCGCTCCTCTTACCTTTGATGATGGCAGGAGCTAAAAAGGGTTCCCACAGCACACACATAAAACCTGCAGCACTGTACTGGCGAAGGTGATCAACACATTAAGGGTAAAATCGAATGTCGAACTCGCGTGCTCAGCTGACTCCGGGCGAAGGCGGGGCACACCCTGAACAGCTCACCAGTCCATTGCAGGGTCAACACATACACAACCATTCACACTCACACATAGGGGCAATCTGAAACAGCCAGTTAGCCTAATATGCATGTCTTTGGACTGTGGGAGGAAACTGGAGTACCCAGAGGAAACCCATTCAAGCACAGGGAAAACATTGACCTAATCTGTTGATTTGACACGGAATGACCCCAGCACCTTTGTCCGATCCGATTGGTTAGCTGATACATAATGTATGAGGAGCATTAGACAACTGACCAAGTGCTCCAGCTGTTCCGTCTGTCCATCCAGCTGCGTGGCGGGCTGGTCTGCAGACCTCTGGATCACCGGAACATAAAGACGTGGAGATGTAGCCAGTGTCTCGGTGACCGTTTTCTTTTGGCCGGAGGGAAGCGTCCACTCCTCCACCACCTCCACCTCGTCATCCGACAGCTGCTCCTCCTTCTGTAGTTTTGAGAGAAGCGGCTCCTCCAAGTTCCGCCCAAGCCTGAGGACAACACCTAGGACACAAGACGAAAATATATTTGATAACCAATATTCAAATGTGCGCGCACACACATATCCTGGAGATATGTGACTATTAAAGACAATGTCATTACCTGCGTAAGTACAGACAAAGGTGCCCCTGTCGAGATCGTCTCGGCAACGCACACCCCATCCCTTATCATTGGTGCGAAACACCTGCAAGCGGACACGGAGTCCGTGCTGAACCACACGATTCTGACAACTGCTTTTCTGGCAGCTGCACCATGGACCACATTCATACAGCCTGTAAAGACATTACATAATCATTATACCAGTACACAAAGGGGTTTCGTTTTCCTCGCGTTTCTGTAATAACTACTGTAAATGTATTACTATATAACAAATATTCACCAAAAAAACACACCGGATGCTCCTGCATTATCCTTGAGACGGAATAATTGAATTTTTCAGCGATTGTGAGACAAATTATTATTTTAGTATATACTAAATGATGGTAACACAAGAAAAACATACTAAAACAAGATTATGGCTTCCATTTTCATCACGGGGGTCGGCAAGCATACCAAGTCTGAAAGCGCCAGCTTCAGCGCGCGGCAAGTTAAATGTCCGAAAACTAAAGTGTGACGGACAGGCTGACGGACGGAACCCATTCCTATAGCTCCCGAGGGGCGGGAGCTAAAAAAATACCCAGATAAATAAGAATTTTATAATTTATGCTTATTTTAATCAGGATGAACGCAGATGGGCTTGTAGCGCGGTCAGGTGCAGATCATAAGTGCTGTGTAAACCGCATACATTGTGGTGTACTAGGCAGAAACACAACAAAAACAAACCAAAATGAAATTTCATAACAAGAAGGCAGGTCAGGTGAGCGCCGTGCTTTGAGCCAGCTAATAGCTCTGGGTAGCTAACGATGTACGACATTGCCACAATATCTAGAAGCCAGTTCGGTTTGTATTGTGATTCTATAAATATACCCATTCGATCTTATAATTTTTTCCCACTTTGTTGCAGTTTTAAAACCTTGAACCATGTAAAAGAATGTTTATTAATTATTATTTCTAGACAAAGCTAGCAAATAATTCACTACTCCCACACAGGATGCTGTACTGCACGCTAATAATGTAAATAGTTTAGAGTGCGTCACCTGGAATATACAGTACGTCAGTGTGGCAATACATAATCAAATCTTCCCCCATTTCTAGTTACTGTTGATTTTTGCGGTGGATTAGCTGTTCATGTTCTTACCCCGTGGAGACAGGCTCATTTAGCCGGTGGTGGCTGTAGAGTTGGTCTGGCTTTGTGCCGGCCTTTATAGACAACTGGAGACACAAACAGCTGGAACCGTCTGTGCATCCATCAGTGCAATCACAGCAGTTCAGGAAAAACGGCGCCTTGCTTAAAAAGCAGCCGTGGGGCCAGCGATCTTTACGGTAACGAAACTCTTTTGGCCGTACCCCATCCAAGTCATTGCAGAGAGTGACCGGGACGGCTTCCATCCCACGGCTTATGTCCCTCTCAAAAATACTGGTGGTGGGAAGGGGTGAAGCAGGGGCGAGTGGCCTTGGCTGGGCCTGCCGCTCGGGCAGCACCTGCGGATTGAAGCTGAAGTTGGTTTGCTGCAGGACTCCGAGGCTTTTCGTCTGCTGTAAGAACTGATACACGTCGTCCATGCAGCGCAAGCTCCGCCCGCACGGGGCTTTGTAGAGAACGTCTGTGTCCAACTCCTCTTGCATGAGATAAGAGAGCGGCTTGGCACAATGGCGCTGGAAGTGGCAGAGGAGAGGGATGCGCAAGGGGTTGTGTCTGAGAAACTGGTCTGCGAGAGATGGTGGAAGAGGAAGACACGCCGGGCTGCAGTCGTGATGCTGATAGAGAAACTGGACCGGTGATAAAGGGGCCAACTGGTCATCGGGTAAAAGATTTGTTGGCGACAGCAGCGTCATGTAATCATACATGTCTAACTTCTCTAAAACCATTGCATCATTTCCGCCTGATGAAGACATCCGGCTATTGTCTGAACCAGACTCCAGGTTCCTTAAAAAACAAACAAAACAAAAACACAAACAGTCAGTTTGGTCAATCTGTCCGGAAGCTAAAGACAAGAAAAGAGAATAATGCAAAGAAATAAAAACAACCTTGATGCATCGTCATGTAATGTGTCCTCTGGCACAGGAAGAGGCTTCAATTTCAGTATAGAGCAGAGCGAGTCTGATACAGAAACTGTCAGTATGTCTGGAAGAAAACATGGTGATGTAGGAGGAGCCATGTTAACATACTCACAAAGACTCACAATTACATTTTACTTTCAAACTGATAATGACATGTTAATATTTCTTAAATGTGTAGTTGTAGTAGGTTGGAGGGAGTAGGGGGGGGGGGGGGGGGGGGGGGGGGGAGGAGGAGGGGGGGGAGGGGGGGGGGGGGGGGGGGGGGGGGGGGGGGGGGGGGGGGGGGGGGGGGGGGGGGGGGGGGG
>JBCNYH010000009.1:18702086-18715885 GCA_039654325.1 Tandanus tandanus
TATATATATCCATCTCTTTCTCTCTCTCTGTCTCTATATCCATTTCTCTCTCTCTGTCTCTATATCCATCTCTTTCTCTGGCACCTAAGGCCAATTTAGAACAGCCAATTAGCCTAATGTGCATGTTTTTGGACAGTGGGAGGAAACCAGATTACCCGAAGGAAACCCACGCAAGCACGGAGAAAACATGCGAACTCCATACAGAAACGCCTGAGCCGGAGACTCAAACCCAGGTCCTTCCTGGCGTTGAGGCAGACATGCTAACCACTTTGGCACTGTGCCGCCCCACATTCTAATTATACGTGTGTATTTATACTACAACCGTAGACTCTATATAAGATTATTCATATAAAGCAAGTCATATAAGGACAGAGTCGTAAGAAATCTGTGTAAAAGCGGAAAGTTCTTGCAGACTGTTTAGCTCTTTGATTTTCTGTGTTCACCACGTCCTCGTATGGGTGAGAGGCACTTGGGAAGACGAGTGATCCTCCTTTGTGGTTTTTTACGACTACAGTTTAAGAAAAAAGTAAGAAAGCAAAAAAGGTTAGAAATCTGTTCCAGTGTTGCAGTTTAGAAAGAACAGGTTTCTGTATTCCTAATTAGTATTTAATTAATAATAATATAAATTAAAGAATTCATATTAAACATTAAACAGAATTCATTAAAATGAATAAAAAATGAAAGACTAATGCATTTAAATGCAAATATTATTAATGATTCAGTGTTTGTGTCCTGTCGGTACTCGTTAGAGGTCCAGATCTCCTACAGAGATGTGAACGGGCCGATTCTGCCTGACACCTGATGTGACGTGATGTGTCTTTCGGTTTGTCTTGTACAAGATGTCACTAGTCACTTATTTGTGTATACTACATGTCATGTCCTGAGTACGTATACTCCATATGCATGAAGTCTAACAGGATGCATATGTTATATCAAGATGTCCACTGATTCAGAAGGAGTAAATGGAAATGTCGAAGGTGACATACTTTCTTTCATAAACATGCACAATTATGTCTGTTGTTTTTTAATGTCTTTGGTTCAGTTATGTAAACTGTCTGCGCATGCACGCTTCACTTTTATATACACCTTCGCACTGATCACGCAGGAAACTGTGGCCACAATGATGTGTGGTTTGCAACCTCTAGGGCAACACTTTCCTTTCGCAGCAACTGAGTTGTCAGTACAGCAGTACTGTCTAAGGGATATATATGTACCCTTTATATTGTGTACTTTTCAATGCATGGGAACATTTATGTATCCTTTGAACCTTTAAAACCTCGCGGTCCAATCATTAGCTCCAGTGTCAAACTCAAGGACTGTAGGCCAAATCCGGCCCACAAACTCATTTTAGGTGGCCCGCAAGAGCTTTCAAGGAATATGATTATCATACATGCTTTCCATAAACCATTACCATGAAATGTAATTCATCATTCCTCCACTAGGTGGCAGCAAACTTGCCGAACCGCTTAATCCGACTGAGTTCGCAGGGAGGCTGGAGCTTATCTCAGCCAACTCTGGGCAAAGACAGGGTTCACCCTGAACGGCTCACCAGACCATCGCAGGGCCAACACAACCATTTACACTCACATTCACACCTAGGGGCAATTTGGAACAACCGATTAGCCTAATGGGCATGTCTTTGGATCGTGAGAGGAATCTGGGTTACCTGGAGGAAACCCACACAAGCACGGGTAGAACATGCAAAGTCCACACAGACCCTGGGACTTGAACCAAGGACCTTCTGGCAGCAACTTATCTATTCTTTCATGACTCAAGCTAGCCTGTGGCATGCCAAAGTAATTATTTTTCCATGCAGATTTCAGATTTTCCTCCCACACTCCAAAGACATGCACATTAGGTTAATTGGCTGTTCCAAATTGCCCCTAGGTGTGTGAGTGTGAATGTGAATGATTGTGTTAGTGTTGGCCCTCAGTTGCCAAACAAACTCATAAGCATGAGCAGAAAGACGATAGCATCTTTATTCATTCATTCATTTTCTGAGCCGCTAAATCCTAATTAGGGTCGCGGGGAGGCTGGCGCCCATCTCAGTCGCCTCTGGGCGAAGGCGGGGTACCTAAACTGCTCACCAGGCCATTGCAGGGCCAACACACAACCACTCACACTCACACCTAGGGGCAATTTGGAACCGCCAATCAGCCTACTGTGCATGTTTTTGGACTGTGGGAGGAAACCGGAGTACCCGAAGGAAAGCAGTGCAAACATGGGGAGAACACGCGAACTCC
Organism: Tandanus tandanus; assembly: GCA_039654325.1. Taxonomy (NCBI): domain Eukaryota; kingdom Metazoa; phylum Chordata; class Actinopteri; order Siluriformes; family Plotosidae; genus Tandanus; species Tandanus tandanus. The sequence continues at coordinate 18,704,330 of JBCNYH010000009.1, forward strand.
ACACAGAAAAGCCCCGAGTCTGGGAACCTTGTTGCTGTGAGGCGGACGTGCTAACCGCTACACAACCCTGCCGGCCAGCAATTAGTTTCAGTAGTTTGTAATAATTATAATAAATTATGGCGGCACGGTGGGGCAGGGCTTAGGAAGTCTACCTCACAGCAAGAAGGCCTGGGTTCGATTCCCAGGCTCGGGCATTTCTGTGTGGGGTTTGCATCCCCGCGACCCTAATTAAGATTAAACGGCTTAGAAAATGAATGAATGAATAATAATAAATGATGTTTGAGAAAGTCATTCATGCAGTGGGTATTCCTACTAAACATCGCCTTTAATTAGGGTCCAGTGTTACGTGTTATCTTTATATTACACCTTAAATCCAACTGATTGTTAAGCAGCATGTGGGAACAGACCAACTGTTTCACATCAGCTCTTAATGGCGCCACCTACTGCTGAGTCAAAACGTGTTTATTTCATCCTAAAGTAAAAGCTTCTGTGTTTTTCGGACCTGGTTGCACTCTGAGTCTGCAGGCTGAACTTTGATCCAAGCGGTTAGTCCTGGAATGGAGGCGAGTTCCTGCAGAATGAATTTTTTTGTCTTCGTGTCACTGCTGTATATCCGAGCCTGCTTTGGGGTTCCAGCGGGTAAGGTGTCACAGAAAGGTAGGAGGAGTACACAAGTTAAGGTCATATTTGATCATAAATGCTATCAGGCTGACTCTTACTGACACTCTTTCATTTACAGTCCCTTCCAAAAGTACTGGGACAGCAAGGCCAATTCTTTAGCTTTTACTTTACAGTGAAGACATTTGGGTTTGAGATCAAACAGGGAATGTGAGACTAGAACTTAGAACATGGGACCTTTGATGGCAGACCTCCCAAATTTTAGTTGAGCAAAAGTATTAGGACAGTAAATTTAAGTAAATAATACTTAAGACTTGTTTGCGTCTTCCTGTGGGATGTTGTTCGGGATTCTTTCAGTTAGGGTTCTGTTTGGGGGTTTCATCCGTCAGTGTTCTCTCTTTGGAAGGTGAAATTAGTCAACCCGTTCCAGAAGCAGCCGTTCAAGTCCAAGCCATGACAGTATCTCCAGCCTGCTTGGCCAATAAACTGTGCTGATTTGTATCATGAGTAGAACCTTATGTTCTCCACATTTTGGCATTTTCATCACTTTGGTTGAGGTTAATTTCTGTAATGCCACCCCAATTCCAAAAAAGTTGGGATGCTGTGTAATGGATCCATCCATCCATTCCAGATTGGGTCGCGGGAGGCAACAGGTCTTAGGAGGGAAACCCAGGCATCCCTTTCTCCGGCGACACTCTCCAGCTCCTCCTGGGGGATCCTGAGGCATTCCCAGGCCAGTGAATTCTGGGTCTGCACCAGGGCCTCCTCCCAATTGGACATGCCAAGAAAACTTCTTGAGGAACGCAACTGGGAGACATTGTAATCAGATACCCGGATCACCTCAACCCAGGGCTCAAACAAGAGCACGCATTCAGAGCTATTGCTTAAACAACTAGTCTAATGACTGGTGGAGCGTATACACACACACACACACACACACACACATTCACTGGCCTTTCCCATGAGACCAATTAAAGTCATGCATGATTCAGATTTCTGAATCCATCTGGGCACACAGAGCGTCCTCTGACCTTGCGCGGGATGTTTTGTAAACATTTTGTGTGTTTGTCTGTCCGCAGTCCACTAGGACTGAGTGTGCACTCATGGACTGCAGACAGACACACACACACACACACACAATTTCCCACGGAACGAAAATCGACATGTCACAGTACCCTCCGCGTAGCTCACGCGAAAGGTAATAATAACGTGAACAATATATAGCTCACACGAAATGTATTAACTACTAGGACCGAGTGCGCACTTGTGGACCGGGCGCACACTCATGGACTGTGGACAGACATGCACACGGTTTCCTGTGGACCGAAAATCGGCGTGTCACAGCACCTTCCGCGTAGCTCATGCGAAAGGTAACAAGGCGCAACAAGAAACGTGTTAGCCGCGTACTTCAATGCAAAAAAACAAACAAAAAAACTTAACACATCTAGGTGTAAATATCAGGAGTTAAAAGCTGAAAGCCTTGAATATCCAGTACTTTTAAAGTGGACTGTATCTGTATCCTATCGGTAACGTCTACTTATTTCCAGCAATGTTTGAAAATACTTTATAATATTAAAAATGGTTATGATAAAAGTACAGTATTTAATAAAAAGGGGTAGCATGATGGGGTAGTGGCAGTTGGGTGGCACGGTGGTGTAGTGGTTACCACGTCTTTATTACAGCAAAGACGGCCCTGGGTTCTAGTCCCTGTGAGTGTGAAAGGATGTTTGTTCTAGTGAACGGGTTCTAGTCCCAGTCATGCCTCTGTGTCAATACAGGTGCATGCCAACCTCAAACGCAGGTACAAGGGGATGGACGTACCCTGCAAAATCCTTGCCAGAAAACCTTGCCGAGATTCGACTGAATGAACAGACAGAGGTTTCATTAAATAATTCATATACATACAGCTGTTCGGGGTGCCTTCGCCCAGAGTCTGCTGAGATGGGCGTCAGCCTCCCTGTGACCCTAATTAGGATTAAGCAGCTTCAAAAATGAATGAATGGATGAATTAATTCATATAAATTCAGATCTCATGTGCCTTGCCTGAATCACTCTTTTCTTTCTTCATGTTTGAATTATTTATTTAATCATTCATTCATTTACTGAAAAACGCTTAATCCGACGAGGGTCTCGGGGAGGCTGGAGCCTATCTCAGCTGACTCTGGGGTAAGGTAGGGGTTACACTTACACTCACACGTAGGGGTGATTTGTAACAGCCAATTAGCATAATGTGTATGTCTTTGGACTGTGGGAGGAAACCGAAGTACCCAGAGAAAACCCACACAAGCACAGGGAGGACATGCAAACTCCACAGAGAAACGCCCCAAGCCTGGGAATCGAACCCAGGACCTTCTTGCTGTGAGGCGGACATGCTAACCACTGCACCGCCGCACCATGTTTACATTAACGTCAAGATTAAATAAAACATTTTAATGCGTTTTTGTAGTCATCTACACTGCCTGGTCCAAAAAAAGTCTCATACTCAAATATTTTGTTGGACCTTTAAATTCAAATTTCAAATTCAAATATATTTCTCACGTACAAAATCATACACAGTACAATATGTAGTGAAATGCTTGTTATGACTGTCCTAAAATTTGAAGAATAAAAACTATCAATATCAAGAAGAAAAATAACAATAACTATAACTATTTGAAGGACACAGTTAAAGGTCGAATATAAATATAAAAATGTAAAATGTAAAATATAAAATAAAATAGAATATAAAATATAACAATATATAAAATAAAATATAAAATAAAATATAAATGTAGTAACTTTGATTAACTTTGATTGCTGGCGTAATCTGCCTGGCATTGTTTTGACAAATTTAATCAACATCATAACGTCTATTTCCGGGTTAATTTTTCACCGACGTCTTGAATCGATGAGGGAAAAACTGAACCACTCCATAAAGTCTTCTCCAGCACATTCCGAAAACTTTTGATGGGGTTAAGGTCAGGACTCTGGGGTGACAAAACATATGTGAAAATGATTCTTCATGCTCCCTGAACCACTCGCTCATTATCTGAGTCCCCATTTTATATCCGTGCCATCAGGGAGGAAAAATTACACCTGCTCATTCGTACTGTTACTGTGGGTGCCATAAAACTGAGATTGGAGCAAACTTTTGTAGCATGATCACCTCACTTCAGGATAAACTCACTCATTTTTTCCCAGCAATGACCTGAAGTGTCATTTTATTTCTCTTTCTCCCCAATGGCCTTTCAGCACCAGTGTTCCTGAGCAGGTCTGCAGCTAACCACATGCTTCTGCAGCGCTATCGACGGGCCAACTCATTCCTGGAGGAGCTGAAAGTAGGAAACCTGGAAAGGGAGTGTGTGGAGGAAAAATGCTCGTACGAAGAAGCCAAGGAGATCTTTTCGAGACCTGAACAATTGGTGGGCTAAGATTATATATATCCAAAAACATGCACGGGAGGTTGATTGGCGGTTCCAAATCACCACTAGGTGTGAGAGTGAGTGTGAATGGTTGTATGTGTGTTGGCCCTGCAATGGTCTGGTGAGCTGTTCACGGTGTACCCCGCCTTCGCCCAGAGTCGTCTGAGATGGGCGCCAGCCTCTCCGCGACCCTAATTAGGATTAAACGGCTTAGAAAATGTATGAATGAATGTTTGGTGTCACATATTAGTATTAAGACCAATAAAACTAAGAAATAAATTTGTTGTATTATTATTATTATTATTTTTACGAATGTTTCTGTTTTTCAGGATGAGTTCTGGAAAAAGTACACAGGTATCGTATTACCAGTCGGGGAAAGTAAATAAAATGAAATCTGCCTGTGTTGGTGCTTGGGTTGAGTTGGACTGGCTCTGTTTTTAATGTTATTTCTACAGACGTGGACCAATGTCAATATGGCCCATGTGCAAACGGGGCTACTTGTATCAGCCAGGACAACACTTATATCTGTATATGTCCACCTAAATACCAGGGACGCAACTGCGACAAAGGTAACACAAGCAATTACATATGTACTGAAGACAAGATAGTTTGCAGTACAGCAAAGCTCTTAACCAGCAGTGCCATCTGTGACGCGGCAGAAACACTTCCGAGGAATCTTTATGGCTGTCTTTATAACAACGGAGGATGTGAGCACTTCTGTACGGAGGCTGCAGATTCGGCTCCTCAGTGTCACTGTGCTACGGGCTACAGCCTGGCGGCTAACAACAGGAGCTGTGTGTCACAAGGTGGGTTTGGGAATGATCAAAGTTTCCTCTACCCTTCTTTTTTTTTAGATTTTGCTATACTGTATTAATTCTGCAAGGGAAATTATTGCCTCTGCATTTAACCCATCCAAAGTGAGCACACACACATAAACAGTGAGCACACACACTCGGAGCAGTGGGCTGCCACACACATTGGGGTGCCCGGAGAGCAGTTGGGGGTTAGGTGCCTTGCTCAAGGGCACTTCAGCCATGAAGGTGGTGCTCACTCCTCCCGCCGCCACACACCTTTCCTGCTGGTTCGGAAATCGAACCAGTGACCTTTCGGTCCCAAAGCCGCTATTCTAACCGTTAGGCCACGGCTGCCCCCTTTTAAAAATAACCAGATTCAACTTTTTTCCCCTTTAGTACCGTTTCCTTGTGGTAAACCGGCGGTGATGTCTGTAGGCCCCAGGATTGTCAGCGGACATGAGTGCCCTAAAGGACAGTGTCCCTGGCAGGTAAAAAAAAAACTTGATTTTGGAAACATGATGACAAGATGCTTCTCTAGAATCAAGTCTTGAGTTCTGTTCTCTGCTCTTTATTTATGTTTTTTACACAAGGCGCTACTCACGCTTCGGGGTAAGTATAAATGTGGCGGAGTTGTTCTAAACAATGAGTGGATTCTCACAGCAGCTCACTGTGCCTGGAAGGTGCACCCATCCCATCTAGAAGTGATAGTGGGTAAGATTTCATTCATTTATTTGTTTTATTCCTTCATTTTCTAAGCCACTTAATCCTAATTATGGTCGCGGGGAGGCTGGCGCCCATCTCAGCCGACTCTGGGCAGCTCACCAGGCCATTGCAGGGCCAACACACACAACCATTGAGCAGCCAATCAGCCTACTGTGCATGTTTTTGGACTGTGGGAGGAAACCGGAGTACCCGGAAGAAACCCACGCAAGCATGGGGAGAACATGCAAACTCCACACAGAAATGCTGCGAGCCCGGGAATCGAATTCATGTTAACCATTGCGCCACCATGCCGCCCTGGGTAAGAATTTTCAAGAAAATTAATAAACTATCTAAGGGGCGGGATGGTGGCGTAGTGGTTTGCACATCCGCCTCAAAGCAAGAAGGTCCTGGGTACGATTCCTGGGCTCGGGGTATTTCTGTGTGGAGTTTGCATGTTCTCCCCATGCATGCGTGGGCTTCTTCTGTGTCCGGTTTCCTCCCACAGTCCACTTGCACATTAGGCTAACTGGCTGTTCCAAATCGCCCCTCAATGTAAACATGAGTGTGAATGGTTGTGTGTGTGTTGGCCCTGTGATGGTCCGGCAAAGTTGTACAGGATGTACCCCGCTTCCCTGTGATCCTAATAAAGGATAAAGTGTTAATAAACAGGTCATTCATAGAGTCTGTTTCCTTAGAATACCTTACACACATACTCTCACATTACTACTGGTGTCCCTGTATTCCGATTCCCTTCAGGTAAACACGTGCTTTCCGTGAACGAGACCACAGAGCAGCACAGACATGTGTCCGAAATATTCATCCATCCTCTCTACAACCACACAACCTACGACGCCGACATTGCACTTCTGCATCTTGTCCGGAACATATCCCTAGGCCCCTTCGTGGTTCCCATCTGCCTTCCACCAGCACAAGGCACGTTTACTCGCATACTAGGAGAGGTGCGCAACTCGGTCGTGAGCGGATGGGGCCGGCAATCTCAGTACGGACCTCAGCCAGACAACCTCCTTCGGGTAGAGGTGCCCCGGGTGCCGCTGGAGAACTGCAGAGCCCACTCTGGTCTGAGTCTGACCAGGAACATGCTGTGCGCTGGCTTTAAGGAAGGAGGACAGGACGCCTGTCAAGGGGACAGCGGCGGGCCACTCGTCACCCTTTACAAAAACACATGGTTTTTGACAGGCATAGTGAGCTGGGGGAAAGGCTGTGCACGCCCAGATATGTACGGTGTCTACACCCGTGTCGCTGTATTTATAGAGTGGATAATGAACACAGTGCCTACAGAATAAATCGAGGAAGATATATATAAAATATATAAAATATTACACGAATGTTACCCTAATATCAAATGATCTGGTGTTGTAAAGATGAGCTTCACTATAAAACACTGTATTTTGCTTCTTGTAGACAATAACTTAATAAAATGATTGTTGTTGTTTGATTTAAAGGGACATTTGTGCTTAAACTGTGGTTGGTTCCTCCGTTAAGCTTTAACGTTTCGCTATCAGAGGCAGGCTTTTAGGTTTTTTCAGATGGACGGTCTCCAGACTTTGGACTCTTCGGCTGTAGGCAAAAGAAAAATGTTCCAGAACGTCAGCCATTATCCAACATGCGGCTCTTATTTCTGCTCTCGTTGCTCATATGCTTATCTTCCTGCCATGCTGCTTCAGGTAAAATACTCACCTGTATGAGGATAAAATGATATACGGACAGATTAGAAGAGTTCATCTGGGGTGTATCTAGATCTCGATCTAAGTGAGACCTTCTTCGTATTGATTAATGTGTGTAGATTAGCATGTTTGTGATTATTTCTATGCACACATACAGTATATATATATATATATATGTTTATGGGTCCTTTGTGCTTTAGTGTTTATTCGGAGGAAGGAGGCTCATGGAGTCCTCGCCCGTACTAAGAGGGCAAACTCTGGTTGGTTTGAGGAGCTGAAGATGGGCGATTTGGAGAGAGAGTGTATAGAGGAGAAATGTTCCTATGAAGAGGCCAGAGAGGTGTTTGAACACACTGAAGTAACGGTCGGTATTACAGACGCACGTGAAACATGACACATGACTCAGCAGGAGGAAGAATTTTTTTTATACTAATTTACAGAATTTTAGTTCAAATCCACTGAAGCATCTTATAATTCGTAGGTCTAATAATTTAAATTTGATTCAATACAAACATTTTTTAATGAGAGAAATTAGAGATATTTTAATATTAATGCAGTTAATGTTGTTTTCTGTGGAAGCCTTAACGGGGTGATCATGCTAGCGGTGCGCTAGAAAATCGACTGATGCGAATTTATTTTTATTTTTTTGCGATTTTTTTGCGAATTTTGAAATGCGCATGATGTTTTGCGACTCCACATGCAAGCGAATATTTTGCAACTTAAATACGTATATTGTGCGAAAGTCAAGAGAAGGTTACGTGACTGACTTCAATTGGTTTGTGGATGTTTGGCGGAAAAAATCGAATCTCCTGTCGTAAATCAGTCGCGTTTTGCTCGCTTTTTGTTCTTAAACCATTCGCTATTTATTCGCGCGTTATTATTGTGAACAAACCGCGAATAAAGTACGAATGATGGCAAAATACACGGAATATAGCGGATGCCAGCAAGTCACAATCTTTTCTCAAACTTTCCACATGGAAGTCTCAAACTGGTCGCTTTTTCTTGCGAACGTAAAACAAATCATTTGTGAGCAAAACGACAACTTTGCGCCCTTCTCACGACATGTTTGAGAAGAGCTTTAGACTACTCCGTATAAGAGCCTCGCTTTGCAACATTTGCAGAAATTTCAAACATGTTTGAAATTTTTTCGATGAATTCACGAATCAGGCCACCAAAATGTGATGCTGTGAATTTCGAGCGACAAATTTGAGAATGAAATGCAACAGCCGCGAATTGCTATTAGCTTCCGTCGATTTTCTATCACACCTCTAGTGTGATCACCCACAAACTTGTATTCATACATTTTTTCACCTTCTTGTGATAACGAGTTATTTATAGAGAGGTATAAAGATACACCTGCTCCACTGGCCAGATGCCTATTTGTTTAATGTGCTCTATGTTTTATTATGTCTAGATCTCATATTAATTATAATCATTATCACGGGAAAACAAACTTTTGTTATCTGGAAATCTTAAAAAATCCCAAAATCAAAATCCCATTATCACAAGAAAACAAAATAAATAACTGGGGATCACAGGAAAACAAATAAAAACTCTTTTTCCTGAGAAAACAACCTTTGTTATTCCGAAAAATGACATAATTAACCTGTTATCTCAAGAAAACATTGTATGAATGCATGTCTGCTTAGGTGGTGATCACACTAGAGGTGCGATAGAAAGTGACTGGCGCGAATGGCAGTTCATGGCTGTCACTTTTCAGTCTCAAAATGTTCTAAAATTTGTCTCGCAACATTCACGGCATCGTATTTTGGTCGCCTGGTTTGTGAGCTCGTTGCAAAAAATTGAAAACGTTTGAAATTTCCATGAATGTGGCAAAACGGGGCTCTGACGCGGAGTGGTCTCGAACTCTTCTCAAACAGTCCGCACATGTCGTGAGAAGGTCGCAAAGTCGTCGTTTTGATCGCAAAATGATTCGTTTTTCGTTCGCAAGGAAAAGAGACAAGTTGGAGACTTCCACGCGGAAAGTCTGAGACTTGCTGGCATCCGCCACATTCCGTATATTTTGTCATCATTCGTACGAATAAAAATAATGCGAAAATAAAAACTGAATGGTTTGAGAACAAGAAGTGACAGGAAATTCATTTTTTTTTCCAAACATCCGCAAACCAATCGCAAATCAGTTGCAAAATTGCCACGTGACCTTCTCGCGACTTTCACATGATACACATATTTAATAAATATTCACTTGCTTGTGGAGTTGGAAAACATCTTGATATGCATTTCAAAATTCGCAAAAAAAAAAAATAAATTCACATCAGTTGCTTTTCTATCACACCTGTAGTGTGATCACCTCCTTAGGGCTTTCATAGTTGTTTACGCTCATGATAGTTCTAACAGAGCTTTTTCCCCACCCTGATTCCATTTTGCCCCTCATGTCACGTAACTTAAATGCAGGTGTACATCTATTTGAATTTTTTAATATGTTGCTTAATCAAATCTTCTGGAAAAGCAGACGTATAAACTTTAAACAATTTTTCCGTGATATTTTCTTGTCCCCTTGATATTCATGTGTCTCAATTCAGTTCAATTCAGTCTTATTTGTATAATTGACACTGTCGCAAAGCAGCTCTACTTAGGTAAAAACAAATTTGATAAAGAATTTCAACATTTCTTCTACAAACCCTACACATTCCACGGCACTGGTGGCAAGAAGCAACTCCCTCAGACGACAGGAGGAAGAAACCTTGAGAGGAGCCAGACTCAAAGAGGAAACCCATCATCATTACTGTTTCCATTACTTTTTTATTTTGCAGTATCAAATTACTCAATAATAAAAAAAATGAATAATTTTTTTAAAAAAAGTTACAGTTATTGTAATCAGGCCATTCATCTTGAACATTCATATTAAATGCACATGCAACTTTTAATTAATAGTTTGTTCAGTAATGACTTCCTGTCTCCACAGAATGAATTCTGGAACAACTACAACAGTAAAATCTTACAATTACTACAAATACTACAAATACTTATAAATAAGTGCCTTTTATTATTTGATTTGGAGTTCACTGTTTTCGATTTCATTTTCAGTTCAAAGCCTCTGTCTACCGAACCCATGCAACAACAATGGAACCTGCACGCAGACGAAACAATCCTACGTGTGCAGGTGTTCAACAGGATTCCGTGGGCGTAACTGTGACTACGGTACAATCATTGGTTTACTCATCTTTTCTTTTATTTCATTTCATTTTCCGAAGTGCTTCAGCCTTTATTAGCGTCATGGGGAGGCTGGAGCCCATCCCAGCCAATTCTGGGCAAAGGTGGGGTACACCCTGAACAGCTAACCAGACCATCGCCAGGCACTCACATTCACATTCACATTCACATTCACTCCTAGGAATATCTGATTGAGCAATCCTCACACAGGGGGAACTCTGACCGCAGGTCCAAACCGTGCTGGACCATAGCGACATCATCTTTTTTGCCGTCGACCGGCCCTGACCACTATAAACCGTGTGATTTTCAAAATGTTTGAAATTTCACAGCGGTCCTTAAAACCATCTATCAGCATCCAGCTGCCATGTTGACGGCTTTCGCAATCTTTCTGAACTGTGTTCAATATGGCCGAACACTGTGTTAGTGTTAGAACCTTTCTGAACCACCGTCAGAGTCACCTTCATGTGAGGTCAGCATAAGCTTAATGCGCAAGTGGTTGGACTGTGGGGGAAAAAACTAGAGCACCCGGAGGAAACCTACACAAGCAAATGCAAACTCCATACAGAAACATCCTCTCCTCTCTGGGCTCAAACCCAGGACCTTCTTGCCATGAGGCTGTCGTGCTAACCATTACACCACAGTGCCACCCTTCAACTTTTGTATGTGTTCTTCAATAGAGATTTTAGAAATACCTTTGCCAGTCTGTTGTGTAATAAATATGTTGGGTATTTCCATGATATTCTGTCACAGTTAAGACGTGTAGTGGGGCCAGTGGTGTTGTGGTTAGGGTGCAGGGTTCATGACAAAGAGGTCATGGGTTTGAATTCCTGTTAGACACCTACTATGCCAAGATCCCTCAACCACAAGTGTGCCTCTGTCCACCCAGCAGTATAAATGGGTACCAGTAAAAATACTGGGAAGGTAACATGTGATGGACTAGCGTCCCATCCAGGAGGAGTTGAACTCCTAGTTGCTTCATGCTACAGAAACCGGGATAAGCTCCGGCTCTGGTGAGCCACTAGGCTCGGGTCTCAGCCCCACAGACTTTACCGTTACCTAAAATGTGTAGTAAAAGAATATATCTGTGTTTAAATTAACCTCTGGAGGGCTCCCGAGTGGCGCATCGACAAGGTGCACGACTATCAACCCGGAGATCGCAAGTTCAAATCCGGGTTGATGCCA
>JBCNYH010000009.1:18724941-18739121 GCA_039654325.1 Tandanus tandanus
AACACACTCGGAGGGAAAGCGCTATCCGCCCCCTCGTACGAATGAGCTCACAGACGCCCATGATTGGCTGGTGATCAATTAGCTCCCATGGACTCCCGGTCACGGATGGCTGTGCATCAATCCGGATTCGAACTTGCAATCTCCGGGTTGATAGTTGCGCACCTTCTCCCTATGCTTGCCTGGGTTTCCTCTGGGTACTCTGGTTTCCTCCCATTGACCAAAAACATGCATATTGGCAGTTCCAAGTTGCCCCTAGATGTGTCAGTGAGTGTGAATAGTTGTATGTGTGTTGGCCCTGCAATGGTCCGGCACGCTGTTCAGGGTGTACCCTGCCTTCGCCCAGAGTCGGCTGAGATGGGCGCCAGCCTCCCCGCAACCCTAATCAGGATTAATTGATTAGGATTGCTTCGAGTGTGTGTGTGCTCACTGTTTACATGTGTGTGTGTGTGTGTGTGTGTGTGTGTGTGTGTGTACTCACTTTGGATGGGTTAAATGCAGAGACAATAATTTCTGGATTAATACAGTATATCAAAAAAAAAAAAAAAAGAATGACTTTAATTTAACACCCGAGAGTGAAAATCACCTGATTGCTTCATTCCCAGAAAAAAATGGGGTCTCTGGCACTGAATGGCAGGATGATGATGATGATGATGATGATGATGATGATGATGATGATAATAATGATGATGATTAGCATTCTTTCTTTTATTTCCCAGAGAAATGGCGAGCCACACCAACCTCCACAGTCGTTATTCCACTGAAACACGTCCTGCAGTGGCGTTTCAGCAGCGGGAGAATAACAAACACGTGTTTTCCTTTCATAGATTTCATTTCAGTTCCATTTTTAACAGAACTTGTTTGATTGCTTGATCTTTATTTCCCCAATGTAAATCTGAAAACAATACCAATATCCCGTTAGTCCTGGTGACCACATTTCGTCCTCCATGAAGTTAAAACAGATCTTTCTGTACTCATATTAAGTGAAAGTGTGCTCTTCCAGAGAAGCCTGTGATTGTGTGATATGAGGTTTGTATGAGCCTCAATTTCACACTTCAGTAAAAATCATTTCGCTACCAAAGGGAGGGGGGGAGGGGGGGAGGGGGGGGGAGCCACAAACACACTTTGAGCAAATGTTCTTTAGTTTTGGAATAAATAATAATTAACTTGTTCAACAAAGCGAAGCTCTGATCACATGCCGCAGGTACCCAAACATCAAACAAACACTCACACACATATAACAATCTACGGTTACCCAGGAATAAACTGTGAAATTCTTTAATAATTTTAATATTTACAAATAAAATTTCGTTTTTTAAACACTCCGGAGTTGCACAACACAAAAACTTTCTTCCTGTCATCAGTTCAAATCCCGATGATGCTACAGCCCAAGAGATTGCATGTACTCCCAGATAGGGAGGAGGGTAGATAGTCCCCAACTATCTGTGATGAACCACAGCGCTCTCAGACTGTCAGCAATATAATCGCGAATAGTTGGCGACAGTCACTGATTAGTAGATTATGGTGTGTAACCGTCCAACATTTGGAAACAGGTTTCAAAAACGGGACGATTGTTCACAACAGGTGGGTTCCTCGCTGACAGTCACTGACCCCTCATGACCCCCTATGCCCGACCTAAAAATTGATTGAATCATGGGCATTATCGCGCGTTATTGGGCGTGATTTGTGAAATTGCAAAACCTGATGATTGTCAGCAAATGACGTACATCATATAGAAAAGCGTAAATGAAAGTGAAAGTGTAATCCCTGACTAGCTATTTGATTCATATCATATAACAATTATACGGTTAATACGGTTGCTATGGAGATTGTCGAAAAACAGTTGGAGAATCAAATCGCGAGTCTGCGTTTGCACTGTCGGAGCCTTTTTCTCCAAATTGCTAACAAATCCTGGGTTTCTCTAGATCGGATCACCTTTTAGGAGGTGGGAGGAAACCGGAGACCTCAGAGGAAACCTCAAGCATGTAAGGACATGAAAAAAAATCAAAGACACACTCAGAATGGAACCATAAACTGTTATGCTGTGAGGTGGCAGCGGTGATGTGACGATGCACAGTAAAACAGAGATAAAGAGAGAGAGAGAGATAATAAAAGAGTGAGAAGCGGTTCATTATAACACACGCTGCTCTTTTCTGTACGATGATGAATAAGACACTCGGCACTCCATCACTCTCCTGCTCGTCCTGAACATGCTGCTTTTTAACTTAGGGCTTGAGTTCTGTAAAAATAACGGGCTGATCGTTTTGGTGTAATTTGGTTTCCCAGTCATAAATTAAAGTCCCGGCAGAAAGTGGTGTGATGAATGAGGGCTTTCTGGTGTTGACAGGAATTGTGATTCTTTTTCATTGTCGCTCAGTCGATTCGAGCTCTCAAGGCGCGGCTGAATGAGTGAAGGAACAAGGCTGATATGCACGGAGCACTCAACAAAGTGCACTTCAGTGTCTGCCCTTCATCACCGAACAATCGTACAAATGTTTAATGCCGTTCTCTGAAGGGACGAGCAGCTCGCGCCTGTGTTCAGTGGCATCGATGAACAACCCTGGCCTTCAGAGAGCGCGAGTGTGAAAGGAACGAGAGCTCACTTGAGGGGATTACGTGACGGTTCCAGATTCTGTGAAGGTGACCGTGAAAGTGATGAGAAACTCTTACCACCGTAAAGAACCACAACACTGCTGAATGCTGGATTCTTATTGGTTGGAATTTCAGTGCTAAAATCGCAGGGTTGTGTGAACAGGGCTTTAATCTGATGCCTCGTTCACAGTTTCCGGCAATAAGATCATTACGGAAGGAGTCTCCAGTGTCAGAGTTATAACAGAAACTTTTTCTGACGTTATCAGTCACATGACAAACTGCGTCTTTTATATCTTGCTACTACTTCTTGATGTTTTGCAGCTCTAAGTTGTTCACTGTAATTACACGTCATCACAGCACCTGTTGTTGATTACTGTCCTATAGGTATGACATTGGGCAGCACGGTGGCGCAGTGTTTAGCTCGTCCACCTCACAGCAAGAAGGTCCTGGGTTCGATTCCTGGGCTCGGGCAGTTCTGTGTGGAGTTTGCAAGTTTTCCCCGTGCTTGTGTGGGTTTCCTCCAGGTACTCCGGTTTCCTCCCACACTCCAAAAACAAGCACACTTGGCTAATTGGCTGTTCCAAATCACCCCTAGGTGTGAGTGTTAGTATAAATGTTTGTATGCATGTGTTGCCCTGCAATGGACTGGCGCGGTATCCAGGGTGTACCCCGCCTTAGCCCAGAGTCAGCTGAGATGGGCGCCAGCCTCCCCGCGACCCTAATTAGGATCAAGCGGCTTAGAAAACGAACGAACGAAGGTATGACATCGTGAGTTTTATTTCTTAAGCCCGTCGCCCAACACCTATACAACAGGTTCACGATGGGCAAACTCCAAGGACAGCTGTGGGCGTGTCATACAAAATCGACCTGCTGCGCGACAGAAAATGCCATCATAAATCCTTCTTATAGAATTTTAAACATGTTCAGAATTTTTTTTGTAGGTAATTCTCCAGGTCCATTTCTCAGATTTGTTGTGCGATGCAGTATGACTTCCTACAGCTGTTTTTCGATAGATGATAGACCACTGTAGCTTGTTGTTTGCCTTCTGACTGAACTGGGGTCCCAAGAACTTGCATGCCTTGCCTGTTGGAGGTGGAGCCTCTGGAGCCATGTAATCAGTAAAAGAAGATGTAAAGCAAGCTGGTCATTATTATCGTTAACTTAGTTAATTCTCTATTAGTACATAAATTACCTTGGTCATGAATAATTTTTCTGATGACTGCCCTCAATAGCTCGGAATCGGCTGCACTGGCTGGTATACGCTGCCCTCTGTTGGTAGACCACAGAGTTGCATCACCATAGCTACTTATTTCAAGTTACACTGTGCAGTTATTTGTGTTTTACTTTATTTTGCTTTATTTTGGGTCTCAGACTGCAAATGTGGATGCTGGGAGTATGAACATGGTGTTCTGATTGGTTCTCTGTATGATGATGTCATCAGTAATTTGTGCTCATCTTCACCATCAGCCCCCCCCCCCACCCCCCCACACACACAAAAAAAACACAATCTTTATAGCAACACAGAACATGAACTTTTTGAAAGTATAATTGAACTAACAAGATGAACAGGTGATACAAATGAACGCGTTACTCAGTGAGTTAAAGGAAAGGCGGTGAACAGAAACTCAGGTCAGAACCAGATCCAGAGTAATAAAGGCATGACTTATAATGTGAGCCCTGACAGTAATCACACTGGCACTTCATGAGCCATGGCAAACAAAAAGCTCCAATCAACGACCTAAATAAAAATATAAAATAAAATGCACATAAGCAAAGATATACTTATAGATAATAAATATAATTTGATGGGACCGAGTCCCTTCCAGGCAGAGGTCTCATCCTCTCCTTCCATTTTTTTCTTTCAGGGGCATCCGTGGCCTAATGGTTAGGGAAACAGGTTTGGGACCTAAAGGTCACTGGTTCGATTCCCAAACCAGCAGGAAAAATGTGTGGCGGTGGGGGAGTGAGCTGTATCTTCCCTTCCTCCACCTCCATGGCTAAAGTGCCTTTGAGCAAGGTACCTAACCCCCAACTGCCAGTGTGGGGCAACCCCCAACTGCCCCCCAGTGCAGCTGACTGGGTTATCAAAGAACTGTCTGTGGTGAGAGGCATGTAAAAGAACTTTCATAAAGAGGAGGCTGCATTTCCGCCGGCGTGTTTCTGCCCTGCGATGGCTTGGCAAGCTGTCCAGGGTGTACTCTGCCCTCGCCCAGAGTTGGCTGAGATGGGCGCCAGCCTCCCCGCGACCCTATTTAGGATTAAACGCTTCAGAAAATGGATGAATGAGTTACATTTGCATTGTGTGATTCCAAGAACAAGATTGTGTAGTGCATTAGCGGTGTGCACTCGCTCTGTCACGTATGTATTGTGTTTCATCCAGATGTGCTCCTTCAACAGTGTGCACTCACTATGTGCTCCTCTTGTACTTATGTATTTGTATTACTTTCAGTAACAAGATTAAGCACACAAGATTAAGATACACCATCGGCCGAGGGGCTTCACGTGGTCACATGGGTATTTTTTTTATTGACGTGCTTTATAATTTGGATGTTATATATTATATAATACTGTGTATACTGAGGTGGATCATATTTCCAGTTATCTCCCACCCCTAACACACAGACTCGATGATATAGTCAGTCAGTGCACTTTCTCCAAAGCAAATAACTGATCTTTTGACCCGTCGGATCGACCACTGAGACATTTTGTTTATCTCTGGATGACGGTCAGTGTGGAGCCTCAGAGAGAAGCGACATGAAGAACCAAACATTTCTAGCGCTATTTCTTTTTTCTCACGCTGTATCTGGGACAGGTAAGTCAATCGGAAACATATTACACCTTTTCCATTGTCTCATAGGCATTATTATTTTATTATCTTTTTTTTTTTCATGTAATATATTTTTCTGTCTGGGGGACCAACCCCCACTTTCCTCCAGTGTTCCTGAGGAGAGATGATGCTAACTCTGTGCTTAGGCGCTTCAGGCGTGAAAACTCTGGCATATTTGAGGAGATGAAAGCAGGAAACCTGGAGCGTGAGTGCATCGAAGAGATCTGCAACTATGAGGAAGCGCGTGAGGTGTTCGAGGACGATGCTATAACGGTCAGCCTCAGCTGGTAGCAACATGCTGAAACATTACATGAATATACTAAACATGGTGCAATACTTAATGTGGTATACAAAATACTATATAGCTGTGCATGTGTGTGTGTGTGTGTGTGTGTGTGTGTGTGTGTGTGTATGTGAGTGTGTGTGTGGTTTATTATTTTGTTATTTAATAGTGAAATTTTGGGAAAAGGCTTTAATCTAAATAAACAATGATTATTATTATTATTATTATTATTGTTAGTATTATTAATATTATTATTATTATTATTATTATTAATCATAATATTGTTGTTGCTATTATTATTATTATTATTATTATTATTGTTGTTGTTATTATAATTATTATAATAACAATTTATTTTAATTATTATAATTATTGGGGCCGGTGGCGTAGTGGTTAGGGCGCTGGGCTCATGATCAGGTGGTCATGGGTTCGAATCCTCATTAGACCTCCACCGTGCTAAAACCTCTGGGCAAGGTCTTAACCACAAGTGTGCCTCTGTCCACCCAGCAGTATAAAGGGGTACCAGTAAAAATACTGGGAAGGTAACTTGTGATGGACCAGCATCCCATCCAGGAGGAGTTGAGCTCCTAGTCGCTTCACGCTACAGAAACCGGGGATAAGCACCGGCCTGATGAGCCTCTAGGCTCGGGTGTAAAAACCCACAGACTTACCTTTATTATAATTATTATTATTAATCTCAGCCGACCTTGGGCGTGGGCGTGGGCGTGGGCGAGGGCGTGGGCGAGGGCGAGGGCGAGGGCGAGGGGGGGTTTACACCCTAAACAGCTCACCAGGCCATTGCAGGGTCAACACATTTTTGGACTGTGGGAGGAAGCTGGAGTACCCGGAGGAAACCCACGCAAGCACAGGGAGAACATACAAACTCCACACAGAAATGCCTGAGCCCAGGAATTGAACCCGGGGCCTTCTTGCTGTGAGGTGATCATGCTGACCTCTGCGTCACCATGCCACTTTACTATTACTATTACTATTATTATTATTATTGCTACATCTCTTCTTCTTATTATTATTAATATTATTATTATAGTAATAATAATACTTTCTGAGTTATAAAACCAGGGTTCCAACAGCAATCATTAAATAAAGTGCAACAATAACAGTAATAAAGAAATTAGTATAAGAAAGTGCTGCACATACCATAAGCAATTCAATATACATATTATCCATTAAGAATTATATATGAATAATTATATATGAAAGTAAATGAATAATAATAATAATTTATTCATTAATAAAAATGATTCTCCGAAGGCTAGGTGGATATCACTGCATATTCAATTCAGCAATATCCACCGAGCCTGAGGTGCGCAACTGTTTTAATATATAAAAAGCAAAAGCAATGCGACACAGTGGCATAGTGTTTAGCATGTCCACCTCACAGCAACAAGGTCCTGGGCTTTGTGAGGGCATCTCTGTGTGGAGGTTGCATGTGCTTGCGTGGGTTTCCCTCAGCTACTCCGGTTTCCTCCCACAGTCCAAAGACATTCACAATAGGCTAACCGGTTGTTCCAAACTATAACTACATAAAACCCAACACATACAAAAATCATAGGAGTATCTGTTGTGACCATGACAATAACGAATCCTTTTTGTTTTTTGATTTTTTACAGAGACAATTTTGGATGTCATATCCTGGTGAGTTTATTAAAGCAAAAAAATAATATCCAACTATGTATCAAATAATGTATGCATAATACCATTTTAGATCTAAACTCATTTATAACTTTATATGAAAACTAGTTGAATGTACCCTAAAATACACAAATTTCTACGCTGGCATTCTGACATAAGGAATGAGGCTGGAGAGTTACAGAATGCATTGCAGATAAGAGTTTATTAAACAGATGAATACAGACAGGATTGATCCAGGAACAGAGTCATGTGAACCGGCAGAGGACAAACAACACAGTAGAGATAATCCAAAGACAAGCAAAATGAAGCAGGCAGAGATCATACCCATTAACATGGCTAGGTAGGTAATCAGAAATGAGGAAATAAACTAGGTCATATACAATCAGAATATTCAAGAGACTGGCACAAAAATAGACACAGAGCAATATTTTAAAAAAACACAGTTCTTTTACAGTGTATAGGGATCAGGTTCAAGCATGCAGGTAACAGTGTCAGAGGTCATTTGACTAGAAAGGTGCAAGGGTAGCTGGGAAGTGTAGTATGAATCAGAATGCAGCTAGAATGCAGAATGCAGTGACAGGCACATAGTTTATGCTGATTGGTTCACTATCACAGGAAACTTAAAAATTATGCACCGAAGGTAAAGGGGGATGTTGTCCCAAGTCAGAATGTCAAGTAGCATTCATCAGGCATTCATCACTCACTCATTTGCCCAAATGCTTAATCCTCCTAGGGTCTATCTCAAAGCCTATCTCAGCTGACACTTTGCAAAGGTTGAGTACACCCTGAACAGCATGCCAGACCATCGCAGGGCCAAATACACACAATCATTCACACACACACTCATACCTAGGAGCAATTTGAAATAGCCAGTGTCTTTGGACTGGGGGAAAGACCTACGCAAGCACAACAGTCCACACAGATACACCCAAGCTGAGCCCAGGACTCGAACCCAGGACCTTCTTGCTGTGAGACGGACGTGCTAACCACTTCGCCTCCATGCTGCCCACATCAGTAATACTAAAGCATATTAAAATACCTTGTCCTTGCACACTTATGTGAATTTGTATATGTTTGTGTTTTCACACCAGCTCATGAGCCCTGCTTGATCAATCCATGCAAAAACAACGGGACTTGTATATATTTGGGACACTCCTACGTCTGCCAGTGTCTTGAAGGCTTTGAGGGCAAATATTGTCAAGAAGGTACAATTTATTTTGGGAAAAATGTTTACAGCAACATTAATATTAGATATAATCTCACATTGATTCAATAACATTTCACATTGTCCTGCTTGCTTCTTCATCTGCATCATATTTCACACTGTAAAAATTATAATAATAATTTAAAAAATACAAGATTCACATAGAAATACTCGCTCTGTTCAGTGTTTGCGGATTCGCTGAAGTGTCTGTATCTGAATGGCGGTTGTGAGCAGTTTTGTGACGGTTCAGGCCGCAGGACGAAGTGCATGTGTGCCCCAGGTTACGCGCTCGGAGAAGACAAAAAGTCCTGCATTGCTCAAGGTTTGAAACTCCCTCACTGTAATAAAATACAGAATATACATTCTCCTAATAAAAACTCTGGACATCATTAATCAGTCTGTAAATAAAGTTACTGTATATGGAAATGTTTGAGTAAACCATTCAAACATCATGATACGAATGATAAAGGCTGAAAAACTGAATGGGATGATTTACGTTTCGTGTGAGCTACACGGGAGTTACTATGACGCGACGATTTTCATTCGGCAGGAAATTGTGTGTGTTTGTCTGTCCGCAGTCCACGAGTGCGCGCTCGGTCTTAGTAAGTTATTACCTTTCGCGTGAGCTATATATTGTTCATATTATTATTACTGGACATTTGAGAGCTTACGAAAATTGTACTGAAGTAAAGTAATATTACGATAATCATTACATTTACATAGACAGGAACCTGACAATGGGTCTAATGCCAGGATCTAATTAGATCATTACTTCGTCTTCAAGTTAGACAGAGCATGCATGTGTCCGAAGACTCAGAAGAGGTACGTTTTTAAATTCGAATTTCTCCACTAATAACATAGTAAATAATGTCATGACAGTAGTGATGTTATTATTAGTATTAGCGTGAACACGTCATTCAGGTAACGTAACGAAATTCAGGAGCCCAATTAGGACGGGAAGGTTTTTCTGAATGTATAGGATTTTCCCCACTCACTCTTTTGCCAAACCGCTTAATCCCACTACTAGGGACACCGCAAGGCCGGAGCCTATCTCAGTCAACACTGAGTGAAGGCGGGGAACACAACCGGAACAGCTCACCAAACCATCGCAGGGCCAAAACACAACCATTCACCCACAGATCCATGCCTAGAGGCAATTTGAAACAGCCATTTAGCCTAAAGTGCATGTTTTTGAAATGTAGGAGGAAACCGGTGCACCCAGAGGAAACCCACACAAGCACGGGGAGAACATGCAAACTCCACACAGAAACAGTAAGCTCTGGTGGCTCAGAGCTACTATAGAGATAGCAGTTCAAAGCCATATTCCTTTGGCTTGGCGAATACAATTACATAAGGAAAATTAACGAAAATGTCTTGATGTTCCAAAAGCAACTCTATGATCGGACAGTTTTTCCTTATCAGTGGAGCTCCGCTATGAAAACCTGGTCAAGGTTGAAGCTCTGATGATTTGCAATGACTCCCTTTTTTATTTCTTCTTTAAGGTCGGTTGGAATTTCTTATCTGAAGGTTTGTCTTTATGCTGTAATTTTACTGATTTTTCTCTATAAATATACTTTTTTCTCTTTTCAGTTCAGTATCCATGTGGTAAGGCCCCACTTCAGAGTGCTCATACTGTTTCACCCAGGGCTGTAGGTGGAAATCAATGCCCAAAAGGGCACTGCCCTTGGCAGGTAATTAATAAGTGTTCTATGCGTGCATTATTTATTTATTTATTTAAAAAAATTTCAGCTATAACAAAATGTACTCACTAATCCAAGGACAGAATGATACTCTACTTATTGTCAGGAAAACCAATCTGATCTAATTGTACTTTTTCCTGGAGAATTGTCAAAGAGACTGAGCAAATTATTCACCAACCTAATGCAAAGTACCCAAAGTTCAAAGTTCAATCAGCTAAAAGATTTTATTTTTTTTTACTCCACCTCAGCAGAGAAACACTCTCACTCACTCAATTGCCAAACTATTTAATCCTACTAGGGTCACAGGGAGGCTGGAGCCCATCTCAGAAAGTGAAAGTGGTGTAATCCTTGAACAGCTCGCCAGACCGACGCAGGGCCAACACACACACAACCATCCACACTCACATCCACACCTAGGGGCAATTTGGAACAGCCAGTTAGCCTAATGTGTATGTTTCTGGACTGTGGGACTAAACCGGATTACCCTGAGGAAACCCACGCAAGCATGGGGGGGAACATGCAAACTCCACACAGAAACCCCTATCCAAGTCTAGGACTCGAACGCAAGGCCGTCTTGCTGTGAGGTGGACATGCTGACAACTACGCCACTGTGCCGCCCCAGAATAGAAACAGAAAAGGAAAAATAGAAAATATTTCTGAAAATATTTATAAAAATTGTCACATGCATAAATTATCCTGCTTTTTCGAAATATCAGTGATGTTCACAGTCACACCTCGTCTCACACCATCCAGGTGCTCTTGAAATACGATGGAGAGAGTCTTTGTGGTGGAGTTTTACTGGATGCTAACTGGATTCTTACAGCTGGTCACTGTGTCGATAAGAGAAATTTAGA
Source organism: Tandanus tandanus (assembly GCA_039654325.1). Classification (NCBI taxonomy): domain Eukaryota; kingdom Metazoa; phylum Chordata; class Actinopteri; order Siluriformes; family Plotosidae; genus Tandanus; species Tandanus tandanus. The sequence goes on from JBCNYH010000009.1 coordinate 18,736,052, forward strand.
TCATCTGAAAGCTATAGCAGGTACTTATTGTATGTCATGCTACCAGTTCTTTAGGTTGAATAATATGATTGGACAAGCAGTTTTATAAGAGTGCTGATATTTAGTATAACAACATGGGTACATTTCACTTTATTTGCTATTTATTCATTCATCCGTTCATTTTCTAAGCCACATAATACTAATTAGGGTCGCGGGGAGGCTGGCGCCCATCTCAGCCGACTCTGGCGAGCTGACACTCTGGACAGCTCGCCAGGCCTACACACACACAACCATTCACACTAACACTCACACTCACACCTAGCGGTGATTTGGAACAGCCAATTAGCCTACTGTGCATGTTTTTGGACTGTGGGAGGAAACCAGGATACCTGGAGGAAACCCACGCAAGCACGGGGAGAACACGCAAACTCCACACAGAAATGCCCCGAGACGGACCCAGGACCCAGGACCTTCTTGCGGTGAGGCAGAGGTGCTAACCACTGCGCCACCGTGCCGCCCATATTAATTGCAGATTTTAGCTGATGGAGCAAAAATAATCAAAATATGTCTCCGTACTGTGTCTGAAATGTGAGCTACTCTATATTTCCATCTTGTTTATGGAACTGATGCGTAAAAGCAACGTCAAACTCGTAATCACACTGTTGTACTGAATATCAGCAGCCTCAGATCAACGCCCAAATCCCAGCTATGCTAAATGCTAGCTCTTTCTTGTGCCATTCTGTTTCCTTGATGTTTTTTTTTTTTACCTTTGTTTTATTTATTTTTTTCATCAGGAGACCATATTATTGATGTGATGGAAGGCACAGAGCAAACGTTCTCTGTATCACATGTAATCATCCATGAGAGCTACGATCCAGCATCAGCAGACAGTGATTTGGCTCTTCTGCGGCTCAATGGGTCAGCTACGCTTTCGAATCACACCGTGCCTATCTGTCTGCCAACTGCAGAGTTTGCCGAAATGGAACTGGACGCTGTTCGCTTCCACACCGTTAGCGGATGGGGCCAGCACACCAAAGGAGACAATGTTTATAGCTCTCAGTTCTCTAAAAGTATATCCCCTGTACTCCGTACGCTCGCTGTCCCGCTCATACCTAAAGCAGAATGCTCTGTTAAGAGTGGGGTTAATATCACCGAGAACGTGTTCTGCGCCGGCTACCTTGAGGGCAGACAGGAATCTTGTCGAGGAGATGACGGTAGTCCTCTGACTACTCTGTACAAAGACACACATTTCCTGACTGGGATTGTGTCATGGGGCAAAGGATGTAGCCATCCAGGCTTTTATACCATATATACCAAGGTTGCTAACTTCCTGGGTTGGATTCAACGTAGCATGGCTACTCCACTCACCAAACCAGATAACACTTTACACATGTCAGTCATGGCAACACCTCCTGCTGAGCAGTCCTATCAGTAGTGAGGGCAGATTGTTTGAGATAAGAGTAGGTCTAGTCTGATCTCATAATCTGAAATAAAGACAATAAATTCAACATCAGCTTCACACGACTCGGTGGTTGTGTTTCTTTGTCATCTGTCCTTGTGTACAGTTCATTAAAAATGTGACATCATATATGGGTTTGCTCTGTTCATCATAACACAAGCAACAGGGTGTCTCCAAATAGATGCGGTTCATTAACATTATAATAATTCATTGCTGGGCGGCACGGCAGCGCAGTGGTTAGCACGTTCGCCTCACAGCAAGAAGGTCCCGGGTTCGGGCCGTTTCTGTGTGGAGTTTGCAGGTTCTCGCCGTGCTTGCGTGGGTTTCCTCTTGGTACTCCGGTTTCCTCCTACAGTCCACTAATGCACAGTAGGCTAATTGGCTGTTCCAAATTGCCCCTTGGTGTGAGAGTGACTGTGAATGGTTGTATGAGTGTTGGCCCTGCGATGGCCTGGCAAACTGTTTAGGGTGTACCACGCCTTCGCCCAGAGTCAGCTGAGATGGGCGCCAGCCTCCCCGCGACCCTAATTAGGATTAAGCGGCTTAGAGAATGAATGAATGAATGAAGATTTGGGGTCTCTAGCTCAAATGGTACATCCATTATAGCATATGTTCTTAATGTAGAAACCGACAAGCGAAGTTGTCAACCACCCATGTTTTGAGATGGCTACCCAGGCTGTGTCACAGAGTGCAAGGGCCTCTAAAGCAGCTCGTCTGGGGCTTGAACACATTGTTCTTGATATTTCAGAGAGCAAGAAGTGTGCTTCGTCGCTAAACGAAAGATCATCTAGAAAGTCAGGATCCTCTTCGATTTTGTGTGCCCAATGATAATTTCGGCTTTTCTGGGGATAGTTGTTGAGGGTTAACTTCCTGCACTGTTTTGAATGATTTTGTTTCCAAATAAGTCATCATCATCATCATCATCATCATCACCTTCTTAGTGAGCCCAAGTAGTGAGGTCTAGACGTCCCTCTCCCCAGCCACTTCCTCCAGCTCTTCCGGGGGGACACCGAGGCATTCCCAGACCAGCCGAGAGACATAGTCCCTCCAGCGTGTTCTGGGTCGACCCCGGGGTCTCTTCCCGGTTGAACATGACCCAAACACCACACCAGGGAGGCGTTCAGGAGACACTCTTCCTCAACTGGCTCCTCTCAACAGGGAGGGGCAGCGGTTCTACTCCGAGCTCCTCCTGGACGGCCGAGCTTCTCACCCTATAAGTAGTTTCCAAATAAGTATTGACAAAAAATGTTTTTTTCTCCTTTGTCCAAGGCATTTTACCTGAAATATATGAGTTGCTGTGGTCTCCTCTATTCAAATCTAAAAAATTAGAACAAGAACATTAATATTGGCAGAATTATTTACAGTGATATGGGTGGCATGTATTTTGAGACACCCTGTAATACGATTCACTCAATTAACAAGGTATTTTTTTGTATTCACTTTCAAAGAAGCAGTCTAAACTGAAAGCAGGAGAACTATGGACGCACTGTGTCAATATTAGCAAACAGTCCCGAAGTATTTAGGTTCACTCCTTTTCTTTTTTCTTTTTTTTTTTCTCAATAAACTCATGTAATCAGTTCAGTTTGCACCAGAAGTGGTCTACATTTAAAGGGGCAGTGTCATGGTGTGAAG
>JBCNYH010000009.1:18749335-18764650 GCA_039654325.1 Tandanus tandanus
GGACCTCACTGCTTAGGCTGCTGCCCCCGCGACCCGACCCCGGAAGAAGCGGAAGAAGATGGATGAATGAATGAATGCATTGTAACAGTGGATCATTTTCCTCAATAAATAAATAGATAACCAAATATAATATTTTCCCTAATTTGTTTAATTGGACTGTTTTTATTTGCTTTCGTGACTTGTGTGAAAATCTGATGATGTTTTGGGCAATATTTATGCAGGACTAAAATTTAAAAAAAATTTAAAGGGCTGACAAAATTTCCAGCAGCACTGTAAAGAGGAGCATGGATATCTATTTACATTCATAATAATCTGTTTTTCTTGTCTTCTTATTTTTAATCACAGAGCCTTTCAAATGTGGCTTTGTGTTTCCTAAGGCAACCCGAAGCCTCATAGTGCATCATCCAACAGAAAATATCACTGACAGCACTGAAAATGGCATGGGTCCTATCTCTGTACCAGAGGGTATACCTGAAGGAGATCTAGTTCCCTTTAGTGAAAACAAGACTCTTACGGATGACTTTCGGAACCAGGCAGATAACAACAGTTTGTTTGGAATGATAGATCCCATTCCCACTATAATGGAGAAACCAGTGCTTCCAGAACAACGTGGACATGGAAAAATTGTGGGCGGCAAGGAATGTCCTCCTGGAGAATGTCCGTGGCAGGTAAAGACACATTCATGATGCATCATACCTGATAGGGCATTTGGATTTAATTGTAAAAGTTATGCTAGGTCTCATTTCAGTGAACAGACCTCTACAATCCATCATCCTGTGATCGGTTGTTGATCAAGCTGCTACCATAATACCAAGTAATCCTCTAACAAATACTGCTGATTAACTAGGACAAGCCTGCTATATCAATTCATTCATACATTCATTTATTTCCCAAACTGCTTGGGAACTAGGGTCACATGAAGGCCGGAGCCTATCTCAGCCGACTTTGGGCGAAGGCAGGGAGGGCCAATGCATGCACAAGTATTTACACTCACACCTAGGGGAAATTTGGAACCTCCAATTAGCCTAATGTGCATTTTTTTGGACTGTGGGAGGAAACCAGAGTACCCGTGGGGAAACCCACGCAGGCACTGGGAGACCATGCAAACTCCACACAGAAACGCTCTCGCCGAGCCCGGGACTGGAACCCAGGACCTTCTTAATGTGAGGCAGATGTGCTAACCACTACACCACCATGCCGCCCTATAACAATTCAGTCCAATCTAATTTTATTTGTACAGAGATTTTTAAAATATTTGATTTTGATATACTCTATTAATCCCACAAGGGAAATTATTGCCTCTGCATTTATCCCATCCAAAGTGAGCACACACACACTCGGAGCAGTGGGCTGCCACACACATTTGGGCGCCCGGAGAGCAGTAGGGGGTTACGTACCTTGCCAAAGGGGTACTTCAGCCATGAAGGTGGAGGGAAGTAGACATAAAAAATAGACATTTGGAAATGAAACGCATGCTGAGAGGACATGAGAAGAACCCTGCAAAGGAAAGACATGGGCAGCACGGTGGTGTAGTGGTTAGCACGTCCGCCTCACAGCAAGAAGATCCTGGGGTTGCATGTTCTCCCCGTGCTTGCATGGGTTTCCTCTGGGTACTCCAGTTTCCTCCCACAATCCAAAGACATGCACATTAGGCTAATGTGGCACATTAGGCGCAAATCGCCCCTAGGTGTAAGTGTGCATGGTTGTGTGAGGGTGTGTTGCCCTGGGATGGTCTGGTGAGCTGTACAGGGTGTACCAAGCCTTCACCCAGTGTCGACTGGGCCTCCCCTAGTAGGATTAAACACTGTGTATAACACACTGCCCTGCCAAAAAAAAATAAAGTTGCAGACATGAATATGTTGTTGTTCCGCCTTTAGCCTTGCTTATAGCACGTAATCGTCATGCCATCGTTTCAACAAACTTAAGCAGCTTAACATTTATTTCCATCCAGTGTCGGGTTCATTTCTCACCGACGTCTTGAACTGATGAGGAAAAAACTGAACCTCTCCACAAAGTCTTCTCCAGCACATCCCGAAAACTTTCAATAGGGTAAAGGTCAGGACTCTGGGGTGCCGATACATATGTGAAAATGATTCCTCATGCTCTCTGAACCACTCTCATTATTTGAGTCCATATTTTATATCCGTGCCATCAGGGAATAAAAAGTGCATTGATGTGATAACCTGCTCATTCAGTACATTCAGCTCATCAGCCGACTTCATTTCATTGCCACATTAATGTTGCTGAGCCTCGACCGGACCAATTGGAGCAACAATGCTATGGAGATTACATGCTGGGATCAAGGATAAATGCACTCCGTAAAAATATTACAGTCTGCGACTTTTTTGTTTTGTCTGGGCAGTGCATTTATTCAATGTGTTACAGCACACCAAACAAATTAGATTTCAATGAAAATATCACTGAAGATTTCTGAAAAACAGACTGTATGATTGTCTCTATTCTAGGCGCTGCTCGTGAATGAGAACAAGGTGGGCTTCTGTGGAGGGACCATTTTAAATGAATACTTCATTTTGTCTGCAGCCCACTGCATGAACCTTTCTCTCTCCATCACAGTTATTCTAGGTAATAAAAATGTACCTGACCTTACAATTATTGAAAATATGCTCAATATTTTTTTTGAGATTTTTTTAATTCAGATTTTATTTAATCTAAAACCACGGGGGCTCCCGAGTGGCGCATCGACAAGGTACGTGACTATAAACCTGGAGATTACCAGTTTGAATCCAGGTTGATGCTGCAGCCGTACACAACCAGGAGTTTATAGGAGCTAATTGGCCGAGCTCTCACGGGAGGGAGGGAGGGAGGGATGGCATACGCTTACTTCCCTTTCACTCACAGCGAACACCAGCCAATCATGGGTGTCTGTGTGCTCATTCGTACGAGAGGCGGATATCGCTTTCCCTCCGAGTGTGTTAGGCCGCCCCCGAATACGCATGCGCAGCAGTTGGTAAAGAGGTGGGCAGCATAGCATGCCATTCTTATGCCCCTCCCTGGTTGGTGGTGGTCATGTGATTGACACGTGGGAATTTGATATGTCTAAATAAGGGGGCGTCTAAAATCTAAAAAATTCTAAAACCATTATACTAAAGATTTCCATCATCTGATTGTACATCAAGATTGATGCCTATGAATAATTTTTTTAACAGGTGAATCAAACACGTTGGTTAGAGAAGGGCGAGAAGCGGTACATCATGTCGACCAGGTACTGGTGCATTCATACTATCAGCCCGAGACCTACCACAATGACATCGCCCTCATCAAGCTTGAGAAGCCCATCACCTTCACTAAGTACATCATCCCAGCATGCCTCCCTGAACGGGACTTTGCAGAGCGTGTTCTCATGCAAGAAAAAGACGGCATGGTGAGTGGATTTGGTCGTCTTTCTGAGGGCAGTGTGCAGGCCACAACCCTACAGAGACTAACTGTGCCCTATGTAGACCGAAACACCTGCAAGGAGTCCACGAAGTACACCATCAGTCCCACCATGTTCTGTGCTGGCTATAAAGAGCAGGGTAAGGACGCTTGTCAGGGTGACAGCGGTGGCCCACATGTCACCAAGTATAAAAACACGTGGTTTGTGACAGGGGTGGTCAGCTGGGGTGAGGGCTGCGCTCGTGAGGACAAGTACGGCGTCTACACGCAGGTCTCCAAGTACCTCAAGTGGATTGAAACAGTCATGAGACAAGTCTTAGCTGAGACAAAAAGCACCAGGAAATCCAGGAAAAATAGGCAGACGTCTGTGCCTGTGATTCGAATGTGAATAAAGTTCTGTCATTATAAATTATGTGTAAGAGAGATGCAGGAATGCGACGCCAACAGCAACTGGAACTAAACTGCATTTCAATAAAGGTTCCATATATTGGTCAGCTCATCATGTTGTCCTTGTCATTTGTCAGCTATGAGTTTAAAGCCCAGATCTCATTTGGGGCGATTACGCGAGCATGAGGGGTCTGCGACCGATATCGTCGACCATATCGCTGACTGTCAGCGAGGAATCCACCCGTTGTGGACAATTTTTTGAAACCTATTTCCAAATGTTGGACGATTACACAAGATAAGCTACTAATTGCTGACTATCGCCAACTATCCGCGATTATATTGCTGAACGTCTGAGACCGTTGTGGTGGATCACAGATAGTCGCAGATAGTTGCAGACAGTCTCAGACCTAGCTGCCGACCATCAGAGACGTTATTTAATTTGAGTCATTTAGGACATCACATACACAGTTGTGGTTGGTCTGAGACAGTCGCCAACTCAAAAAAATCGCGGGCAGTCGCCAAAGAACCGCCCAAATGAGATCGGGCCTTTAGAGACATCCGTCCTAATTTCTACCTTTTCTCTCCTTTTTTTTTTCTTTTAGTTTTCCTCTTTTAGCTTGTTAAGACGGGGTGTTGAGCTTGAGATGCTAAAATCTACAGTGAAACTGTTCTCGAGAGAAAAACATCAGGGTTTAAAGTCCAAACCTTTTGCCATTGGGCTGCTCTGGAAGGTTCTGTTTGCTCACTTGTTTGCAGATTATAGTCCTTTCACTGTTTACCAAGCTTTCCCTACGTGTAAATTTCCAACCCTGTTTGCGTTTGCCACACAATTCTTCACTATTTCAGTTCATTTTTATATTTCAATAGAACATTTTATGTCTGCCAGCATGTGCCAGAAGAATTAATTCTACATTATTTCAACTTAACGTCTCAAATTCTTACTAATATCTGCTTCTAGTGCACCATACCAACAGAAACTGTGTGTTGAAGAACCTGTCTATCAGTCGTGTGTGTATGTGTGTGTGTGTGTTTATGTGTACTAGTGCATGCTTGTGACCTTGTGTTCTCATAACGGGAAAATATACCGGGAGGAGTGAGTCACAGCAAAATCTAGCCAACAGATCAGGGATAAAGAGAAGAGAGAATATCAGTCAGTAATAAAGTCTTTCAGCATTTATCCAACTGTGATGGCGATTCGGTCATGGAGTTTCTTCTACTTCATACTGCACAGCTGCTACCTCCTGACCACCGCTGATCAAACAGGTAAAGAAGCTTTTTCTGCGAGAATATAGGGAATTTTTTCAAGAGTTAGTTTAGAGTAAGCAAAAACACTATATTGTGATATATTATTATATTAGTTACATTATTGGAGTATTGGCTTCAGATAAGACATGTTGCATTAATATGAAGTATTCCAGGGCGGCATGGTGGTGTAGTGATGTAGTGGTTAACACGTCCGCCTCACAGCAAGAAGGTCCTGGGTTCGGGTCCTGGGCTCGGCTTGGGTATTTCTGTGTGGAGTTTGCATGTTCTCCCTCTGCTTGTGTGGGTTTCCTCTGGGTACTCCGGTTTCCTCCAGCAGTCCAAAGACATGCATTAATAGGTTAATTAGCCCCTAATTCCAAATTGCCCCTAGGTGTGAATGTGATTGAATGGTTGTGTGTTCAGGGTATACCCCACCTTTTCCCCAGAATCGGCTGAGATAGGCTCCGGCTTCCTCTGATCCTAACAATAGGATTAGGCCAAGGGCGTCAAACTCATTTTCACGGAGGGCCACGTCCTCAAATTTCAAGGTCATCGAAGGACGAATAATAACTCAACGTCTATTCTGACAATGCTTGACGGTGATAAGCTAGCTTGCGATCTTTCCTGAGTCATGAATAGCTAGCTGTTTATTTGAAATATAAATGGTTGGCTCCACCTAGTGGAAGGATGATGAATTATATTTCATAGCAATAGTCAATGCGGTGAGACAAGGTGGCGTAGTGCTTAGAACGTCCGCCTCACAACAAGAAAGCCTGCGCTCGACTGCGTTGGGTTTCCTCTGGGTACTCTGGTTTCCTCCAACAGTCTAAAAACATGCACAGTAGGCTAATTGGCTGTTCCAAATTGCGCCTAGGTGTGAGTGTGAATTGCTGTATGTGTGTTGGCCCTGCGATGACTTGACGAGCTGTTCAGGGTGTACCCTGCCCTCGCCCACAGTCGGCTGAGATGGGCGCCAGCCTCCCCGTGACTCTAATTAGGATTAATCGGCTTACGAAAAAGAATGAATGAATAGTTGATTCAAAGAAAATTGTACGAAAATCATATACTTTATAAGGTCTCGTGGGCCACATAAAATGAGTTGGAGGGCCGGATTTGGCTTACGGGCCTTGAGTTTAACGCCTGTTTTATTGGTATTTCAGCAAATGAGTGAGTGAGTGAGTGAAGTATACCGCTTGTAGCATCAAGTTACCCCTCTGTTAACAATCTTGTTACTAACTCGCACCTATGTTCTACTTTTCACCTTTAAGTTTTCCAATCTGAACGACAAGCCAAGGCCGTCTTTACACGGCCTAAACGTGCCAACGCATTCTTCATTGAGGAAATCCTAAAGGGCAAATTGGAAAGAGAGTGTTATGAGGAAAGATGCAACAAGGAGGAAGCCAGAGAGGTCTTTGAGGACAAAGAGAAAACAGTAAGCTTTGACCTTGGAACTTCTCTTTCTAATCTGAGATTTTAAGAAGACATAAATACATACAGAGAGAAAGGTGGCTCAGGTTAGGTCCATTAGTATACAATATTCTACCAAAGCATGAGTCACAAGATCCACCAACCACTTAAACGACTACAGTTAGAAATTCTTTCTTAATAAAATCTGAGAGATAAGACTTTTGCATTATATTGTAGTCAATGTTACCTACTAATACACATCTGTGTATTTTGCCTTTAAAGGAAGAGTTCTGGACCATATACTACGGTGAGTATTTCTCTTCCGTCTTGACTGTTTGATGAAATACGGTGTTTTTTTATTTTTTTGGGTCATAGTGACATTATTTGCTCTAAAACAGATGGAGATCAGTGTAAACCCAATCCTTGTCAACATGGCGGCACCTGTAAAGACCAGATAGGAGGCTACAGCTGCAAGTGCACTGATATGTACTCAGGATATAACTGTGAAAAGGGTAATGTTTGTAAATGCTGGATTGTGTGTTGAGTTTAATGATTCTATGTGTGTTTAGCTACCCCATTGTGTTTGTTTAAACTGGGTCCCGATGTCCGCAATGTCCACGATTTTAACGAATTGTAAGGAGCGTTGGGTGGTTTGGGGGGACGTGGGATCAAATCGTGATGATCTTGAGGGAACTCAGTGGATTCGTGAGGTGGATTCATGATGACCCTGAGGGAACTTGGTGGATTCGTGATGACCTTGAGGGAACTTGATGGATTCATGATGATTCTGAGGGAACTTGATGGATTCATGATGATTCTGAGGGAACTCGGTGGATTCATGATGATCCTGAGGGAACTCGGTGGATTCATGATGATCCTGAGGGAACTCGGTGGATTCATGATGATCCTGAGGGAACTCGGTGGATTCGTGATGATCCTGAGGGAACTCGATGGATTCGTGATGATCCTGAGGGAACTCGGTGGATTCATGATCCTGAGGGAACTCGGTGGAATCGTGATGGTCTTGAGGGAACTTGGTGGAATCGTGATGATCTTGAGAGAACTTGGTGGAATCGTGATGATCGCGCTGATCATGGCAGAATTTCTGGTGCATTACGATTTTACACCAATCGTGATAGAACGTGGGAAGCACGGTAGAGCGCAGTAGAGCTTAACAGACCTTGATGTGCCATCGTAGGGGATCTTGATTAACATGGCAACACGATTGCGTCAGATTCTCTTGGATGCACCCTACTTCATTTTTATACCCTAATCGTGCTGATAAATCGTGGAGCTCCACGCCTTCGTGGCCCAGTGGAAAGCCAGGGTTACATATTCTCCCAAGTTTACAGCAATGTACACCCTCCTAGTTATACTCAGTATAGCTACATGACAGGGCAGTGGTGGCTCAGTGGTTAATGTTGTGGCTTACTGATCAATGCTGTAACGGTAAATGACAAATATGGTGTTTAGTGTGTGTAGATATATATAAAATCACTTTTTTTTAGCAGATGTTTCCGAATGCCCTGCTGGAGGCCTTTTGGCTTGTGAACACTACTGCATACCCTTACCTGCCTCATTCCGATGTATCTGCGCCAGAGGCTACAACCTTCACAGTGATGGCAGGACCTGCATACCTTACGGTTTGCCAAATACACTCTCTTCTGTGTTTCTGGGTATAAAATTAAGGCTGATCTTTCAGTAGGTCTAATATTCTTCAAACATGAACAGCTTAATATTACAGATTAGGTGTGTGTGTGTGTGTCAGCAACAGAGATGTAGTCATTCATTGTTTCGCAACATCGAGTCAATATAAAAAAAAAAAAACTCTGAGATAATATTCACCATTCTCTTAGCTCAGGACCCGTGTGGGAATATCAGGGTCTCATCCAGTGACTCCATGACGGGTAGAAATATGAATCAAGGGAACTCCATCTGCCCAGAAGGAAAATGTCCATGGCAGGTGAGCACACTGAGGTTTGTAGACAATTCCTACAAGTCTTGCTGACTGCCCAATTCTTAATAGGCAATTAATGACTGAAATGGTGGTATAATCTTGAAGACGTCGTCATTTCACAAGTGGCAATGCTGTGAGAAATGTCTTCAAGGTTATAACTCTGGGTCCAATCACCACAGTATTGTCATTCCCATGGACCCAGGGAAGGTGAATGCGTTAATGATAATGAACTCAATGCAACCCATTGTTGGATAGGTGACCTTTCTGGATGACGATGGTAATACAATCTGTCATGGTGTGATCCTTGGAAGGAGGTCTATACTTACTACCGCTGCATGCGTGACAAGAGATAAAGATCTTTTCTTGGTCATTGGTGAGCATCAACCTTTGCTATGCATCTCTATTTATGAAATTTGTAGCTATTGCAGATTTAGCTCTGGTTAACAGGCTACTCACACCTCAACATCCTCCTTGTTGACGTCTTATGCATATAAATGTCTGCCTTCTTCCACTGCAGGACTCTCAAATCAAACAATAAAAGCTTCTCAAGTGACCGAAAAGACCCCCCATAAGAGGTATTCGAGTGGCAGTCCTTATGATGACTTGGCGTTCTTGGAGCTTAAGCAGCCGATTCTTTTGGATTCCGGCACCACCCCACTCTGCCTCCCAGAGAAGGATTTCAGCGAAAACATCTTGATGAAAAGCGGCAAAGAGGGCGTGGTGGTCGGTAGAGCAAACAAATCTTCATACCTCTCTCTGGATGTCTGTCATTCCAAACTCAACCTGACCTTCCCCATGACCAATAAAATGTTCTGTATGGAGGAACGAGAGCCAGAAAAGTGTGTTCTTTCATCTGGGTCTCCTGTGGCTACAGTGGAAGGAAATACAGCTTTCCTAACCGGACTGTTCCTGTCCCAGAGTGACTGCAGTCAGGGACTCGTCTTCACCAAGATTTCCAGATACCTACCATGGATCCGCAAACTTTTACTCAGCGCTGAGGCGGTCCAGACATGACTCATTCAAGCAGAAGCTTGATCTCCAAAATGCGATTGTTTTTCATCATTAATACAGCAGTTAACCCACAGTTTCATTCTGTTCAAGACTCTCATCATGCACCGGATCAAACACACCACCATCATGAAAAACTGTACAAAACCAGTTTTATTTTACAAAGAATAAAAACAATCCATCAGTATAATACAAAACATGAATACGCCTGCTACGATAACAGCATTGATGCGGGCAGAATATTTCTCCTGTTCCTGTTTAATATGAAAATATTAAAGTTTTTGTTTCCTCAAAACAACTTTTATTCCCGTCTTCTTGCTTTTTTCCCCTCCAAAACAGGGGTGTCCAATCATATCCGCAAAGGACCAGTGAGTGTGGGTGAAGGTTTTCACTTCAACCAAGCAGTATTCACACCATCCACCTGTTTCAATCACTGATCCAAAAAAAAAAAAAAAGAAGACTAGATTGCACATTAATGTTTAAATTTTGAAGCCGGGTGGCAGCCATCTTGGTGAGACCCCCTTGCTTTAAGATCTCAAAATGGAGCCATTGAAAGCAAACACAGCTCAAAAACCCAGAAAATTTTACTGCTGATGGACAGAATACCTTAAATTCACATAACTTTACCAATAGTTTCACTGATATTTGTAGTTAACTGGAAAAAGAAAAAAGGGAAAGAAAAAAAGCTCTGCATGGCTGAAATTTGGCAACCAAAAAAAAAAAAAAGGTTTGGAGATGAAATGTACATTTTGGATGTAATTATTTCCATTTTCCCATCTTTTCATGCTTTTTGAGTATAACTTTCAACAGTACAGTGGTCTCACCAAGATGGCTGCCACCCGGCTTCAAAAGTGAAACAGTGTGCTATCTGCTCTTTTTTTGTTTGTTTGTTTGTTTGTTTGTTTTTTTAATAATTTATTTTATTTTTAGATCTTTTTAGATATTTTTAGAATTTAGTGATTGAAACAGGTGGAAGGTGTGGTTACTGCTTGGTTGAAGTGAAAACCTGCACCCACACCGGCCCTTTGCAGATAAGACTGGACATCCCTGCCCTAAAATAAACTACCGCTGAATATCACATGAAAAGGTCATGATGTAAAACTCGTTCAAAAATCCCGTATACTGCCGAAAAATTACATTCTGTATAACCACTTCCAACACTAAGAGAATGCAGCAGGGGTGAGCTGAGATGAGACTGTCGTTGAGCAGACCCATTACAGCAGCTGATGATTAAGATACAGAGGATAAGGGTGGGAACGGGTTCTGCTTACTGACAACCAACTTCTGGTGCTGGTGGGAAATATAGCCTTTGATGTGCCCCTGTGTGAGACAGAAACACACATGATAAACTTATCTTTGTGCCTTTTTCTATTTTTGAAACGTCTGCACATGATGAACATGAACTTTGGGCGGAATCTGCCCCGATCACGTAACCATCATACGGCCTGGCAACACATTCCTTAATAAGCAAGCGAGCGTTCTATTTCACGGCTTATAACCGTTAAGAAAATGGTATGAAAATGTTGCGATACCCAGCACACTCACACTAATCATGCATAGCGAGCAGCAGTGGAGACGGTTTGACGCCTTAAAAGCCCCATGAGAATGAGATGCTCCTTGAAGACCACCACATCACAGTATACTCTGGATGTCCAGCAGGTGATGAAGATGGATTAACCTTAGTAATAATCGCTAGGATTGCTAACATCAACCTGGCACCCCTTTCATCTCATGATTTTTTTGTAAGCAAAGGTCCAAAGCTAGGTCTCAGGCATAGCAGCACCCACCTGAGCACATGTGCTTTCCCTCCAATCCCCACAGAATAGCTGATGAATTTTCACCAGGAAGGCATCGATGCACTTACACTCAACATTCTGGCAGCTCATATCTGGAAAAACCATCCCTGGTGGATACAGGAACAACATTTATTCTACTAGCCAGAGCATGGGGTGCATACCGCAGTGACATATGGTCTGCCCAAATCTCCAACGCAACCCATCATATGAATAAAGTCACTGCATTGCGGTGCAGCAAGCAAGTGCCATGTATTAGTGTTGGGAAACGGCGATGTACAGCTGGCTTGAGACGACTTGCTTTGAAATACGGACGCTCCCTTGAACACCATGCATGAGCGACGCACTGTAAAACAAGGCATGCTGTCAAGGGAGCAGCAATGTATACATGTAAAAGTAAGATTTTGTCGTTTTCAACAGAGACTCGAACCACAATTTCATTCATTTGTTCATTTTCTAAGCCGCTTAATCCTAATTAGGGTTGTGGGGAGGCTGGAGCCCATCTCCGCTGACTCTGGGCGAAGGCGAGGTACACCCTAAACAGCTTGCCAGACCATTGCAGGGCCAACACACATACAACCATTCACATCCACACCTAGGGGTGATTTAGAACAGCCAATCAGCTTACTGTGCATGTTTTTGGACTGTGGGAGAAAACCGGACTACCCAGAGGAAACCCATGCCAGCACAGGGAGAACATGCAAACTCCACACAGAAACCTCGAGCCTGGAAATCGAACCCAGGCCTTATTGATATGAGGCACTGAGTGAGTATGCATTTCCCTTCAAGAACATCCAGGTACTGAAGAAAGCTGCAGGAATGGCCTGGCACGGCATCAGCAGAGAAGAAACCCAGCACCTGGTGATGTCTATGGGTTCAAGACGTCACACAGTCATTTACTGCAAATGGTTTTTTTTTACCGTAGTATTATAAAGTACTATTTTTTTTTTAAATATATACGTATTGTACTGTATTGGCTTCTGCATTTAACCCACCCGTGGGGCCAGTAGTGTAGTGGTTAGGGTGCTGGGCTCATGATCGACAGGTAGTGGGTTCAAATCCCCATTAGACCCCCACTGTGGTCTTGACCACAAGAAGTGTGCCTCTGTTCACTCAGCAGTATAAATGGGTACCAGTAAAAAAAAGATACTGGTCAGGTAACCTGAGATAGACTAGTGTCCCATCCAGAGCTCCGGCCTGATGAGCCAGTAGGCTCAGGTGTAAAAGCCCAACAGACTTACTTAACCCAGCCAAAGTGAGCCGACACACACACACACACACACACACACACACACTCGGAGCCACATATTGCAGCCCCCGGGGAGCACTTGGGGGTTAGCTCAAGGGCACTTCAGCCATGAAGGCAGAGGAAGGGAAGGTGCTGCTCACTCCCCCACCGCCACATATTTTCCCTGCTGGTTCGGGAATCGAACCGGTGACCTTTTGGTTCTAATCCCACTTCTATCTTATTGGAGGTGGACGATGTATACAGACTGCTATAAATCCCTCTATAAATAAAATCATTTACAGCAGAACCAACTGCAGCATAACGAGCGCGATAACACTGAAAACTACTTTTCATAAAACCTAACGCTCTTACTTCACAAGTTCAAACAATTCTGTTCCACACGTGACCATCTTACCATGTATATGAGATTGGCCAGGATGCACTGAACTTCATCAATGTCCACTTCCTCCACCTGCATCATCTTCAGCGCAACCAAGAATGCATCTAAAGGAAGCTGGTGAGTTCTTAGCAGATGATATCTGGGACGAAGAAAAATCAGAATGATTTGTAGGCCAAAATATGTTCTACAAATTCTCACTTTCTTAAAGAGTAGCGGTGTTGGTCATCCTTACAGCATAATTAGTGTGTGTGTAATACGTTTAAGTGATACAAACGTTTATTTTAACATAAATGACCATAAAAAAAACTTTTACCCTGTGAATTACTAGCGGGGGCTGAACCAAAGGTTAGCATTCGTTTTTTACCTGGAAGTGACGTCAACTCCTTGGGCGGGGTAGTCCAGCGCAAGTAAACAAGCAGATCTATTCAGCAAGCGACATTTTAGGTGATAAAAAAAAACGTTGGTAATGGGTTTGGAATTTGGAGGAAATGGGTGTGACCTATTTGAACCACAGAGGGAGGAGTCTCTTGTTGAGACAGTGAGACGTCACATTCTAGTGACTCTGAGGACGAGAATGCTGCCAGAGATGAGCGTGACGGTAAATCCAAAATGGCTTACACAGCTAACGTTTTGCCAACTCGGCTTTCCTGTTGTCGGTTGGTTTAGGAACACAAAGAAATGTTTTCCATGATTTCTGCGCTTGTTGTTTGTGCAGATCAGCACTGGCCGATAATGTGTTATGATGCAGCCCAGCCCAGCCAAATCTGACGACTTCGCACCACTACCACGCTGGAACAGCAAATGAGGAAGGCAACAAGTCTCTGAGCATGCCCGATGTCACAGCACTCGCACAAACTTTAAAAGGCAAGAACTGATGTTGCCGGAAGGAACCGCTGATGTCACACATGATCATTTTAAATGGCTAGTAACACTAATTCACCACAGGTACCCTTAGTGTTAGATCTTGCTACGACAATTTTCCGTGCAACACTGCGTTGTAGTCGTCCTTACAAGTTGAGCTGTGAATCCGAATCAAAAACTCACTTGTTCCCAAGCCTGAAGCTGCACAGAAAATCGTCCCTGGCAGCATGTTCCACAGGGATCGTTTTTTTTTTTTTTTGCACAACGATCTTGCATGGAAAATTCATGTTCCAAGTTGACGGTGTAAGACCGGCTGTAAGGGGTGCGCACACAGGAGGCGATGAGCAACAAGAGTTCAAAGAAAGCCAGCGAAATGAAGCAACACAAAGTGGGCAGGTACCAAGGTCAACGGAGCTGAATGTTCATGATTCTGATTAGCGGAAAGGGCGGGACGGTGGCGTGGTGGTTTGCACGTCCGCCTCACAGCAAGAAGGTCCTGAGTTCGAGTCCCGGGCTCGGCTCAGCCGTTTCTGCGTGGAGTTTGCATGTTCTCCCAGTGCTTGTGTGGGTTTCCTCCGAGTACTCCAGTTTTCTCCCACAGTACAAAGACATGCACATTGGACTAACTATCTGTTCCAAATTGCCCCTAGTTGTGAATGTGAATGTTTGTGTCTGTGTTGCTCTGCGATGGTCTAGCAAGTTGTTCTGGGTGTATTCTGCCTTCGGCCAGTGTCGGCAGAGATAGGCTCCAGCCTCCCCGTGATCCACGTAGAATTAAGTTGTTCAGCATATGAGCGAGTTATTATTGGAATGCCTCTAGCTAGTTTTGGTATTCTTCTACAAGCCAACTGATTTTACCATCACGACTGGAGAAGCTGTGAGCTAGCAAGAGTCTGCTTTCAAGACTTGAGGCGTGCTGCTCACAACAAGTCAATAAAACCATGTTTGGTAAAAAAATATATATATATTTATATTTATTTGTAGTATATTGTAAAAAAAATAAAAATAAAAATAAAATCAATCCGTATTGCCTGAAGGAAACCCATGCAAGCAGGGGAGAACATGCACAGCAGTTCTAGCAATGTTCTTCAAAAGAGTGAAAAACTAACAGAGATTTCCACACCCTCCCATGAACTCACACTTTCTTGAAGAGGTTCCTGTAGGTGATTATTTTCAGCTTCTCGAGGATGAGGAAGATCCCGCAGCGGATGAAGAAGGTCTCGTGTTTGACGAGAGCCTCATTTAACAACAGGAGGTTGCCCTCACTAGCAGAGGATGAGAGATTATGATCAGCCCGGATAGGATCATTGCTTCATTTGTGAGGTAGAAAGACTTTGATGCTATAGAAGGGTTTAGAGAGGAAAAACAGACCTTACAGCCTTAGTGACGTCTGCAAACTGCATCAGATCGTATTTCTTAAGCAGCTGGTTTGTTGGCATGTGGCCCTGTAAATACACAAAGATAATGGGAATAAATACACTGCCCAGACAAAAAAAAGTTGCAGACTGTAATATTTTCATGGAGAGCATTTATCCCTGATCTCAGCATGTAATCACCACGGCATCGTTGCTCCAGTTGGTCCGGTCGAGGCTCAGCAACATTAATGTGGCAATAAAATGAAGTCAGCTGATGAGCT
>JBCNYH010000009.1:18774857-18793731 GCA_039654325.1 Tandanus tandanus
TCACTGCTTAGGCTGCTGCCCCCGCGACCCGACCCCGGAAGAAGCGGAAGAAGATGAATGAATGAATGAATGAATGATTATTAATTATTATTATTTATTATATTATTATTATTCAAAATATTATATTATTAATTATTATTATTTATTATTTATAATATTTAATTATTTAATTATTATTATGTATTTATTATATTATTAATTATTATTATTTATTATATTATTATTATTATTAAAAATATTATATTATTAATTATTATTATTTCTTATTTTATAATATTTAATTATTTAATTATTATTATTTATTTATTATATTATTAATTATTATTATTTGATAACAACAGCAACAACAATAACAACACATTCATTTGTGGGGCTTGAACCCCCTACCTTCGGATCAGTATTAATAATAATAATTATATAATTATATATTTTATATATAATTATATAATTATTAAATAATAATAATAATAATAATAATAATAATAATAATAATAATAATAATAATACATTTGTTTTAACTAGTCTGTCAACATTTAATACACATCACCTTTATTTCACAGTCACTAATATTTCATTTTAACTGTATTACTTAAATTCATTCATTCGTTCGTTTATTCTTTTGCCGAATCGCTTAATCCTACTAGGGTCACATGGAAGCTGGAGCCTATCTCAGCCGACACTGGACAAAGGCAGGGTACACCCTGTACAGCTCGCCAGTTCATTGCAGGGCCAACACACACACACAACCATTCACGCTCAGTCAATTAGGCCAATGTGCATGTCTTTGGACTGTGGGAGGGAAAAGGAGTATCCACAAACACAAGGAGAACATGTAAACTGCACACAGAAATGCCCTCGCTGACCCCGGGAACACGAACCCAGGACCTTCTTGCTGTGAGGTAGATGTGCTAACCATACCGCAACATTCAACATTCATATATTCTTAATAATTTCTTTTGTTTAGATAATGTATTATATTTGTTGTTGTTCTTCTAAATTATTTTAGAATTTTATTATATAGGGTTTGTCGTAGTACGGTGGTATATTGGTTAGCACGTCCGCCTCACAGCAAGAAGGTCGAGGGTTCGAGTCCAGGGCTCGGGTGTTTCCGTGTGGAGATTGCATGTTCTCCCTATGTTTGTGTGCTTTCCTCCGGGTACTCCGGTTTCCTCCCTCAGTCCAAAGACATGCATATTAGGCTAAGTGGCTGTTCCAAATTGTTGCCCCTAGGTGTGAGTGTGAATGGTTGCGTGTGTTTTGCCCTGCAATGGTCTGGTGAGCTGTTCAGGGTGTACCCCGCCTTCGCCCAGTGTCGGCTGAGATAGGCACCAGCCTCCCTAGTAGAATTAAGTGGTTTGGCAAAAGAATGAATGATGAGTGAGTGGTTACTGTGTGTATTCGTGTCTCTGCCTATCTGTACATTTGCAGCAGACGCAGTCTCGTCCAATCGACATCAGTCTATAAAGAAATATCTATTAAATATAAATAATAGCTATTTTGGAATCTCAGTTTTAATGGAATGTGTCTCCTCAACATAAAATTAAAATAGGAGTGTATAGGAGTGTGGTATTAACAGTCATAGACCATTTTCAGCATATGATTTTCCTTCATGACTTGAGTCATGACTTTAAGTGTAAGCAGGAAGTCCCACAATGCCTTGCATTAACTTGTTTTTAAGCATACAGGTACTGCTTTGTGTAATGATGATGTATTCAAGTAATTATGTTGCATCAAAAAGGATTAGAGCAGTCTCCCTCAGTAAACAAAGCACATCGTGGACATTTCCCAGCATGCACTTGTCTCAAAAGCAAATGCTTCAGGTTGCCAGGTCTGCTGAATTACCTCATAGGCCTCTTTTGAACTGAAATGGTTTTATCTCGGTCAGTGAGGGCCCTTGATATCTTACAATGCAGACTCTGCTATCATTAAGGTTAAAGAATCAACTTGTCGGTCACTCGCTGTTCTCCCACAACTAATAAATAATATCAGAAGATCATGAAAAAGAACAATTGTTGCTAGCTTTTTTTTTTTAACATTCAACGCATCTCCTTTTCTTTCGAAATTAACATACAAATTGGAAAAATGTGTTTTTTTTCTTAACTAGAAGCACAAAGAGAATCAACATCATTTAGTATATTTTAAAATTGTTTTGTACTTAAAGCTCACACAAAGTTTTCATCTTTTAAAAACTAGCACTTTATATATTAAAGTAAGATGAAAGCCTTCCAAACGCTCCAGTTACACAGGAACATATGCACATTTTCATCATCAGGTGGTTTTTACTTACATTTTCAAAGTTGCAATCTGCTGAAATTCATTGGATAGTTTGCATCTGCCAGTTTGAAAAGGCTGCCATTTGGAGTCCATTTCACTCTCTCCAGAAGGTGAATTTGTCAGTTCATATGGCAAGATAATGGCAAAAATAACAGTATACAGATACTAAACTACCAAATCCGATAATTAGTCGTGAAACTCTGAATAAAATGTAACTAGGCACATCTACACATAATACAAGCTTAAGTTTACATACAACTGACAATCATGTGCCCCTTTACAGAAATGAATCTTCCTTCCTTCGGTTCAGCCTTATGCAAATTACTTGTGTATTTACTGTCGCATGCAAGTGTAACTTTTATACAGTACAGTGTCGCCCCCTTGTGTTCAGATTTATAACTTCTTCTTTTTTTTCCTTCAAGAAGAAGTTTGTAATAACAATAGCACCTCTTGATGTGCAAAGACATACACTGTATGCAAGCTTTTATTGAGTTTGAGTTTAATTTCCCTTTAATGGAAATGGTAGGTCTCGTACACCGTAATTGTTTTTTAAATATCCATTTTAAAAAGAAAGAGCACAGAAATAAAGCTAAATAGAACATTCACTCACACGTTCATTCATTCATCCTCCCGACTGCTTAATCCCACTAGTCACAGGAAGGCTGGATCCTATCTCAGCCGACACGGGGGAGGGTGCACCCTGAACTGCTTGTCAGTCCATCGCAAGGCCAACACTCCAACCAGAGGCGATTTGGAACAGCCAATAAGCCTAATGCCTAATGACTCTGGGAGAAAACCTTGTGTATTTGTAATTGTATTTTACTGAATGGTTAAATTGTATTGTGGCATGGTGGCCTCACAGCAAGGTTCTGGGTTCAAGTCCAGGGTGTTTGCATGTTCTTTCCATGCCTGCATGGGTTTCCTCTAGTTTATCAAAGACATGCGCATTATGCTAATTGCCTGTTCCAAATTGTCCCTAGGCGTGGGTGTAAGTGTGAATAGTTGTGTGAGTGTTGGCCCTGCAGTGGTATTACAAGCCGCACATGCTGTACCCTGCCTTCGCCCAGAGTCGGCTGAGATAGGCTCCAGCCTCCCTGCGACCATAGCATGATTGTTTGTGTTTTGTTTTTTAATGGCGATTGGGGACTGTATTACTTTTTAAAGTCCTAAATATGCTGCTTTGTTTTGAGTACATACGTGTGTGTGTGTGTGTGTTGTGTGTGTGTGTGTGTCTTATTTCGTTATAAGAACACTTCTGTCCTATGACAAAATATAGTTATACTGTGGCGCACTATCGACACAAACAGGTGACACCGAAATGCCTATGACGTAGACAGACAATCAATAGGCTAACTGAACGTGATGCCATCTGAATTAAATTAAATATAGTAAAAAATGATTCGATATAATTAAAATAAAAAAGAAAGCGTGTTATAAGGAATGTATGGGGATTTTTTTTGCTGCATGGAAAGAACTTTTTGCTGCATCTGAACGCGTACCTGTCTGTAGTTAACGAGTCTCCTCCTCACTGAACGGCGATCCGACCTGCTGTCTACTTCATCCAAACTTCTACAGGATTGGGGAGGTTTTAGCCATCCCGTGAATATCCTAAATAATGCGTCGATTTGATACGGGACGAATTTTGCTTCGAATTTCTGGGAATCAATTCGGTGCAAATCTATAGCGAATTAATATTACGCATTGTTATGTGTTAAGACAGATAGATATGAGATAGAAGGAAACCGTCTATGTAATGTTCCCTAGTAGGATTAGTAGTACTGTTCATCAAATAAATGAATGAACCATGCATTTACGTCACAGTGTACTCTATGACGTAATGTTGCAAGCTTTGCAGACTATTTTGAACGACGGGGTGGATTTCGCAAACGACTGTTTTGTGCAGACTTGGCAACCCCGACTATCCGAGCCATTTTGTTGTGGTGTTTGGGGGGAAATTAGCCGTTAACTATGAACACTGTCCGCTTTTTTCCTCAACACCTTGTGGTCTTTTTTGTCAGATATTAAGCCAGAACGCTGCACAAGGCTTGGACATTAGTGACGGTGGACTGTTTGTAACCATTTACCCCGTTTACAGGTTTGTTTTTACGCAGTTAGCTAGCTAGCTTCCGTGCTAACTCGGCTAGCTGGCTAACTTCAGCTGGAGTTCCTGTCGGGTTCAACTTCAAGTCATCGAACACTTGCTAGCTTTTAATTTTATAAAGTCTCTGGAGTGTTTACACGTTCTGTCTCTGCGTGGGGGACATTTCTGGACAGAGAATAGAAGAAGGTGTCCATATCGGTGAGGAAACACTGCGGTGACTCGTCGCTTTATCCTGAAAAAAGGGCATCAAAAGTTGCCTGTAAATGATGGCAGAAGAGACTCGACAGAACAAGAGCATGAATTTCTCTGCTCTGGTTGAAAACAGTAACGGGGTGACAAAAAATCCCAGCTCAAAATCCGGGACATCAAAAAAACTGGTGATTAAAAACTTTAAAGGTAAGTACATCATGTGTACTGCTAGCTATGCTATGCTAAACTCTGCTATGCTAAGCTAAGCTAAGTACATAGCAGCATTAGTCAAGACAACAGTAAGTCATGCAATCTTATCTAAATGCCATTTCTGTCACTCTGATAGTTTTAATTTTATTAAACCAACAGGTGTATAAACTATATCTACATGTAAATCTTGTTCTTCCAAGCTAGCTAGCAAGATAGCATTGTTATGCTAATAGCTCTTAGAGTAATTCAGCAGTTTTGCTATGGTTATGATACAAGTAAACTGTCAAAACACACACACACACATATCTATCTGATGTTTTCTGTAATACATGTAAACATGGACAATCTGTGTTCATGTCAACAGGATATATATAATGTCAGAGCTCTGTTGTATTTATTATCAGCTGCTTATGAGTGTTTATTTATTTCTGAGTAGATTGATTGACGTTTTATTAGATTGATTGACGTTTCATTGTACTGGTTTTACCATATGCGAAGACAATAAAGGATTCTGATTCATGGGCAGTGGCGTCTCGGTGTTTAAGGCTCTGGGTTACTGATCCTAAGGTCAGGAGTTCAAGTCCCAGTCCCACCACGCTGCCACTGTTGGGCCCTTGAACAGGGCCCTTAACCCTCGAATGTTCGGTTGAATGTAAGTCGCTCTGGATGAGGGCGTCTGCTGAACGCCCTAAATGTTATTGTAGTGATTCTGGTGTCTGATTGGTCAGAAAGTGTTGATTGGTTTTCTGTAAAGTTGCGTCAGACTGCACGAATTCAACCTGATTCAAACATGAACTTCGGGGATGATGAACAGCCATGCGCTGGTATCTGGGACCTTTTGACACCCCAGTGAAAATTCATTCATTTATTTTCGAAGCCACTTTTTTCTTAATTAGGGTCGCAGGGAGGCTGGCGCCCATCTCAGCCGACTCTGGGCGAAGGTGGGGTGCACCCTGAACAGCTCGCCCAAGCATCGCAGGGCAGAAACACACATGCAACCCATTTACGCTCACACTTACAGCTAGTGGCAATTTGGAACAGCCAGTTAGCCTACTGTGCATGTATTTGGACTGTGGAAGGAAACCCACGCAATGTCAGAAGAAACACCTGGGCCCAGGAATCGAACCCAGTCCTTCTTGCTATGAGGCGGACGTGCTAACCACTGCGCCACCGTGCCGGCACCCCTATATATCTGGCAGAAATTTGGTCTGACATGTTCATAGATATTCCTTCTGTAGACATGATTGGCAGTACCCTAACCCTCCTCCTGAAAACTCACAAGGATGTGAAAGATGATTGGTCAGGTTCACGCCTGTAGTGCTGTCAGTCTTCTGAGCAAAATATGGCAATATTTTATAGCACTGCGTTTACCTGAATCTGATATAATGGTAATCAGGAATCATTTACAGGGACTTGTACAGTGGATATAAAAACTTTACACATCCCTGTTTGTGATGCAGGTCTCTCTCTCTCTCTCTCTCTCTCACACACACACACATTTGCTGAATGCTTAATCCTACTGGGTTTGCAGGGAAGCTAGACCTATCCCAACCGACACTGGGGGAAGGCGGGGTACACCCTGAACAGCTTGCCAGACTATTGCAGGTTTAACGCACACACAACCATTCACACTCACACCTCGGAGCAGTTTGGAACAGCTAGTTAGCCTAATGTGCATATCTTTGGACTGTCGGAGGAAACAGGAGTACCTGGAGGAAACCCATGTAAGCACAGGGAGCACATGGAGACTCCACACACACACGCTCTCGCTGAGCCCAGGATGTACTTGCTGTGAGGCGGGCGTGCTAACCATTACGCCATCGTAGTGATAAAAACCTGCCATTTAAACATGTATAAACAAACAAACAAACAAACAAATACATAAATATGGTGATGTTGCCTGTGCTGAGATGGTTAATTAACTAGAGGCCCCCGACGGGAAAATTGCAAACCAGCCGCTACCTAGCTATTGTAAACAATGCGCGGTCGTTTTGCCGACCGTGAACTTGACCTACTTCTTCTTACACCTTCTTAAAAATTCGTTTCATCCTTTCGATCCCGAGCGGCGATCCTGAACATTTGGCTCGTTGTGATGATTTAATTATTTTGCCCGAACAGCAAAATAGCGGGCAGCCCCTCTATGCGGCAGGTTGTACGGGGTTACGCTTTACCCGTAGCAGATCTAGGAGACCTGACCCGACCCCCTGACCTCCACCTGATGGAGATTGAAAGGGAGACCCAAAAGGAGGAAGAGGAGAGATGGGCGGCAGCATGTGGATACATGTGGCGCAAGGTCGTAGAGCGTGGAGAAAGTTGTGCAGGCCGTCTGTCAGCAGTGGCATGAAGTGCTAAGATGATGATGATTAGCTCTGTCCGCCACCACACATTTTTCCTGCCAGTCCGGGAATCGACCCGGCGACCTTTCGGTCCCAAACCTGCTTCTCTAACCATTAGGCCATGGCTACCTCCACATTAAACCACGAGAGTTCAGATCAGGGACCTCGGCTCCAAAAACTGTTGACTTAAACCTCGACACCACTGAGGCTGAGATCTCGCGCGCACGCTCGCATCGAGTACAGACCGGCTTTTCAAATGTTCTGCCTGTGAGTTGAAGTAAAGTACAGAGCCTTGTTCCCTTGCACTCTGTTTATATCTGAAGTGTGTGTTGTGGTGTACAGACAGACCCAAGCTGACGGAAACCTACACCGAGGACACGTGGCTGAAGCTGCGCGATGCCGTCGGTGCCATCCAGAACAGCACATCCATCAAATATAACCTGGAGGAGCTTTATCAGGTACGGTCTGCACGGATCACAGGGAACACACGGAGATCGGGTTTACAATGAAACATGAGGTACAGAGTCGGGACGAGGGAGGAGACTGTGAGAGATTCGGTCTGTAACGATCGTGAGTCATTTATTCATGAGGGGCGAGTAACACTTCATCTCCGGATTTAGTGATGAGGAGGAACTCGCTCCTATACTCATGCTCTCGCTAGTTTCTCTCTCTTATATTCTCTCTCTCTCTCACATGCACTCTCGCTCTCTCATATTCTCTCTCACTCATCCTCTCTCTCACTCATCTTCTCTCTCTTAATCATTCTCTCTCACTCATCCTCTCTCTCTCATCTTCTCTCACTCTCTTAAATTCTCTCTCACACTCTCCTTAAATTCTGTCTCATGCTCTCTCTATCACTCTCTCAAGTACTCTCACTCGCAAATTCTCTCTCACGCTCTCTATCTTAAATTCTCTCACACTATCTTAAATTCTCTTTCACGCTCTCTCTCACACTCTCTCTAAAATTCTCTCACACTCTCTTAAATTCTCTCTCACACTCTCTCTCACACCCTCTATCTTAAATTCTCTCTCACGCTCTCTCACACTCTCTATTTTAAATTCTCTCACTCTCTCTCTCACACTATCTAAAATTCCCTCTCACACTCTATATCTTAAATTCTCTCTCATGCTCTCTCTTACACTCTCTATCGTAAATTCACTCTCACGCTCTCTCTCACACTCTCTATCTAAAATTCTCTCTCAAGCTCTCGCTCACACTCTATCTAAAATTCTCTCTCACGCTCTCTCTCACACTCTCTATCTTAAATTCTCTCTCACACTCTCTCACTCTCTATCTTAAATTCTCTCTCACACTCTCTATCTTAAATTCTCTCCCACACTCTCTATCTTAAATTCTCTCTCACACTTAAATTCTCTCTCACACTCTCTATCTAAAATTCTCTCTCACACTCTCTATCTAAAATTCTCTCTCACGCTCACTATCTTAAATTTTCCCTCACACTCTCTATCTTAAATTCTCTCTCACACTTAAATTCTCTCTCACACTCTCACACTTATATTCTCTCTCACACTCTCTATCTAAAATTCTCTCTCACGCTCACTATCTTAAATTTTCTCTCACACTATCTTAAATTCTCTCTCACACTCTCTATCTTAAATTCTCTCTCACACTCTATCTTAAATTCTCTCTCACACTCTCTATCTTAAATTCTCTCTCACACTTCTATCTTAAATTCTCTCTCACACTTAAATTCTCTCTCACATTCTCTATCTAAAATTCTCTCTCACGCTCACTATCTTAAATTTTCTCTCACTCTCTCACACTCTTAAATTCTCTCTCACACTCTCTTAAATTCTCTCACGCTCTCTCTCACACTCTATCATAAATTCTCTCTCACGCTCTCTCACACTCTCCATCTTAAATTCTCTCTCACGCTCTCTCTCACACACTCTCTATCATAAATTCTCTCTCACGCTCTCTCACACTCTCCATCTTAAATTCTCTCTCACGCTCTCTCTCACACACTATCTTAAATTTTCTCTCTCACACTCTCTATCTTAAATTCACACTCTCTCTCTTTCTCTCTCATATATTCTCTCGCAAATTCTTTCTCCATCTCTTAAATTCTCTCTCATATTCTCCCCCCCCCCTCTCATATATTCTCTCATATTCACTCTCTCTCTTATATTCTCTCTTTCCTAAATTCCCCCCTCTCCTATTCTCTCTCCTCTCTCTCTCTTTCTCATATATTCTCTCTCATATCCTTTCACTCTCTCTTTTAAATTCTCTCTCTCACTCTATCTTAAATTCTCTCTCATGTTCTCTTTCTCTCTTTTGCAAATTCTCTTTTTGTCTTTTGCTCTCAAATTCTTTCTTTCTCTTTAACCCTCTTTCTCTCTCATGCTCTCTAAGTTCTCTTTCTCTCTATCCCTTAAATTCTCTCTCTCTTTCTAAATTTTCCCTCACATGCTCTCTTGAATTATGTGCTTTTCTCTTTCTCTTAAATCCTCTCTCTCTCTCATTCTCTCTCTCGCTCTCGTTCTTTCTCTCTCTCTCTCTCTCTCTCTCTCTCTCTCTCTCTCTCTCTCTCTCACACTTTTCTTAAATTCTGTCTCATGCTCTCTCTATCACTCTCTCAAGTACTCTCACTCTCAAATTCTCTCACGCTCTATCTTAAATTTCTCTCTCACACTCTCTATCTTAAATTTGCTCTCGCTCTCTCTCTCACTCTCTATTTTAAATTCTCCCTCACGCTCTCTCTCACACTCTATGTAAAATTCTCTCTCACATTCTCTATCTTAAATTCTCTCTCACACTCTTAAATTCTCTCTCACACTCTATCTTAAATTCTCACGCACTCACACTCTCTCTATCTAAAATTCTCTCTCACTCTCTTAAATTCTCTCACTCTCTGTCTCTATCTTTAATTCTTTTTCTCTTTCGCTCTCTTAAATTCTTTCTTTCTCTTGTTCTTTCTCTCTTAAACCCTCTTTCTCTCTCATGCTCTCTAAGTTCTCTCTCTTTCTCTCTTAAATATTCTCTCGCAAATTCTTTCACCATCTCTTAAATTCTCTCTCTCATATTCTCCCCCCCCCCTTTATATATTCTCTCTTTCCTAAATTCCCCCCTCTCATATTCTCTCTCCCCTCTCTCTCTTTCTCATATATTCTCTCTCATATCCTTTCACTCTCTCTTTTAAATTCTCTCTCATGTTCTCTTTTGCAAATTCACTTTTTGTATTTTGCTCTCAAATTCTTTCTTTCTCTTTAACCCTTTTTCTCTCTCTTTCTCTCTATCCCTTAAATTCTCTCTCTTTCTAAATTCTCCCTCACATGCTCTCTTGAATTATGTCCTTTTCTCTTTCTGTTAAATCCTCTCGTTCTCTTTCTCTCGTTCTCTCTCTCTCTCTCTCTCTCTCTCTCTCTCTCTCATTCTCTTATTGATAATTCTCTGTCATGTTCTCTTTCTCTTTTTTCAAATTCTCTTTTTTTGCTCTCATGCTCTCTAAGTTCTCTCTCTTTCTCTCTGTCCCTTAAATTCTCTCTCTCTCTAAATTTTCTCACACGTGCTCTCTTGAATTATGTCCTTTTCTCTTTCTCTTAAACCTTCTGTCTCTCTCTCTCTCTCTCTCTCTCTCTCTCTCTCTCTCTTTCTCTCTCTCTCTCTCTCTCTCTCTCTCTCTCTCTCTCTCTTTCTCTCTCTCTCTCTCTCTCTCTCTCTCTCTCTCTCAAATTCTCTCTTTTTCTGTCTCACCGAAACTCACTGTACACTCAGGATAATAAATGCTTTTTTGGGAAACGTTTGTGTGTTGCGTCAGCGCTGCATCACCACCTACTGGAAATAAAAATGTTATTTTTGTAATTTAAATCTTTTATTTATGGTGTAATTAATATGTAGTATGCAGTCCTGATATGATCCTAATTAAATTCCTGATCCTCTGCTTCCTTTGCTCGAATGAATAATATGATGATGATGATTATTATTGTTATTGTTGTTGTTATATCCTTTGCCCATGTGTTTGTGGGACTCTGTTTTCAGTCTGTGTCTGGCTTGAGTGTTGTGTCCTTTCTAACCTAGTAAACATTCTTGTTGGCGCACCGTGGTGTAGCACTCAGTAATTCTTGGCACCAGAATGTTTGTTAAAGCATTCAAGGTTGAACTTGGTGTGGCAGTGGTACTGTGGAACATTTATAAACCGAATCTTTTTTTCTGTTTTCCAGGCAGTGGAAAATCTTTGCTCTTACAAGGTCTCGCCCATGTTATATAAACAACTCCGGCAAGTGTGTGAAGATCACGTACGAGCTCAGATCCACCAGTTTAGAGAATATCCTTTATTGTGTGTGTGTGTGTGTGTGTGTGTGTGTGTGTGTGTGTGTGTGTGTGAATACTGATGTACACCGATATTTGCTTTGATATCCTTTATGACTTTTTTGTTTTTCCAAACCAATGCACTTGTGTTTTCTTCCACTAGGGGGCATCATATCACTACTCTCACTATGACCACGCTCACTCTGGAGTACCGCTTGCACAGCAATTTGTTTTTACTCATTATCCAGTAATTAGTTCCCCGTCCACGCATAATGCGGACGCTCTAAAGTGTTCACTCTCTTCATGCGTGCATCCGTGCTTCCTCATCCTTGTCCGGGCTGTAACTACTGATTCATCGGAAGCACCTGCCTCAAACTTGGTGGATATGTGTAGGGTGGTAAAGCAGTGTGTCGTGTACCAACCATACGTCACTGTGACCGTGACCTGGACCTTTAACCCCACTTAAAAGAAAAAAAAAGATGTCCGGACCATGCTTAGCCTCATATATACCAAACTAGGCCTACTTGAATATCTTGGGAAAGGCAGTGTGTCCTTGTACCAACATTAGGTCACCGTGACCTTGACCTTTGACCCCAAGAAAAAAGAAAAAACCTCTGCCACTTTTACCACCTTAGTGTCTTCAGTGTTTTTAATTTTGTTTTTATTATTTTTAGATATTTTTTAAATTATTCTTTTTTTCTTTATTAAATTGCATCTCGTATGTGTGTCTTGCTGCTATGGCAACCAAATTTCCCTCGGGATTAATACGGTCATCTATCTATCTCTCTATAAAGCTGCAGACCTTAACCCACTCTTACAGACTCTCTGGACAGTCTGTCTTTTCTGAAGAGAATGAACAGGTGCTGGCAGGACCACTGCCGACAAACAGTAAGAAATAAAATACATGCACGTGGGATTTATTGAGTTGGTAAATTCAGTGACATGAATATTTGATAAACTTTTAAAAACACAATAAAAACAACATCGAGGTCAACAAGTGAACTTTTTTCCATTTGGACCGTCTTTGTTTTTACACTGGAGCAGATGGGCATCGAGACCTATTTACATGTTCAGGCTTCTATGCTTTATACATACATACATATACTGTCTATATATGTGTATATATATAATATATAAGTAAAATGTGTTGGTTTTTTTCTTTAGATCATGATCCGTAGCATTTTCCTCTTTCTGGATCGTACATACGTCCTCCAGAACTCCCTACTTCCCTCCATATGGTGAGTTATCCAAACAAGAGTCCTCATTACAGCCATTCGGGTCTGAAACAATCTCATCCTGGTGATTTATCGATTTATTGATTGATTGGTTGGTTGATTGATTGGTTGATTTATTGCTGTGATTGCACAGGGACACGGGGCTGGAACTGTTTCGCACACACATCGTTAGTGACAGTGCAGTCCAGAGTCGTACAGTAGACGGGATCTTGGATCAGATTGAACGAGAGCGGAACGGCGAGGCTGTAGATCGGAGTCTCCTGCGCAGCTTACTAGGCATGCTGTCAGACCTGCAGGTGATTTATTTATTTGGGTCACATAAATATAATGATTCCAGTTTTGTAAGATCAGATGATGATGATGATGCAATCTTGTCAGTCTTTGCTGTACGTTTGCTGACATTAGTGGTGCTCACGTGCTTTTTTTTTCTAGGTGTATAAGGAGTCTTTCGAAAACAGGTTTCTGATCGAGACGGATCGCTTGTATTCAGCCGAGGGTCAGAGACTGATGTTAGAGAGAGATGTAAGTATGAATGGCTTTATAGGTTGTGTCTGTGTGTACTGGAACATTCTCATTGTATTTGAGACCCGTGCCCATTATGTTGTACATATACAGTGTGAAAGATCTCTCTGTACCGTTTGCATTTAATTTAAGGGGTTTTGTGTCTGGGTTTCGTTCAGGTACCTGAATACCTGCACCATGTAGCACGGCGACTAGAGGAGGAGAATGATCGTGTCATCAGTTACCTCGATCAGAGCACTCAGTAAGTTCTGCCCCTGCAGGCCATATATGCATGATTGTATACCAGAGCTGGGTGACGTATTGAAAAATTACAGAGCGGTCCTCAGTCCGCAGAAGTCACCACCCGAAACATCCCCAGTAAATTGGGAGGAGCAAGAACATATCTCGGGCGG
The DNA here is from genome assembly GCA_039654325.1 of Tandanus tandanus. Taxonomy (NCBI): domain Eukaryota; kingdom Metazoa; phylum Chordata; class Actinopteri; order Siluriformes; family Plotosidae; genus Tandanus; species Tandanus tandanus. The sequence goes on from JBCNYH010000009.1 coordinate 18,788,387, forward strand.
CGTAGTGGTTAGCATGTCCGCCTCACAGCAAGAAGGTCCTGGGCTCAGGTTCCGGGGTCGGCGAGGGCATTTCTGTGTGGAGTTTGCATGTTCTCCCCGTGTATGTGTGGGTTCCCTTCAGGTACTCCGGTTTCCTCCCACAGTCATGCACGTTAGGCTAATTGCCGGTTCCAAATTGTCTGAAGGTGTGAATGATTGATTAAGTGAATGGTTTTGTGTGTGTGTGTGTGTGTGGGTGTGTTGGTCTGGCGAGCTGTTTAAGGTGTACCCCGCCTTCGCCCAGTGTCGGCTGAGATAGGCTCCAGTCTCCCCGTAACCCTAGTAGGATTAACCGGTTCAGCAATTGAGTGAGTGAGGGAAGAACACATCCGGGTATTTCGCTCAATGCGAATTTTTAATCGGAGTAGCACTTGACGTTTCCTAAGTCCACAGGAACGAAAATACAGAGAAATAGCCTTTGAAATGAAGACTGGAGGTGATGATTGATGACTGTCAGGGGCTTGTCGTTATGTTTGAAGCGAAAGTCTGGAGGTCACGCCGATAGCAGGTCGGGTTTAAGTGGTCTTCGCAGACTACTGAATTGCGTCCAAAAGGAAACGTGTTCGGAGTACGGCCCTGTGCCGATGTTATGTTTTCCGCGATTTCTGCGCTTGTTGTTTGTGCAGCCGTATGCTTTGCACTCCGCCATTTTCCTGGCGACGCAGCTCAGCACTAGCCGATAACGTGTTATCTTAGACTGGTGTCTGCTGCACGCAGCCCAGCCAATGGGACAAAACAACGAGTTCGTGTCACTACCAGGGCTGGAACAGCCAACGAAGAAGGCAACATCTCGCTGCGCATGCCTCGTAGTAATAGTAGTGTGGCAGCACTCGCACGTACTCGACAAGGGGCAAGGACTGACGTTGCCTGACGGAACCGCTGATGTCATATGTGATCATTTTAAAGAGCTAGTAAAACAAATTCGCCAGGGGTACCCTTTAAGCTCCTTATTTTCTTCCTCGCAGGAAGCCCCTGATCTCTGCAGTAGAGAAGCAGCTTCTGGGTGAACATATGACTGCCATTTTACAGAAAGGTAACATTATATGTATAAGGTGGACAGTATTACACTAGCACTCAACAAATGCTGCATACAGCTACTATCACTGATTATGCTACTCTGCTTTTGCTGCTGCTGGACCTTTGAGAGTTTGTATTAAATTGAGAAACCCAGTATATGTGTGTAAAGTTCTTCTCTCTCTCTCTTTTGCTGTCTTCCAGGTCTCAGTACACTGTTGGATGAGAACCGAGTGACAGAGCTAACTCTGCTGTACCAGCTCTTCAGTAAAGTGAAGGGAGGTCTGCCTGTATTACTGCAGTTCTGGAGAGAGTACATCAAGGTACACACACACACACACACACGTCGCCGCTCTTACATTCTTGTGTTTTAAAGAGAAAATGGTCTATTTGGGCCTCTCCTCTTTACCATTTAGTAGTATGTTAGTAGTAGGCACTTTTTGCTCACTCTCCAAGCAGTTGTCGTCTTTGTGCTTCAGAGTTTTGGTGGGGAGATCGTTGGCTCTCCTGAAAAGGATAAGGACATGGTGCAGGAGCTGCTGGACTTTAAGGACAAAATGGACAACGTTGCACACAGCTGCTTCCAGAGGAACGAGGGCTTTATCAATGCCATGAAGGAAGCCTTCGAGAGCTTCATTAACAAGAGACCCAACAAACCGGCTGAGCTTATCGGTACGAGTGGCGGTGTGCACGTGTCATATAACGACTCTCAGTGTATAATCTGTTTACTTTACTCATCGCCGTCGTTTGCTTTAGAACCTTTTAAATTTTCCCCGTTGTTGTATATGCTGGATACGCTCAAATATTTTAGAAAACATTTTTACATTCGTGTTATTTCTTATTATGTAGGCATCAGACTTCGTGTCATATTATGTGATCATAGATGGTCAAGGATTCCTTAAATTGTCTTAAATTGTCTTGGTCAAGGGACTGGCAGCACTTCAAGTTTCACCCAGACCATTCATCATTCATGTCCTTGAGTGTTGTCAGGGAGGAGGATCAGGAAATTATTAATACTCCGGTCTCCTCCCACAGTCCAAAGACATGCACATTAGGCTAACTGGCTGTTACAAATGACCTCTAGGTGTGTGTGTATGTTGGCCCTACAGTGGTCTGGCAAGCTGTTCATGGTGTAACCTGCCTTCACGCAACCGTAATAAGATTAAGAGGTCTGGCAAGTGAGTGAGATGAGAGTAAAGGCTACAGAGGGCAAGTTAAGGAAATTACACAGGAGTTGTCAAACTAGGCAAGAAAGGAGTTTTCTTAAGGGTGATGTGGGGCATCCCAGATACCACATCGCCGCCGTCACAGCACAGTAATCTGCTCCTGGCCTTAAAGAGAATGCAGCAGCCATGAACACAGACTCCACCCCCTGGACATGTGGTTACACTCCGCCCCAGGTAGAAGGTGCTTGATCAGGTCTGACTCCACCATCTGGACTTATGGTTTAACTCCGCTCCAGGTAGAAGGTCCTGGATTAGATCTGACTGGTATTTGGTAGTTTAATTGAAGCCACCTGGAGCGTGAGAAAGAGAAATGGTTTTCACACACCACAGTACAGTATCACCAGCACAGACTGACGAAGCAAAAAAGGTCTGTCAATAGTCTGTCAACCCTCCCTTTTTAAGAACTAGTGTCCTAGTTAACCTTCCTCTTCAGTTGTCAGTTTTTATTAATCATTCAAGAGATTTTCTCATTTCTCAATGGTGGAAAACTATAGAACTAAAATCTAGATCATACTTCACCGTACTTTACAGGCAATGACCGATTCGAGGTTACTCAGAAATGTCAGTGTAGCTCAGGCGTACCCTGTGATGTAGATGATGATAAAGAAAATCACAGGGAACCTTTTTGTGAGGGAAGTCTGTTACTGTGTGTGTGTGTGTGTGTGTGTGTGTGTGTGTGGGAGAGAGAGAGAGAGAGAGAGAGAGAATTGGGGAAAAACCCATAAAATTTTTAGCACATCCAAAAAAAAAAACCACTAATGAAATATCCTTTCTGGCTTTTTATTTATAACATAATTCCACACTTCATCTTCACGTGTTTGACCAAAATGATGGGGGCAGGTTTTTATTTACACTGTAATCTTTTTTCTAAATTATCTTCCTGCATGTATCATGTTGTGTAAAAAAAAAAAAAAAACAAACACCATGATAAAATTTCCCAAAAGCTGCTAGCTAAGAGTGATTTCCTCATACCTTACTTTCTGGCTTTTATTATGTTGTTAGAGATCAGTGTGCTGTAGTGAGTGGTCCATAATTCGGTACAGTTCAGCGCATAATTTACATTTACGGCATTTGGCAGGCGACCTTATCCAGAGCGACTTACATTATTATCTGCTATATATTATCTGAGCAGTCGAGGGATAACGGCCCTGTTCGTGGGCCCAACAGTGGCAGCCCCCGATTTTCTGATTAGTAACCCAGAGCCTTTCCCACAGAGCCATCACTGCGTAATCTGATCAGCTGTAAAAACCTGTCCGATACAGTTGTAATTAAACTTTTAACTCTTTTTGTTTTTTTTTGTTTTTTTTTACTTCAAACATACGAGTCCTTGGTAGTCACCTTACGTGGTTTTCTACATCTTCAGTGTTTTGAGATGAGTGTGTGTGTGTGGTAGTGAGTGAATAGTTCTGATGGTGTGTTAATGGTTTCAGTGTGACATTTTGCAGGAGCTGTTAGTAAGAAACATCTCACACGCTTTTGTAGGTTAGTTTCTGATGCACTCATGCTGCAGTCAGAAGTAACGTCACTAAATAAAAGTCTTGACCTGTTTCTTTGAAACACGTTTCCGGCGCACTTCAAACGGTGCAGCGATGTAGGTACAATAGCACATACCACAGATATAAAGAGCAGTATGGTAAGCATCATGGGGGAGAAGAAGACATGCTGAGGATGATTGTACACAGTGGATAAATGTGTGTGTGTGTGTGTGGTTTTGCAGCCAAATATGTAGACTCCAAACTACGTGCTGGTAACAAAGAGGCCACAGAAGAGGAGCTGGAGAGAATCCTTGACAAGATCATGATTATCTTCCGCTTTATCCACGGTAATTGTTTATTTAGAAAAGGCTCTGGTCCTCATGATCTCTTGATATAGTGTGTAAATATATTCCCTATTGTTCTATATCTTAATGTTTCAAGGCTTGTTTCCATAAGCGCTCTTATCTTTTCTCTCCAGGTAAAGACGTGTTTGAAGCCTTTTACAAAAAGGACCTAGCGAAGCGCCTGCTGGTGGGAAAAAGTGCCTCTGTGGATGCGGAGAAATCCATGCTGTCCAAGCTCAAGCATGGTGAGATGGTGTCTGTGTGTCTGCTTTAACACAACCAGCTCGGTGAAACCCGTTTGTGTGGAGGGGAATCGAGAAGGAAATGCCCTTGACCGAGTTGACACCAGTGGCGGAAAGTCCACCAGGCGATTTCCCAACACAGATCACAAGCAAAGAGCACAATATCACATGACTATGTGAACAGGAAGTCTCTGAGCAGCTGCGGTTTAATACCAGTGCTGACTGTTTTTGTTGTACAGAGTGAGCAAGCGGTGCAAACCGATACTTTCAAGCTGACGTTTAATGAGCTAACATGTATGCCGAAAAGCTCAGCAGAGGGCTGCTTTGTTTCATGATTAATGTTAACACTGAGAAGCCCAGATATCAACTACTCCTGATATTTGCTTTATAAGCCACACTTAAAATTGAGTGAATTAACTCAAACGGTTCATTCAGTTAATTAATCTTGATTGTCGAGTCAAATTTGTTCAAATTCACAGCCTTTATACAAAATATGCGTGAGCTCCACTGCTGGCTGAAGTTATTAAGGGTGTTTTCACACTTAGTCTCTTTCCGCCCCACACTTGGAGTGATTAGTCATCATTTTCTGGCCACATGTGAACGCTTTTACCCCCCTACGCTTCTCAGACCCCTCTGAAATAAAGCAGAACTCTATTCTCTTCGATCCGTGTTGCGGTTTGCTTAACCTGTGCACCTGAACACAAAGCGCTCCAGGTTCGGTTCCCCTATGCTACAAATGCAAATAAGATACAAATGCTATTGTATCTTAACCTTGGTTTACACTAGGCCATGATGTCCACTATTCAAAAAAAGCTTGGAGCTCCATGATTTATTACCATGCTTGGGGTATTAAAGGAGACAGGGTGCATCCAAGAGATGAAACTTGAAGCAAAGTGTTTACGCTCTGTTAAGCTCTTCTACGATTCCCACATTCTATCACGATTGGCGTCAAATTGTAATAATCATGGCAAAAATCAAGTTCCCCCAGGATCCTGACGAGTCCAC
>JBCNYH010000009.1:18793831-18817803 GCA_039654325.1 Tandanus tandanus
CAGGTTCCCCCGGGATCCTGACGAGTCCACCAGGTTCCCCCGGGATCCTGACGAGTCCACCAGGTTCCCCCGGGATCCTGACGAGTCCACCAGGTTCCCCCGGGATCATCACGATCCCACCAGGTCCCACAACCCCCACACGCTCATCATGATTCTCTCAACTCCTGGAGATCGTGGACATGGTGGCCCGATTGTAAACCCAGGTTTAGTCCTTTAGGTTTGCTGTAGAGACGGATCGGGTGTTATTGCACCTTGACTCTCAAAAAAAACAAATACCAAATAAGAACCAGATGAGTTATAGTGTGAATAGGATCGAATCCTCTTTCAAATGAAACATTTCAGAAATGAATGCAAATAATCAAAAATAATTTTTTATATGTAGTATTTATAAAGTGCACCACTCCTGCAGGCTCCAAACGTTTCTGACTGCTGACATGTTTGAAAGTTTGATATGTCAGTTGTGTTCACTCCCAATGCACTGATTGGCAGCTGGTTGTGAGGATCCGCCCCTTAAAGCCCCAGTTATCATAAAGGGAATCTGTTTTAAATTGCATTACGCCTTTAGCTTGCATCACCGTCCACATTAAAATTTTGTCTGGGCTATTTCTCAAGAACTGCTGGGCGGATTTCAAAATCCATTTCAGAATTCTGCATGCAGGTTTACTATGGTGCGCAGGTGTGCATAGCATAGTCAGTTTTCTCAATTTGTCCTTTGACTTTGTCAAAATTACCTTGAACTTCTCAATTTCGTCTCGGTTACCTCTCAAGAACTACATTTACGGCATTTGGCAGACGCCCTTATCCAGAGCGACTTACATTTATAATTTTTCATACATCTGATCAGTTGAGGGTTAAGGGCCTTGCTCAAGGGCCCAACAGTGGCAGCTTGGTGATACTGGGGCTCGAACCCCCCGACCTTGGGATCAGTAACCCAAGAGTTTAATGAATTCCATTGAAATACTTCATCATTTGAATTCACTAAAAGACTGTATTATTCATTTCAGAGATTTTCTTGATTTTGATTGGTGGAAAGCCATTGAATAATACTCGGTATTGCATTGTTGCTGTGGTATAACTAAATTATTGCATTGTTCCTATTGAGGAAAGTTGAATAATTATTGCAAGAGTGGCACACAAAACGTAGTAACGTGACCGTCTACTTAGAAAATGTTTGAATGAATAATAAAAGGATTTGATTTAATAATTTCTTTGGAATTCCACCAAGTTTGAAGGGTCCTATAGACACACTAGTAAATATTTAATTTTTATTTATATCATATTTTAATTAATCTTGAGCAGAACCTAAAGTGTATCATCTGGTGCAGTCTTAATCCAGTCAGCTGGGGTGAGCTCACTTCATTATCTTACAGATATGCCACATTGCTGGAACATATCACGTCCAAGATGTAAATGATCAGAGAATGACGTGGAACTCTGCTATCTGGAAAGGCAGGATGACATAAAGTGATATAGTCGTGTATATTTATGGCTCCTTAATGGGTCTAAAGGTATACAGATGTTTGTTGTTGATTTTAGTCACCTCTTTGAAGGTATCTTGTCCACTTGTATTTTTAGCATATAAAAAAGATCCAGGCTTATAAGAAGTGCTACACGCTCGAATTACATTTCCATTAGAGACGTTCCACTGAAACACAAAGGCCAGACAGAGTAATGGAGCGCGGCCTTTAACCGAGTTAAGGATCCTCAGACGCGATGTGATGTATGCCTATTTCCTTTTTCAGAATGTGGTGCAGCGTTCACCAGCAAGCTGGAGGGGATGTTCAAGGATATGGAACTCTCCAAAGATATTATGATCCAGTTCAAGCAGGTACAAAATCCTTATTTTAAACAGGCGTCTTCCTTCGTTCTTTAATTTTATTTATTTATTTATTTTTATTTTTATATTTTTAAATCGTAAATGGATGACTGTGGCATTGTGGTTAGCATGACCGCCTCACAGCATGAAGGTCCTGGGTTCGAGTCTCAGGCTCAGCGAGAGCTTTGCCATGTAGAGTTCACATGTTCCCCCATGCTTGCATGGGTTTCCTCCAGGTAGTTCGGTTTCTTCCCATAGTCTAAAGACATGCACATTAGGCTGATTTGCTGTTCCAAATTGCCCCTAGGTGTAAGTGTATGTGTGAATGGTTGTGCATGTGTGTTGGACCTGTGATGGTCTGGCGAGCTGTTCAGGGTGGTCCCCCGCCTTCACACAGTGTCAACTAAAAGGTTCCGTCCTCCCCTAGTAGGAGCAGGCAGCTCGGCAAATGAATGAATGTGATTGGTTGACATGTGTTCCCTCTTCAACATTTAGGATTTGGACAGCTTAAAACCCAGGACAGACACAGTTCCCTCAACACTCTTCTATTTACACCGAATTCCACTGCCTACAAGAAAGCATCTATACATTTGAGCTTATATTGCATGCATTGGTATTATTTGAGTCAGAAATAACCAAGTGTCACATGTGGTCATAACATCTGTGGCATGAGCAAGCTTTTGAATCTCTTTCTTGTTGTTGCTGTTGTTGAGAACGCTAGCATGTGGTTGTGGTCACTGAGCTCAAAGTTTCCATGTTTTGCCCTCCTCAGTACATGCAGAATCAGAGCGAACCCAGCAATATTGATCTGACCGTCAACATCCTCACCATGGGCTACTGGCCCACCTACACCCCCATGGATGTCCATCTGCCTTCTGAGGTTTGTACACGTTTAAGTCTGAATAGAAAAACAGAGAGCCCAAAAACAAACTTTATCAACCATACTCCACCGCACGCACAGTCAGCTCTTGCGCTGATAATAGTCTGTGTTTCTTTAGATGGTAAAGCTTCAGGAAGTGTTCAAAACGTTCTATCTCGGGAAGCACAGCGGGCGAAAGCTTCAGTGGCAGCCCACGCTGGGCCATGCGGTGCTTAAAGCCGAGTTTAAGGAGGTCAGTCTCGAACCTCACCATGAGACACTTTTAGCAAAACACACACAAGGCTGCGGTGCTGAGTTAAGATGTTTACCATATCCATCTGTCTTTCTGTTTCTGCAGGGCAAAAAGGAGCTGCAGGTATCTCTATTCCAGACACTTGTCCTGCTTATGTACAATGAAGGGGAGGAGTTTACGCTAGAGGAGATCCAATCAGCTACAGGAATAGGTAAAGGAAAGGCGTTATCGGAGACTGATGCGACGCTGTGAAGCAGACAGTATAACAGTAGCGTAATAAATAAATGTAGAAGGTATAAAAAACAGACTGAGATGGCTTGAAGATATTTCCTCACCGTGATGATCTTGAGGAAACTTGGTGGAATCCTGATGATCTTGGGGAACTTGGTGGATTCGTGATGATATTGAGGGAACTTGGTGGAATCGTGGTGATCTTGAGGGAACTTGGTGGAACCGTGATGATCTCGAGGGAACTTGGTAAAATCGTAGTGGTAGAGCGCAGTAGACTTTAACAGAGTGTAACAGACATTAATGCACCATCGTAGGGGATCTTCATGAACTTGGAAACACGATTCCTTCAAGTTTCATCTCTTGGATGCACCCTGCCTCCTTTTTATACCCCAACTGTGCTCCGAGCGTGCTCATAAATCGTGGAGCTCCACACCTTTTTGAACTGCGGAGATCGCGGACATCGTGGCCTCAGTGTAAACCCAGGGTTACTTGAGTCCCTGTATATAAAACAGTGATGTACTTTTCCTGGATGAAGCGTAATGATTTCTGTTTGAGATCAATGAGTTGTTTTGTTGTTCCCTCAGAGGACAGTGAGCTGAGACGCACGCTACAGTCCCTGGCATGTGGGAAAGCTCGCGTACTTAATAAAAATCCTAAAGGGAAAGACGTGGAGGACGGAGACCACTTCAACTTCAACAACGACTTCAAACACAAACTGTTCCGCATCAAAATCAACCAGATTCAGATGAAGGAGACGGTAGGTGTTTGTGTATTTTGTACATCACCATCAGTCCAAACTGTTGCATCTCTTCTTTAATCTTCTTCTTTTTTTTTTGTAACATCTCCTGCTGCATTATGAGGATTATAAGTGTTTATAATGTTTCTTATCCTTAGGTAAGATCCCATTACAACGGTTATATACCAGCATGAAATATATCACCACAGGGTTCCCACGTGTACACGTACGGACACAATGTTCGCGTCACAAAGAATCAGATTGATGCTATACCCATTTCTCTTAAGTATGGGGCTCCGCTTGCGCCGCTCAGAGCTTCGCTATAACTGTGTCTTGAGTTGGAATGTGTGGTGTTGTTACTGTTTTATAATGCATGCTGTGTGTTATTGCTCCAGGCTGGAATGTTATCAGTACAGTTACTGATTAGCTATTGGACTGTTTACAACATTCCCAGCATCACAAATTTGATTTTTATGACAGACCCGCTCTAGGGTAAGTAGATGAGACCGTGAAACAAGTAGGGTTATGAGTTCATTACTCAAAAGATTGCATTTCTGGAAGGTTAGTTTTTGTGTTTCATCACCAGGTGTTTTGCTAAACTGCTCATATTTCCTCCTTTAAATGAATCATGAAAACATTCTCATTATCTGTTTCACTTAAATGGAGTCACACGTTTTCTCCGCTTTCCTTGTTTAGGCCAAAAAACAAACCTACTGTTCCATCCTGTGTGCCTACCACTGGAAGAACAGGCCAATCCACATAGCACTGGACCCCTATGGCCTGTTCTTCCAGTGGTAGGCCCACAGGAGGGACCTGTGTATCCCTTTTGTGATGAACCCAGATTGGCCCCACCACTAGGATCCCCGGTATCCCTTTTCTATGTGAGGTACCATAATTCCCTGCTCACTTTCGCTCTCATTTCGGGGGTCGAGGAGGAGTTGTTGCTCAAATGGCGGAGTTTAAATATCTTGGGGTCTTGTTCAAGAATGAGGGAAGCATGAAGCAGGAGATACTGCTGACGGGTAGATTGGTGCGGCGTTTGCAATGGTGTGGACGCCATACCGGTCAGTCATGGCGAAGAGAGAGCTGAGCCAAAAAGCCAAGTCGTTTATGTTCCTACGTTTACTTATGACTACAAGCTGTGGGTAGTGACCGAATGAGTTCGATTACGGGAGCAGACAGTGGAAATGAGAAATTTCTGGCATGTCCTTCCATCTAAGAAGAGACCCTGGAGCAGGCCTACAACTCACTGGAGACAGTGGTTATGTCGGCTGGCATGGGAGCACCTAGGTGTTCTCCTGGTAGAGCTTGTGGTGGTGGCCAGGGAGAGGGAGGCCGGGGGATCTCTGCTCAAACTGCCCGGATAAGCAGTGATGGATGGAAGGAAGGAAGGAAGGAAGGGTGGATAGAAGGATGGGGTTTTTTTGTGTTTTTTAGAAGGAATCTTTAGTGTCAGAGTTTTGTATGAGTCAGGGGTAAAGCTGTAAGCTTGCAGATCAAAGGGCTTCAAGTTTCCTCACGCAGGTAACCGCATGCCCCTTATGCCTGGAGATCTGTTCTACATGTGGAGTGTCCCGTTTGCTTTGATGCCTAGTGTCAGTTTTGCCTTGTGTTTTGTTCCCTGTAGGTAGAGGAGCAGGTGAGCACCACAGAGCGAGTCTTCCAGGACAGGCAGTACCAGATCGATGCCGCAGTGGTGAGGATCATGAAGATGAGAAAGACTCTCAGCCATAACCTGCTGGTGTCAGAACTCTACAACCAGCTCAAATTCCCTGTGAAGGTACCGCCCTCACCACATCTTTATGTATAGGACACTTTATAGTGTTTATAATTTCATTTTAAATGGATTGTGTAGCATTTAATGAACATTCATGTATATATGGGCGGCACGGTGGCGCAGTGGTTAGCACGTCCGCCTCACAGTAAGAAGGTCCTGTGTTCCATTCCATTCCTGTGTGGAGTTTGCATGTTCCCCCCGTGCTTGTGTAGGTTTCCTCTGTTTCCTCCCACAGTCCAAAAACATGCACATTAGGCTAATTGTCTGTTCCAAATTGCCCCTAGGTGTGAATGGTTGTATGTGTGTTGCCTGGTGAGCTGGTGTACCCCCCTGTTCAGGGTGTACCACTTTTAATAAATTCCTAAAAATTACACAAGAACTGAGTGCATTCATATTTTTAATATCAACAAAGGAGTCATTGCAGTTTCAGTTGCTTGACTTCCCATCACGGTCCAGCGTCTTGAAGACTAGCTGTATACCTCCACGTGAGCGCCTCCATTTTCGACAACCTTCAGCCACCTTCGGATGCAGGCCTCTCCGACACTTTGCAGCATCACTTCATCACTTTGCGGCATCACGGATTCCATGGAGCGCCGAGCCCATTTCAGGGGACCCCTTCGGTCGGTCAGGAAACTTTTGATGCTCAGGAAATCTCTCACTAACCTGTCAAAGTGGGGAGGGGCTTCGTTTCGTTGGGAAAACAAATACATTAGCAAGGTCTCTCCTGGCGGTGGAGCCGTGTGATGGCCATAAAGCCTATCAGACCCGCGCTGAACTGCGGAAAAAGGTCTTGACAGGCGGCAATTTTGCAACTCTGCTCCAGCATCAATTGGCGAACCACGGACAAGTTAGAAAAACTGCAAAGCCCAAGGTCTCTCCAAATGATACCTGAAATTAAACTTTTTGGACACCATATATATATATAATGATTTTGAAGAAAGAAAGAATTATTGTAAGCTTTTAGCTGAATATTTAGACTCTAGGCTAAACTGACCTCCAAACTGAGCTCAGGTGCATCCTGTCTGCTTTGAATTTCCTGAGATGTCTCTAGCAAGTTAATAAAGCAAATCCGGGTGAGAACACTACACACACAATTATTAAAACAGTGCATGAAGTCCAAGTAGAGACATGAACACATGGGTATAGATCGTCGGGGGTATAAATCATCATAAAATAAATAATCGGCCATAAGTTGCAAACGCTGCCAACACGCTAGGTATTCGTTGGTATAAGTTATACGTAGGTTCAAAGTACGCTAGACATTATATTCAACTTGTACAAATAACGTGTGTGAACGATCGCATAACTTACCTACAACTTATGGCCTGCGTGTGTGGAACGTATGAGCCATACGCTAGCATACGTCGAAACTTATACCAGCGTGCTGTTAACTTACACAAAACTTACCCCTGACTTATTCGACATATGCTAGTTACACAAATTTCTCATACGTCAGCATACGCTGGCTAAATAGTCAATGTGTGGCAGGGGTCTTACAGCCACAGTGAGCAGAAAAGCATCTCTGCATGCGCAACCCTTTGTGTTTTGTGGTGGATGAGCTGCAACAGCAAGCGACACCATCAGGTTTCACTCCCGTCAGCCAACAGCAAGAATCTTGAGTCTATCATGGGCAACACAACTTCATAGCATAGCATCTGAAACTGTTCAATCCAGCTGTATTAATAATTAGATTATCAGGTCATTAAACCAAATTATCTTTATGTATGATGTTTATTTTGTCTGCTCTATGTCTATGTCTATAAAAAACAGGTTGGTACTTGATGAGCATTGAATCAAGTCCTCAGTGCAGCACTTAATAAATGACCTCCCGTACCGTGTCTCTCACTTCCTCTCACAGCCAGGTGACCTGAAGAAGAGAATCGAGTCCCTGATTGACCGAGACTACATGGAAAGAGACAAAGAGAGCCCCAACCAGTATCATTACGTTGCCTGAGATCCGGTCCGGAGGCACAGCCACTGATCTGAGATCTGCCCTTTCCTGGGCTGTGTGGTCTACGACAGCCCGTGAGCCACCCTTCAAGGACCCTTATTTTGCCCACCGATAGAGTGACTAGGGTTGGCACGGGGCCTTACTGTACTTTTTCAAGCGGTGGTGTTAAAAGTGTGACGTCGGGAGGATCGCACCAGGACAATGATCAGCGGATGAGTTCCACAAACAAGCACTTTGTTTATTTCTTACTTGTTTTTGTTTGTTTGTTGTTGTTTTTGTTTGGGTAGTCAGTCTTCTCTTTTTATGTCTCTCACATGCGCTAATAGTTTAGTTGATATTGTAGCCGTTCTGACTGCTGATCTGTCAGATTTTGCTGAAGAATGGAGGTGTGTTTAGTTAAGAATAGCAGCAGGTGGTGTTAGCATCAGGGTTTTTGACGATCTTCACTCAGGCTATGAGAATGTTAATAAACCAAGCGTTTTACTCGCGAAAGCTTCACTAACACACAGATACATACTGCGAGATTGGATTCTGTCACATGTTCTCTAGGTTTCACGCACTGAAAAAAGGCTACAAGGAACTAAATGGTCGATTTTTGTAAGTCTCTGCAAAGCACATTTTTGTGTGTGTGTGTGTGTGTGTGTGTGTGTGTGTTGTGTGAATATGGGTGTGCTAGATTTTTTTTTATTTTTTTTTTTCCTTCTAATTCACCACTAAAAATATTCTGACCAACCTCTCTGGCTCCTCCCATTTGTAGCGTATGAGGATGTATTCCTTTTAAACACAGCCAGACATCGATTCAACCATTTTTACTTACAATATTTCGACTACCAGTGCGGCGTCAAACACCACCGCATGCAAAGGAAGTGTCATTTTGTTTAGGCACACATTCCTTACATTTAAATTATTGTACTTCTATAAAGCTAAGAATGTATTAAATCTGGCGGCACAGTGGTTAGCACGTTCTCCTAACAGCAAGAAGGTCCTGGGTTCGTTTCCCAGGCTCGGGGCGTTTCTGTGTGGAGTTTGTATGCTTGCGTGGGTTTCCTCCGGGTACTGCGGTTTCCTTCCAGAGTCCAGAAACATGCACAGTAGGCTAATTGGCTGTTTCAAATTGGCCCTAGGTGTGAGGGTGAGTGTGAATGGTTATAAGTGTGTTGGCCCTGAAATGGCCTGGTGAGCTGTCCAGGGTGTACCCCGCCCTCGCCCAGAGTCGGCTGAGATGGGCGCCAGCCTCCCCGTGACCCTAATTAGGTATAAGCGTCTTAGAAAATGAATGAATGAAAGTATTAAATCTCTGATGACCATTTACTTTTACGTCCTCGTCACTAAGATATTTAAGACAGGATATTTCATTGGAGAATGATAATATTTAAAACATGCTGGATTTCTTCCACCCTGGTGACACCATGACTCGCTGCGTCCTGCGTCCAGGAATTTCTAGATCTAGATGGCACATACCACAGCTCGGCTCGAATCTGAATCCTGACTGTTGGATGAGTCTCATCAGTGAGTTTTATTGCCTAAGGATGTGAGATGGGAGGATGTGAGAATCAGAAATCTGTACTAGATGGACTCGTATTCCTCTCTCGTACCAGGCTCTTGTGTGGCCCAGACTGTTTCCTCATCCCGTAATCAGTTATGCAGCGATCTGTTGAAGAAGCAGTTTGTCACTTGCCTGAAAAAAGGTGGTTGACATTAAAGTAAAGAGAAAGTGCTGGACATCTCAAGTTGCTGTGAAATGGAGGGGTTAAGTACTTCTGACTTGGCTCTTAAACACTAGGTTCTCTCCTATAACACTAGGTTCTCTCCTATAAATACAGGGTGACCCAAAAAGCTCCCACATTATGAAGGTAATTTTAAAAAACAATCAAGTTATTTGCACACATGAAACTTAGTGAGGCAGGAGAGAGAGAGGTGGTGCTGAGGTCTGTTGGTGGCCCAACCCCAATTTGAACACCTTGATCTTGAAGAACTCGATGTGTGGTCTCAGTAAGATGGAGCCACGATGGAGTACACACCGCTTGAAGATCACTGGAAGTGCTGAGGGAAATGTTTCCGGGTCGGGTGATCTCGTACCGTGGCGATGTTGGGTGGTCGGCCCGTTCCCCTGACCACGCCCCTTGTGATTTTCTTTCTGTGGTGCTACCTTAAATCACGAGTGTATACTCATCAACCCAGAACTCCTGAAGCCATTAAGGTTGCTATTCAGCAGGAGATCGCCGCTGTTCCACCCGACACGACCCATCGAGCCATGACCCTTAAGGAATCAGCTTCAAGCATGTATAAACAACAACGGTCACCATTTTGGAGGATCATCTTTAAAACATGAATAAAAACTGTACTGAATGAAGTTTCATGTGTGAAAATAATAATTTGATTCTCTTTAACCATTTTTCCCCCTATCATCATCATCTGCTTGATCCGGGGTCGGGTTGGGGGGGCAGCAGCCTAAGCAGAGAGGTCCAGACGTCCCTCTCCCCAGCCACTTCCTCCAGCTCTTCCAAAGGGACAGTGAGGCATTCCCAAGCCAACAAAGAGACATAGTCCCTCCGGTGTGTTCTGGGCCGACCCCGGGGTCTCTTTCCTGTTGGACATGCCCGAAACAACACACCAGGGAGGCGTTTCGGGGGGGGGCATTTTAATCAGTTGCCTGAGCCACCTCGACTGGTTGCTCTCAACATTGAGGAGCAGCGGTTCTACTCCAAGCTCCTCCCGGATGGCCGAGCTTCTCACCTTTTTTTGTGGGAGGTTTTATTAGGTCCCCCTGTACTATTTCTGACTTTTAAAGGGGTCAATTCACTTCCCATTATTAAATAAACATGGAATGCAGTGATAGCCCATGGAAATAACAGTAAATCGAAATGGAGAGAGAGATGCTTAGCCGGTGAGCTGGGGTGGCTTCACCATAAAACCTTTATATTCAGTTAAAATGTACTGATACGGAGAGATAAAACACACAGCTATTCACTAGCGAATGGGCTCTTTTAACAGCTCAGAGCACTACTGAAGTGTTTGATTAATGTTTGATAAGTACAGCAGGAAAACCTAAGTTTAACCAGATTATTACGCAACAAGTGGTTTTGTTGAAAACAAGTGATAATATCACACTTTTTAAAAAAAAACATGTGACACACTGTCTGTCATATGCGTGACCTTCAGGAGGCCATGAGCAGCGATGACAGAGGGAGAAAGTGTCATGAGGGTGAAATGGACTGACCACAACAGTGCTAATTCAGCTTTAGTTTACTTTTTGGTCGAATTAAGGGCTCAGGGTGTGAAGTCAAATACCTACTGCCTCACCATCTGAGTGTCCATGGTCAAATTTTAAGTAGCAGCTTTTAGTTCAAAAGTTCCAACGAACGATGGACCTGTGAAGTAATGAAAGGCTTATCAACTGGAAGTAACAGCTCGTTACAGAAAACTGCTCGAATCACCACTGAAGATATATCCATGCTTTCATGTAACGTCACAGTTTTGGATATATTACAATTATTCACCGAAGGCAAGGTAGATATTGCTGAATGGTCCCAAAGACGGAATGTGATATCCACCAACCCTGAGATGAATAACTGTTTTAGTATCTACTACACTGGAGAATACAGAAAGTAAAATAAAAAAAGATTTTTTACTTTTTAATTCTAACATATCTAAACATTACCATTTGCTCGGTGGATAATAAGCAATAACTAAACGAGGTGCAGTATGATATGGAGAACTATTTGGCCGAGGGGTTGCGAAGATCCTCCAAGACTCTCTTTCCTATGAAAGCTGAATTCTAGAAATGTTTTATTATTCATTCAGAATATTTTCAAAATAGACTGTCTTGTTACTGTGTTGCACGTGCCAGTAGTGCAATAATAATTCACCTTATCCCATAGCAGTGCAATAGCTTGGTTATCGCATGGCAATGATGCAATATCAAGAATTATTTTATGGCTTTTCACCAATCAGAAATGATGATGATGATGATGATGATAATAATAATCTGTAATGGCCTGGCGAGCTGTCCAGGCTGTACTTTGCCCTCGCCCAGAGTCGGCTGAGATGGGCGCCAGCCTCTCCGCGACTCTAATTAGGATTAAGCGGCATAGAAAATAAAAAATATGTAATAATAATAATAATAATAATTATTATTATTATTATTATTATTATTATTATTATTGGTATATACTACATGAGAACCACTCATTCTAATTGGTTTGCTACCTGGGGGATTATAGACATTATCCTGAGTGAATAATGCTTGAATTGAAACGGCAAACAAACACAGTTTGTCTGAATTCTGGAATTCTCGAAAAATCCCAGAAAACATGAAGAAAGTAACACAGTTTTTAAAGATTCCATCATGAAGTGCATGGTTTTAATTCCCTTTTATTTTGTTTCTGTGTAATATATGTTAAAACTTTTTTTATAAAGAGTTTTAAAAGCTGCATTAACAAGTGTGCTCATGGAGCTCATCTGCCATACTTAAAACTATTAAAAAAAAAAAATCTACATTTGGTTTGTTTTTCTTATGTGTAGTATATACTAAAATAATTATGTCAGGCTCAGTGGATTTATTTGTTTGTTTGTTTTTTTTGAGCATTCACCTCGCCCTCTGCAAATAAATAATTATCTCAAGATAGTGAACCAAGCAGATTGCACTGCTCTCATATAGTATATCACTCACTCATTCATTTGCCAAACCATTTAATCCTACTAGGGTTGCAGGGAGACCGGAATCTAACTCCGGCGACTCTGAGTGAAGGCAAGTTACACCCTGAGCATGTTACACCCTGCCAGACTATCGCAAGGCCTACACAGACTCACACCTAGGAGCAATTTGGAACAGCCAATTAGCTTAATGTGCATATCCTTGGACTCTGGGAGGAAACCTAGGGGAAACCCACATGAGCACAGGGAGAACATAGAAACCCCACACAGAAACGCCCAGGACTCGAACTCAGGACCTTCTTGCTGTGAGGCGGATGTGCTAACCACTATACCACAGTGCCAGCCATGTAGTGTACATACCATTTGTACTACAAATACACTTAGAAGTGGATTCGGCTCTTATTTCCGTTCCATGTTGTAAAACTGGTATTAGATTTTCCGGGCAAAGGTTTGTTGGCACCTCATCACACCCGTATATATGTGTTTGCTCAGCACGCACCTTCGGGCGATTGCCGAAATAAACAAAACAAAACGGTACTATACCATGCCCTACGTCATAACCCCTATTCTCTTGGTAAGGCTTTCCGGTAGATTGTGGAGGGTGGATGGTAGTGAGGTTAGGTAACTGTCATGTAAGGAGGTCCGTGTTTATCCTAAAAATGTTCAGTGGGGTGATGGTCGGAGACCTGAGCAGGAAACTCAAGCTCTTCCACTCCAAGCTTTTGCAAATCAGGTTTTCATGGACGCTGTGCATGCTGGAACAGGTTCGGGCCTTTTCTTTCTAGTGAAGGAAAACTATTCCTCCAGCATTCAAAAAGACAATCTCGACAATTGTGTGCTTATGACTTTGTGACAATAGTTTGAGGAAGATACACATGTGATGGTCGGGTGTCTACAGCCTATACTGTATGTGATAAAGAATTTCAGATATTTTTCTGGGTGGCATAGTGGTCAGCATGTCCACCTCACAACAAGAAGGTCCTGGGCTCGGGCGTTTCTGTGTGGAGTTTGTATGTTCTCCCCGTACTTGTGTGGGTTTCCTCCGGGTGCATCGGTTTCCTCCCACAATCCAAAGGCATGCACATTAGGCTAATTGGCTGTTTCAAATTGCCCTGAGGTGTGGCTGTGAGGTGTGGCTGTTCAGGGTGTATGCCTTATTCGCCCAGTGACGGCAGAGATAGGCTCCAGCCTTCCCGTGACCCTAAAAGGATGAAGCGGTTTAGCAAACGAGCGAAATATTTTTCATTAGAATGACAACTAATCCTTTATGACTAGTAATATTCCCCTCCTTGAATCGGCATCTTATCGTGGTGGATGGGGTTTGCGTGTCCTAATGATCCTGGGAGCTATGTTGTCGGGGGCATTATGCCCCTGGTAGGCAAACAGGTCCTAGGTGAAGGTCCAGACTGAGCGCGGTTCAGAAGACCTCTATGAGCAATATTATTTCAAGGACACATTTTCGCCTTGCCCGGACATGGGTTACCGGGGTTCCCCCCTGGAGCCAGGCCTGGGGGAGGGGCTTGAAGGCGAGCGCCTGGTAGCCCGGCCGGGTCCAGGCCGAAGAGAAGACATGGGTCCCACCTGTGGGAGGGGCTATAGGTGTCAGATGCAATGTGAGCTGGGTGGTAGCCGAAGGCGTGGGTTTCCACTGCTGGACCTGCTCACTGCGTAGTCTACTGACCCCTGCGACCCGAACCCGGGCCAAGAGGAAGAAGACGAAGATGAAGACTAGTAATATTTCAGTGGATATTGGAGTGGAAATATTTTGCATTTGAGTTTCTGTACAACTCGCCTGGAAACATTACATAGATGTAATACACTGAGACATCCTACATTTATATTAGATAGGGTCTTTATATTATTTGGGGCCTTGTTTGCCAGGTTACTCATCATGACAGTGCTTCTGCTTGTGTGGAAGTGTTTCTGGAGCATATGGAGCAGCGCGTGAGGAGCGCATTACAGGCGCGTTTAAGGCCCTCATTGTTACGCTGGGTTTGCGCAGAATGACGTATGCGCCTTAAGTGTTTCCTGAAATTAATGATTTGTTACACAGCAAAACTGTACGTATTTTTATTTTTTTAAAGAAAGAGAAAAAAAACACGTGATGTGTAATGCTTGCTGCTGATATGCTTGTAGTGTTGTTTTGTTAAAAAAAAAAAAGTTGAGACCACGTGACCGGTGCTGTGGGCGACTCGCCTGACTCACATGACTGGAACATTCCCGGTGTTGATATTCACGCGCACCAAAGACCAACACTGCCACACAGCTCTTTGTGTTCCCCTGGCTGAGTCCAGCAAACGAGTGCCAAGGAGCTCGAAACCTGACGGATTTAACAAGGAAACCTGACGGATACTTTTTTTTAAACAGAGCTCTGGTTCGGGCTTCGAGCGCGTGACTCCGGAGGGGGGGTGTTTACGCTGCTGTCAGTGCGGGGAACAGCCTTCATCATCCATCTCGACTTCTGCGCGTGCATTATTAACCCCTCTGTCCGAAAACATGGCCCACAGACCAGTTACCGGCCTCGCCGTTGTCTGCTGTTTTGTTTTAGGTGAGTGAGTGTTTTTTTCTCTTCCTATTCTGGACCAAAGTCGTGTCTGACGGCTTCTGAAGTGTCAGATAACACCCAACATGTCCTACACAGCTCTGACGCTGGTTGTTTGCCTTACAAAACTACGCCATAAGCGCCTGTAACCATGCCAGAATGTTCCCGACAGGCCTTGTGTTTGTGTGTGTCGACGTTCGGTGTCGTTAAGCTCTTAAACACACCGTAATTCTGTGTGTAAACACAATTACTATCTCTCTCACACACAACGCATTCTTGGCCCATAATTTTATAAAGCTGCTTCTGACTGACTGACTGACTGCCTGCTCGATCTGCGCAGGCGCAGCTGCGCGAGCGTTGTCCCATCTCGGGTCACGTGACCGCTGAAGCCCACAGTGGTGTGTCTTGTTTCCAAAGGGCCTTATTACAGCCTACACAAGTGCAGCAAATCACAGGATGTGTCCTACACCCCAGGAATGCACTGTGTGTCCATTAGGAAGGGGGTACCGGTCTCTGCTCGTGCCCCTAACCTGACTGAATAAATAAACTCTACACTCAGTGTATAAGGGCCTTCGTGCCTTCCTTTTTCGGGTTTTGCACCCAGGCTCGTCAGGGCGGCGCTTAGTGTTCAGCTCCTCCTGGATGGGACGGTAGGGTACCCTCTCGGTGTTTTTTACCAGTACCCTGGTGCAGTGGGGGTCACATTTTGAACCCGTGTCCTCACGATCACGAGCCCAGCACCATAACCACTACGCCACCGGTTCCGGTTCCACGCTTCTTGCCTGTGCGTCTAGTTTATTTCTAGTAATTCTACCTAACCAGGGAAAAACTACACGACCATAGAAGGAGGTGTAGAAATGCCCTCAGTAATCATCCTATACGTCCCATTAAAAACGTATACGTCGGGGGTTATTTGTTGGCGGGGCGGTGGCGGAGTGGTTCGCACATCCACCTTACAGCAAGAAGGTCCCGGGTTCGAGTCCCGAGGGTGTTTTTTTCAGTGTGTGGAGTTTGCACGCGTGTTTCACCCCGTGCTTGCCTGGGTTTCCTCGGGGTACTCTGGTTTCGTCCGTTAGTTCGAAGCCATGCACTTTAGTTAGGGTCATTGCCGCCCCCTAGGTGTGAGTGTGTTGGCCCTGCAATGATCTGGTGAGCTGCTAAGGCTGAGATAGGCTCCAGCCTCCCTGCGACCCTAATAGTAGGATTAAGCTGTGAGCGAGTGTTATTTCTCTTGAGGGGGGCTAAAGAGGTTTCACACTTTCTTTCCCTCTAGAATGGAAACACGACGCACGGCGCACAATAAAATAAAGAGTGCGTTTAAAAGGACTTCTCAGGGAAGTGATGCTTCAGTGCTTTTAGATAAGTTACTGACTTGCTAGTCAGTAAAAAAAAAAAACATGTCGTACATGTAACCTTCGTATCCAGCAGCGAGCCCTGTAGTAAGTGTTTATAATAAAGCTGAACAGACAGTTTGTGGTAATATGAGCCTTTGCTGACAATGATGACCATCCATGCAGGCCACATCAAGAAAACACCCCTTTCTCTGTGATTTATACGGCGATAATGTGATGCTGGGTTCCAGCATGTTTGTGTTTTTGTTTTATTTCTTATACGATAGCTGTGAAGGATATAAATCAGGACGAATCTGAAGATTTTGTGATTAAGACTCATCGGTCGTTACTGTAAATTGAACCGAAGACCAGTTTCCTCCTGTTTTTTTTTTTCCTTCCTTTTTTTTTAACCACTTTTTACGCATTTTACACACATACACAGGAATGAAAGTTCGTTTCTGGAATTTTTGTGCTTACACAGTCCACGCTATGACACAGCTTCCTCTTACACACACACACACACACAGCCCCCCCCTCCCGTATGGGGTCATGATAATGAAGCTTTGCTGTAGGCCACTATCAGTTTCTACAACCTTTATGTTTTAATTCGTTTCAAAGTTATCATCATACTGCGTGTTATTTTTAAAATGTGCAGGGTAGGGTTTATGACAGATTCCACACACCCATAATCAACCCAACATCTGTGAACTGGGTGGATTACATTTAATTCTTAGTAATTCGAGTGAATCAAACAGAGCAGCGTCAGCAAGTGAGTCTTTTTTTTTTTCTTTTTTTTTTCTCCATGTTTATACCAAAACTAGAAGCTCAGTCCTCACTTTAATAGAGTGTGTTTTTAATGTGTTTCACAAACAGCTTTGGGCGTGAAGCTTCACAACTGTTGAGGTGTGTGTGTGAAAGAGAGAGAGAGAGAGAGAGAGACTGACTAGCATTTCCGTGAATGCTCAGTAATCAGTATGATGGGGTTGCACAATAGTGGCATTGTCAACACGTATTGCTTCACATTTTTAATTGGTTTTATTTATTTATTTTTTTAGATTTTGCTATACTGTATTAATTCTGCAAGGGAAATTATTGCATCTGCATTTAACCCATCCAAAGTGAGCACACACACGTAAACAGTGAGCCCACACACCCTCGGAGCAGTGGGCTGCCACACACTGGGGTGCCCGGAGAGCAGTTGGTTGTTAGGTGCCTTGCTCAAGGGCACTTCAGCCATGAAGGTGGAGGAAGGGAAGGTGCAGCTCACTCCTCCACCACCACACATTTTTCCTGTTTTCCGGTTCCGGGAACCGAACCAGCGACCTTTCGGTCCCAAAGCCGCTTCTCTAACCATTAGGCTACGGCTGCCGCCAAATATAAACAAATTTTTATAAACATCAACTTAAGAAAAAAAATTTAATTAATTAAAAAAAAAAAAAACTTAGGAGTCAAATGACTGTTCAGATTGTTATTAAAATCATGAATGCATCCAAAATGTGTGTGTGTGTGTGTGTGTGTGTGTGTGTGTGTATAATATGAGCATTATAATAATGATAAATGAGGTTTGTATTTTACTGGACCAGTTAATACCTTGTTATCAGTTCATTGTTTGTACAAACTGGTGTGATGTGCTCCCATGCAGTTCATAGAATTGTGGATTTATATTTTGTAAGTTAACGTTACGTGATTTTTTTTTTTTTAACGACGCTTCAGTAACGATTTTGGTGTCACCACTTTAAGTCACTAAAAATCTAAAAAAAAAAAAAAAAAATCAATTTTCATACAATTATTAGCTCTGATGTTCAAATCGTTAACATTTCAATTAATTTTTATAATTAAATTCTGTTTGTAATAAAAGCTATCAGTCTATTGTTGTATTGTATTTAGTGCAAATGGCACGTCAGTTACAGTGGAATTGCCCTATATATATATATATATATAATTACATACGTGGGGTGTGGTGGTTAGGGTGCTGGGCTCATGATCGAGAGGATGTGGGTTTGAATCCCCGTTAGACCCCCACCATGCTAAGACCCCTGGGCAAGGACTTAACCATAAGTGTACCTCTGTCCACCCAGCAGTATAAATGGGTACCAGTAAAAATACTGGGAAGGTGACCTGCGATGGACTAGCGTCCCATCCAGGAGGAGTTGAACTCCTAGTCGCTTCACGTTAAGGAAACCGGGTATAAGCTCCAGCCTGATGAGCCAGCAGGCTCGGGTGTAAAACCCAACAGACTTTACCTTTTACTTTATAATTACACACACACACACACACACACACACACACACACACACATATATATATATATAATGAGTATGGGTTTCCCATTTGAGTCCAGTTCCTTTCAGCTGCATACTCGCTGTTTAGGGATGTATAAGATTTATATATAAAAAGAGAAGTGTTAAATTCTTGTCTTTACACTCAAACAAAATAAGTTATTTGTTTGTTTATTGTTTTTTTTAACAGCAATTGCGGACAGTACTAGCACATTATCCACCCTCTTTGGTCTGGGGTTCTCTGCTTTGGCTTACAGACTAAATCAGACATGGAGTTCATTCAGTCTCCAGCTTCTCTCCGTCTCTGGATAACACTCAGAACTCACATAACTAGACTTATTAACTAGCCAGATAAAATACAAACCATGTAGCAGAAACTTCACCACAGTTTAACATGAGGTCTAGTTGGTTATCCTGTAAGTGTAATGGGAATTTACACTTGCAGGAGCCCGGGAATCGAATCCAGGACCTTCTTGCTAACCACTGCGCCGCCGCATTTGTATTGTATTACACAGTATTTGGTGTGATGCCTCTTTGCGTTAAATAAATTCTCAAGGACGTTTTGTTGAACCTTATCAGGAAATGAGCCGTACGTTTTACTGTGTATCCTACAGAACCCGTTGCAGCTCTTCTGGAGATTTTGACTGTCACACTCGCTTCGTTTTTCACGCAGAACCCGGCAGCCTTTTGAAATGTTTTTATTATGATAAGCGCTCTCTGATATGATCTACTGCTTTCTTTACTGACTCACAAACATTAGTGCTGGAAAACTGACCGTAAATCTACAATGGTTTTGTGCTGACTCTATAATGTCGGATTCATAACATAGAAACTCTATAACCAAATTAGCATAACCGAAAAAAATTATAATATGGCTTGTTTGTTTAGTATGATTTATTATTACACTGCTGCAGGAAACAGTATATCTGATTTAAACTGTGCGTGCTGCCACCACTAAAGCATGAAACAGCACGTAACTCTACCATGTCGTGTTTTACGAGGTACTTCAACATGAGTCAAGGCCTGTAGTGCCCTCTGGTGGTCATTAACCTTTATGCGCTGGTGTCCATATCTGTGTACATTGTTAAGGGAGGAAAAGGAAGATGAAACCTGACGATGCTCTCTGTGTTACAGGCTGGCTGGCTACAGCGCACACCGTAGTACTTGACGTAAAGGATGGAAATTCGACCTGCATCGAAGCAGAGATCTCGGCCAACTTCACCATCGTGTACCCCATCCTCAACGGGACTGTACGTACACACACACGCACACACACAATCATTCATTCATTCATTCTCTAAGCCGCTTAATCGTAATTAGGGTTGCAGGGAGGCTGGCGCCCATCTCAGCCGACTTTGGGCGAGGGCGGGGTACACCCTGAACAGCTCACCAGGCTATCGCAGGGCAACCATTCACACTCACACCTAGAGTTGGAACAGCCAATTAGCCTACTGTGCATGTTTTTGGACTGTCGGAGGAAACTGGAGTACCCGGAGGAAACCCACGCAAGCACAGAAAGAACATGCAAACTCCACACAGAAACGCCCGCAGCCCAGGAATCAAATCCGGGCCCTTCTTGCTGTGAGGCGGATGTGCTAACCACTGTGACACACACACACACACACACACACACACACACACAAAAGGTGATTAATTAGCCACAGTCTCACCTGGGCTGTGCACTAATTAGAGAGATCCATTATTATTATCCATTCATAATATTTTCTCATTTCTTATTGGAGAAAAGGCATCTAGTAATAAGCAATTATTGAACGAGGTGAAGTGGGATATGGAGAATTATTCGGTTGAGGGGTTGTTATCTGCCCTCCGAGAACGAAAAATTTTCTATCATACGAAAGCCCAATTCTATAAGTGTTTAGTTTTCATTTAAAGTATTTTCGAAGTAGATAGTCACTTTATTGTGCCGCACGTGCCAATCAAGCAGTAATTATTTAACTTATCCGATGGCGACCATGCAATAATTCAGTTTTACCATGGCAATGATGCAATACCAGGAATTATTTGATGGCTTTCCACCAATCAGAAACAAGCAGATCTCTTAAATGAATAATAATTGTTGGTATTGTTCTACGAGCTGCCTTATCCATCACTGACATCGGAATGAATAACAAAGCATTATAGAATTCGGGTTTGTATGATACAGAGAAGTATTCAGATCCCGGAGGGTGTTATCCGCTCAGTGTTTGGCCTCGGCAGATAAAACCCCCTTCATCTGAATAATTTTCATACTCAACAATATCATACTTTGCCTCATTCAGTAAGTGATTCTTACCTAGTGCTGTTAACCACTCTGACGACAGACGCGCGTTGTTCCGCGGAAGCATTTCCGTGAACTTAAAAGTTGCATCGGTGAGAAGGGGGCATAAATCACGAGTGTATACTCATTGACCTCAAACTCTTGAAGCCCTTAAGGTTGCTATTCTTCAGGAGATCGCCACTGTTCCACCCGACGAGACCTGTCGAGCCGTGGCGGCCTTCAGAAATCACCTCCGAGAGTGTATAGACAGCGATGACCACTATCTGGAGGATTTCTTCTTTAAAACATAGTGAATAAGAACTGTATTGAATGAAGTTTCATGTGTGAAAATAATAATTTGATTCTCTTTAACCATTTTTTAAAATTAACCTTTGAAATGAGGGAGGTTTTATTGGGTCACCCTGTAGATTATGGCTTTATAAAGCATTCATAAAACACTATCTATGATAGGATCAGTTCTCATCCCATACAGATGGGATTGACAGAAGTTAACTCCTGGATATATATACAAGAAGCATGAAGAGCTTCTTGTGTATATATATATATATATATATATATATATATATATATACACACATATTTGAACTGCTGCATTTCATACACAGACCCAGTTTATGCCTCTACATTCCAATATGTTGATCACATGACCGTTCGCTTAATTGTGTGAACTGTAATTTTTATTTATTTATTTATTTTATTTTGTTTTTGTGCATGTTTGAGTGCATTCCTGAGTTCCGGTTAAATAAAGCAGTGTTTATGTGCGCCTCTGTGTTCCTGCGAGCAGAGAACGGTGGTTGTGCCGCTCCCGGATTCAGCAGCAGTGGGAATCGGCAGCTCCTGTGGAGGAGAAGCGGTTTCTCCACAGCTGCAGGCCTCCTTCGGTGACGGTCACTCTCTGAGCTTGGTGTTCTCCCGCAATGGTCAAACATATCGTGTGGACAACCTTATTCTGAGCTACAACCTGAGTGACAACACCACCTTCCCTCAGTCTTCCAACAAGAGTAAGAAACACCAAACCCAACCTTCTGTCATGCAAATGCGTCGTACTGCATTCTGTCGTATAATTGTTTCAAATAAAGTTGTTGGGTTTTTTTTCCCCTCAGAAAGGCGCACAGGAAATTTAAAGAGCTTAATACCATATATTTTTATATATGGTGGTGTAGTGGTTACCATGTCCGCCTGGGCTCGGGGTGTTCCTGTGTGCGGTTTGTATGTTCCCCCATACTTGCGTAGGTTTCCTCCAGGTACTCCGGTTTCCCCCCACAGTCCAACGACATTGACATTAGGCTACTTGGCTGTTCGAAATTGCCCCTAGGTGTGAGTGTGAATGGTCGCGTGTTTGTTTTGGCCCTGTGATGCTCTGGCGAGCTGTTCCGGGTGTACCCTTCCCCTCGCCCAGTGTTGGCTGAGATAGGCTCCATCCTCCCCGCCACTCTAATCAGAGTGAGATGTAAATTAGACGGGCATGTCGTGGTTACATTTAAGGTTCTGTTATGACTTGCGATTATCCAATCCAACGTGGCAGCAGAGGGAATAGAATTATGTCAGCACAGGTCAAGTGCCCCTACGCCAATTTTGTCATGACCTAATGCCACCTATTAAATAAAGCTTCTTTGTCACATGACAGGTAATACCCAGGGAGGGCAACGGTCAGCAAGGCACATGATGCCAGCCAACCACATTTTTTCACATTCTGTCTGCCCCTTTGTATGCATGAGGTCATAGCTGCCCATGATGGCACTGGTGGCTCAATAGTTAAGGCAATGGGCTACTGATCCAAATATCGTGGGTTCAATCCCCAGTACCATCACTGTTGGGCCCTTGAGCAAGGCCATTAACCCTCACTTGCTCAGTTGTATAATATATAGATAGATAGATAATGAAATGGCGAGAAAAGCATCTCTGAAAGCTTAGCATGTGGAACCCTGAGGCAGATGGGTTACAACGACAGAGCGTCAGCCACTGAGCCTACAGCGGGCACGGGCCCAATGAATTTTTACTTTTTTTTTTAAGGAGGGGAAATTGAAATTAAATGGCCATGTGATTACTGTCTGGAGTTAATGTGAGTGTCTTTTATCTGTACAGGTGTTGTGGTGTTGCATACAAACACCTCTCAGATCTCAGCCCAGCTCAACACCACCTACAGGTGCATGAGTCCCAGTTCAGTCGATCTGGAAGGTTCTGGAGTCAAGGTCACATTCTTCAACCTCCGCTTGCAGGCCTACATGCCCAGTGCTAACCTGAGTACTAACGGTACTGCAGTGCTGTTTATCACTGTCGCAGTGTTTTATTTATGACTTTTCAGCGCCGTGTGATGATTTCACTGCTCATTAGATTAGTTTATATAAAGTCTTTGTGCAGAGTGCACTAAATAATGTGTGTTGTTTTTGTATAATTCAGAGACTGTTTGTTCAGCTGATCTTCCCAGCACCACTGCTGCACCCCTGACGACCACCGCTATCAGCCCAACCACCCCTGTGACCCCAACCAACCCTGAGCGCGGTAACTACAGTGTGGCAGACATCAACGGCACGGTCTGTCTGCTGGCCAGAATGGGGCTGCAGCTGAATGTAACATATTTCTCCAAATCACTGAATAAAGTAAGGACCCATGCCCAATAATGACTACAGTCTTAGAAAAAAGAATGGCTCATATTGTTCTTGACATAATGTGCACTACAGCATCCAGTATTTGTGTTAAAAACAATGTCTGAGAAAAGACAAAGAGAAAGAATCCTTGAGTTTATGGATCTTCAGAACATCATGTGAGCACATGAGCAATCAAAACCGAACACACTGCGCTGTTCTAACGCTTTTCAAAGTGTTATATTCGACACATAAATAGAGGCTGCTGTAGCATTGGATTCACTCCATGATGACTCAGACACGAGTGAGAGTGAGAGTCATCGCTGTTGATGTCATCATCAGTAAAGAAATGCATTTCCTCGTGTTGAACACTGGATGGCATGGCAGCTTCGGTGTAGAAAGGAAAAGTCATGACGTCACTCGCACGCCATTTTTGGTAGTTCTACTTATCACTTACTGGTCCGAAATGACTCATGACTCACTTTATAGTGCATTTTATAGTTAGTTCGACATTTTTTAGTGGTGTCCGATGGTATAGTGAGAATTATTATACACTATACGGTGCACTCAATGTATCCCATAATGCACTGTGAAAAATAGTGTACTGCTGATGGTCAAGAATCAAGCTCTATATCTATCTCTCTCTCTCTCTCTCTCTCTCTCTCTCTCTCTCTCTAT
>JBCNYH010000009.1:18822517-18837060 GCA_039654325.1 Tandanus tandanus
AATACCACCTGCCTGCAAAGCCACTGTAAACGAGATGCTCGTTGAGGAAGAGCTTCGTGTGTGTTCATCTAAACAGGTTTCACACTGAGTGAGTTTAATCTATATTGTGATTACACAAACTGTATTAAGCTACAGAATGTCGGTTTGTAACATTTTTGGTTTGTGGTGTGCCGCAAGATTTGTTCAATGTAAAAAATGTGCCGTGGCTCAAAAAAGGTTGAAAAACACTGACATACAGTACCAGTCAAAACTCTGGACACACCCATAATTTTTGACCGTGAGTGACCTTGAAAGATGAAAATTCACAAGAAAGTTCACAGAATTTGGAGCGCTTATAACTTTGAAACCAGTGCCAGCAGACATGCCGTGGCAATGGAGCACTTAAAGGAAACCATATACTGACTTTCAAATGAGATCATAACCTTTGACCTTGAATGACCATGAAAGGTCAAACTCCAGCCATCTTGTAAAATCTTCAAAAGAGAAAGGCTTTTTTGACTGATTTGGTCCACGTACTATAGAATATATTGTAAAACAAACACATGGGTAATTAAAATCAGTACCCATATAGGGTCTATTTGCTACATTATCTATGAGGTACCTTGTAGTCTAATAATAATAATAATAATAAAAATAATAATAAGCCTGGTGGCTACAGAGTGGAATGGAAGAAGAGTAGGTTGGAAACACTGATCTAAAAATATCTGGATTAAGCACTCGGCCTATCAGCCCGCTCAGAAGTGAACCCAGCCATCCCAGGCCGGCCGCCATATTACTAGTCCCAAAACATTACAACCATATCTATTATGTGGATCGTTCCATAAGCACGATACTAAGAAAAGTGGTCAAGATGGATCTTTTTATAAATACTCGATAATTGAATTATGTAATATTAGAATGTTTGCTTCTTATGAGACATTTTAAGCTGTAAAAAGTAATTAACTACTATTTTATATATATAGACTTAGGCCTATATATATATATATATATATATATATATATATATATAGTGAGGGACAAAATGTCACATATATAGCACTGTACTAAAAGTTTTATATACTGAGAATATGTTACAAAACCATTCTTAACTACAACACGTCTAACGTAGTTTAATCCTTTATTACCAAAGAAAAATCGAATATAGTTTAAGCCTATATTAATAAAAAATAATAAAACCAGTTTAAGTTAAATATATATCAATTTATTTAGTGCCTTGAATTTAAATTTAGCAAAACAAAGTACAAAGAATGGTTAATATAAACCATTTTCAACATCCAGATAGTTTAAAATAATAGTATCTAAATATCACATGCATGTTCATCACAATCTAAACTTTTTATAAGAACACAGTCACAAAATAATAAACATAAGTACACGTGTGTATAAATTCTACAAAGATACATAAAACGCTTCTTACACATGGAATGATTTCCCACATCCTGGTTTCTGTTTGTACAGTTTAACGCTGCATACGAAGGCATCATTAAAAAGTAATAGTAGACTATAAAAAAATATAAAAACCCGAAGAAGTTTACAAGTAAACGGGAGATGCTTCGATTGGAGTCAGGCTTTTAGGACCACAGCAGGGAATGTTTTGGATCTAGCAATATGGCTGCACAAGCGTATCCGGTGACTTCAGCCTCAGCAGCCCAGTCCGATATCCAGTTATTTTTAGATCAGTGGATGGGTAAGTGGTATGAAGACTGCATGTCCCAGAATGCAACATCACATCCGTTCAATCATTCTCCTCTGACGATTTCCTTTCATCTCACAATCCACAAAAATCCCATCTAACACTGTATTATCTCCGATAAGAAACTATACAGATCATCTCCAATGTTTTTTCATTCTATAACTGTCTTTACTTTTCATTTATTTTACCTATGTCTATCTATCTATCTACCTATATACCTAAGTCTTATTTCGTGTGTACAAGATTTAGTCACGTGATGTCTATTTTTAGCTACTAAGCTCTGCTGACTTTAATGGTGTAACTCTGTTCCACTAAAATAATAATAATAATAATAATGTGGCACAATATACATTTCCTTGTGTAATTTTGTATAGAAATAATAAAGTGCTGTAAACCTGTGAGTTCGTTGCAGCCAGCACTAATGCTATAACAAAAGAGTTAACACCTTCTGTCCGATCAGATTCAATAACATGTTGTAGTCTACAGGCTGAATAATGCACCATAAATTCTGTAACACAATATGCAGAAAATCCTTAATATAATTCTCACGTGCATTTCTGCTTCTTTTGATCTGTTTAGCTGATGTCTGTCAAATGGAGAAGGACAACATGCTGGTACCCATCATTGTTGGTGCCGCCCTGGCCGGCCTCGTCCTCATAGTCCTCATCGCTTACTTGATTGGCAGGAAGAGGAGTCATGCAGGCTACCAGACCATCTAAAATACTATTGTCTGACTAGGACTATACTGTGTGTGTGTTTGAGTTTTTGTTTCAGGATTAAACCTTTATCTTCATTCACTTCCCTACTCTTCGAGTACATAAGAAAAAAAGCCACCTAAATATTACTGCCAGCTTCATTTGAATGACTGCTTGACTGAATGACTGACTTATTTGGTGTGTAGATTTGCAGGAGTCACCTGTGATACCTGTATAGTACTGTACAGTAGGTGGCAGTCTGAACCTAAAACATGGGCCAGCAATTGTCATTAATTACTTAGAAGTGTTTCCACACTGCTGGCATGTTTTTCCCCTTAGCTGTGATCCAGTAAACCCTGACTGGGTTTTTCCTCCTCTGACTACACACTAAA
This sequence comes from Tandanus tandanus, assembly GCA_039654325.1. NCBI lineage: Eukaryota > Metazoa > Chordata > Actinopteri > Siluriformes > Plotosidae > Tandanus > Tandanus tandanus. The sequence continues at coordinate 18,825,298 of JBCNYH010000009.1, forward strand.
ATAAATAGAAGACCTCTCTGTCCCACCTTAGAATTCCTATTCGGAAAGTCGGGAAGATCTCCTCAACTCCGAATTCATCCTATGACATCATGTGAATTTGGGTCGTTCACACCAGCAAAGGGAAATTAAGCGATCAGTCAACACAGATTCTTGAGTTGGTTACTGTATCTGTAACACTGACCATACAGGTTTGAGAAGGTAAATATATGTTCGGGGATGATCACACCAGAGGTGCGATAGAAAAGCGACTGACACGAATTGATTTAGTTTTTTTTAGTTTTTTGCGAATTTTTGAAGTTCGCATCAAGATGACTCCACATGCAAGCGAATATTTTGTGCATATGCAAGCGGATAAATGCGTATGTCGCACAAGAGTCGCAAGGTCACGCGAATGATTTGCAATCAGTTTGCAGATGTTTGGCGAAAGAAAGCGAATATCCTGTCGTAAATCTTTTGCGATGAGTTCTCGAACAAGGTGACCGAAATGTGAGGCTGCGAATGTAACAGGACAAATTTGTGAACATTTTGAGAATGTAAAGTGACCGATACGAATTGCCATTCGTGTCAGTTGCTTTTCGATCACACCTTTAGTGTGATCACCCCTTAAACTCAGGCTAGCTCTTTGCTGGGGGGGGGAACATGCCGTTATGGCAGCGTCCATGTTTTTTCAGCACAAAACGGCACAAAACTTTCTTGCCGTGTCCGAGTTGATTGCAGCATAATATTTGGTATTCAGAAGCAGGCAATGATTGGACACTTGAGATGCCTGTTTACGGAAGGAGGAGGCGAATTTCCAGCAAAATCATATTTGTCTACATTGAATAGAAATTTCAGTGTTTGGGTGTAATCGCCATGGTGATGTTGAATCTTTCTCGAGGACAAAATAAAAATAATTAGTTGACAGTAACAGGCAGTGATGTATTGGGGTTACACACTGGTAGTTTTATTATGCCATTCATTTAACAGTAACATCTGGCTTTGAACTTCGCGAGTTTGCATGCTCTTAACTATTGAAGCCACATTCAGATCGAATAAAAGATGATGCTTCAGCATGGGGATGTAAACAAAATACACAAATATAAAGTCAAGAGAAGACTAGGTTGACTGGGCCACTGGGAAATATGGATGCAAAGCGTGAAAGCTAGCTACTGCTTTCGGCTAACCATTTAGCTAGCTAGCTCCTAGCATTCAGTGTAAAGGCTGAATTGCACTACAACCTACAACCTGTTCCTCAGCCGTGTTAGTAAATCAGTAAGAAAAGATTCTGTATAATTAAAATTACTGCAAAGTTTCATAGAAGGAACCACAAGCTGAACTTAAATATCCAATAACAGGCGAGAGGGCTGTTGTGTAATGTGTACAGGGAGCACGACCCCATTCGAATGTGGAATATAATACAAAGGGAAATACCATTTCGAGCCTCCTGTCAGATTTTTGTGTCATTTCGGAGAAAATGCTCAGATTCTATAGGAAATTTGGGCTTGCTTTATTAAATTCCATCCGGTTTATCATTTAATCATAAGGCCGACCTCTTGTACCAACATCTGCTCACTTTTACGAGGTGGTATTATAGACGTTTTGCGTAGGAATTACTCGCACGGAAGTTTGTAAGCTTGCGACCATGTTATAAAATGGCTGAGAAGTTCTTAATTGTTGCTACGCTGGATTTATCCATCTTTCGAAGGTGGCGTTTAAACATGGACTGACCTGAGCTCTGACCCATCACTATAAATTAGAGACTTGACAGATTTGGGGAGAATAGAAGACATGTCAGCACATAAGAGTGTATGAGAGAGAGAGAGAGAGAGAGAGAGAGAGAGGCTCGAGGGATAAAGGCATCGGGTGACAAAAGGCGTACAAGCTCAGGTTAAATAATTGATGCACGTCTCTCGTATCTTCTCCCTGTTCTGCAGCTTGGATCAGGCCTTAGATCTTATTCTTGCTGCCTTTCTGTCTCTCTCTTACTCTCTCTCGGAGAAGTTAAGCACGTAAGCATTCTCAGGTTGGTGGAAGAACGTTTGCAGTGAAAGTTTGCAGTTAACGTGAAAGCTCAGTATATTTCGGGGAAAAAAACTTTTTTTTCTTTTTTGAAAAACTTCCAACAAAGAACATACTGACAGCAATTTGAAATCTTCCGTTCTTCACACGTTCTGGTAGATATTACAACACATCTCCTACGATTCACCATCCAGACCCTGTTTCATATTTTTAGTTGTGACACACCAGACACCAAAGAGATTTTGTTCATTTTTGTATGGATGTGTGTTCAGGCGCTCAGAGTGTGAACTGCGAATGGGTTTTCTTTCTTTTGTTTGTTTGTTTTTTTTTTCTTCTTTCTTTTTTTTTCCATTTTGGTTTTTTTTCTGCTTTATTTCTTGTATTTTCTTTTCTAATGATGACCTTTCTGAAGATGGGGAAAAAAGGGAAACCGTGATTGTCTGTACACACCCGTTATTTTACTCTCTCATGACCTTTGACCTCACACTCTACAGCTATGAGTTTCTATAATGGCCTAAAATGTAGGTTTGTCCTCTCTAAACATGAATGAATAACTCTCAAATGCAGTTAAGTTAGGCTTGTGTACCAGAACCCAACTGCAGATGCCTTTAGGGCAGGGTTGTCCGATCTTATCCGCAAAGTACCAGTGAGTGTGGGTGCAGGTTTTCACTTCAGCTCAATCAGTAGCCACACCTTCCAGCTGTTTTAATCACTGTTCTCAAAAAAAAAAAGACTAGATTGCATATTAGTGTTTCAATTTTGAAGCCGGGTGGCAGCCATCTTGGTGAGACCACCTTGCTTTAGGATCTCAAGATGATGTTAAAAGCCAACACAGCTCAAATGGTGAAAATTTTACTGCTGACGGTCAGAATACCTTAAATTCATATAACTATGTAATTAATTGAATAAAAAAATTAATTTGAAAATAAAAAAGCTCTCTATCGCTGGAATTTGGCCCAAAAAAAAGTTTTAAAATGAAATGTTTCTAAGCCGCCCTGCGATGGCCTGGCGAGCTGTCCAGGGTGTACTCTGCCCTTGCACAGAGTCGGCTGAGATGGACGCCAGCCTCCCCGCGACCCTAATTAGGATTAAGCGCTTCAGACAATGAATAAATGTTTCCAAGCCTCTTAATCCTAATTATAGTCGCAGGGAGGCTGGCGCCCATCTCAGCCGACTCTGGGCGAGGGCGGGGTACACCCTGGACTGTTCGCCAGGCCACTGCAGGGCCAACACACAACCATTTACACTCACTCTCACACCTGGGGGGAATTTGGAACAGCCATTTAGCCTACTGTGCATGTTTTTGGACTGTGGGAGGAAACCGGAGGAAACCCACGCAAGCACGGGAAGAACATGCAAACTCCACACAGATGTCTGTGGCTACAGCTTGGCTGAAGTGACAACCTGCACCTACACCCACCGGCCCTTTGCGGAAAAGATCGGACACCCCTGATTTAAGGGGAGAAGTTACATAATGTGGGGTTTCGCAGCTCTCTGTGTCTCTGTGTCAGAAAGAAGGTTCTGTGTCTTCTCAACAGGACAAAAGTCAAACAGAGTGTCTCATTTCAGTGCATGTGTTTTGCTTTGCAGTTCGGATTTGTTTGTTTTCCCCCCCTTCACTGTACAGCTGATTTAACACTTTTTCAGAAACGTTTCTTGGTCTAATCTCTTTCGGTTGCAGGTTTGCTCCTATATCTAACTGCAGTTATCTGATCTTTTATTTTTGTAGAGAACATTTTTAATGCGTGGTGAAGACAATAAATGAGGTGAACACATTGTTTGTGCTGCTGTTCTGTAATTAAACTCCGAAACTGTTGATCAAGGAACATTTTTGCATGTTGAAGTAAATTTTCCCACAGGACCAGCTGCAATTTTTTTCATTATCATTGTTTATTGATCCCACAAGCGAAATTCGGCTCTGCATTTAACCCATCCGAAGCGAACACACACACGGACTCGGCAAGGGCCTTCCTGTGTGGAGTTTGCATGTTCTCCTCGTGCTTGTGTGGGTTTCCTCCGGTTACACTGGTTTCCTCCAACAGTCCAAACACATGCACATTAGGCTAATTGGCTGTCCCAGATTGCCCCTAGGTGTGAGTGTGAATGGTTGTGTGTGTGTGTGTTGGCCCTGTGATGGTCTGGCAAACTGTTCAGGGTGTACCCCGCCCTCGCCCGGTGTCAACTAAGATAGGCTCCATCCTTCCTGCAACCCTGATATGATTAAGCAGTTCGGTAAGAATCTTATATTGATTATTCCAGCTACGATTTTAGCACACGAACCTCAACACTGGAAACTCCATCCGTTACCTGTTAATCTTCTACTTTAAAATATTTAAACATATAAAAAGAAAACATTTCTAATCATTTTCATAAGCTTTAGCTGCAGATCAGTCTGAATGGGCATGCATGACCCCTCTCCACCAGTGAAAGTGGCTGCATTTGGCACATGAGCACCAAAAACTAGACCATTGACCAAGGGAAGAAGGTGGATTGGTCTGATTAATTGCATTGTTTTAGACCACATGGACAAAAGGGTGCGAGAGAGAACAACAGAATGGATTGTGGGAAGAAGGCAAGTCACCTAAAGCAGTGTAATGTTCTCAGCAATGTTCTGCTGGGAAACCTCGGGTCCTAGAATTCCTATTTAAGTTATTTGACATGTATTATCTACCTAAACACTGTTGCAAACCGAGTCCACCCCTTCATGGCAATGATGTTCCATAACTGCAGAAGCCTCCTTCAGCAGAATAATGCAACCTGCCATATTGGAAAAATGGTTCAGGAATGTTTTAAGGAAAATCCATCTTGGGGTGAAGTCCTGGACAAACAAGTCCAAACCATGGAGGACCCACCTTGCAACAGAGAGGAAATAAAGGATGTGCTGTGAACTGTTTGGTGGCAGAACCACAGCACACCCTCAGAGCTCTTGTGGAATCCATGCCTTAATGATCCGGAGTTGTTTTGGTGATACAAGTAGGACCTACACAATGATAGGCAGGTCATTTAAATGTTACGCGAACGACGCAAAACGAGGCCCTGACGCGGAGTAGTCCCAAACCCTTCTCAAACAGTCCGCACTTGTCGTGAGAAGGTCGCAAAGTTGTCGTTTTGCTGAAATGATTAGATTTTCGTTCTCAAGGAAAAGCGACAAGTTGGAGAACTTTAACGCAGAAAGTTTGAGAAAAGTTTAAGACTTGCTGGCATCTGCCATATTCCATATATTTTGTCATCATTCGTATTTTAATTGGATTTTGTTTGTGCTAATAACGCGAGAATAAAAAGCGAATGGTTTGAGAACAAAAAGCAAACAAAACGTGACTGATTTACGACAGGAGGTTCGATATTTTCACCAAGCATCCACAAACCAATGGCAAATTATTTGCAAATCAGTCGCAGACTGTCACACAACTATCGCGCGATTTGTGTATTTAAGCCGCAAAATGTAAAACGTAAAATTCTCGATGCGAATTTCACAATTCGCAAAAAAAAAAACCTATTCGCATCAGTCGCTTTTCTATCGCACCTCTAGTGTGATCAACCATTAAGAAGCAGCCGTTAGCATGGGGTTGCCTTGTCCACATGACACCTGCTCTAATTTCGTTCTAAAATTCAGGGGTGGGGTTGGTGTTTCTGCATGTTAGGATTTTCCTGGATTTTGAGAAAATTTGGCAACCTTTGGTCTTTTATCTTGATAAAGAAACCAATCAAGAAAGCCAAGTAGCAATGCACTTCTAGGGAGGGAGGGGTAGATATGGATATTGGGTTTTGGGGAAGGGTGGGTTAAGGGGAGGGTGGTTTGTATTGGGTTTTGTGTATATTATGCCTTTTTTGTTTGTTGTGTGTTAATTTATTTATTATTTTTTTTTATTTTTTTATTTTTAATTGTTGGTTTTTCCATTTGTTTGTGTTACTCTTCTAAAAGAAACATGTTAATGTCAGAAAAAGTACCTTGATGAATGATATATTTCACAATAAACATATTTGAAACAGGATTTTTCAGTATTGGGACCTCAGTACTCAGAAAATAGCATAAGATGGTATCAGGTTGGCTTTGGTACATAAGAAATAACAGACATACATGAGCTGATTGTAATCCAGATTATTTTAATATTGTCTGCTTAAAAAATTGACTAGACAATCAGATTTCAGTAGAAACTGCAGCACTGTGACACAAGAAACTCTTCATCCTGCTGTGTTTGTTTATAACGTGTCTCATGTTGGTGTCGTCAGAACCAATTAACCCAGTCAGAATTTCTTGTACCAGCAAACAACGACGACGCATTTTATGATCTTCTGTAAAGTTCCAGTTTAAACATAGAGGAAAATCTTGAACGACAGATCTTTGGAAAAAATAAAGTTAAAAAATTTCCCAGTGTAATCATGCAACTCTTCATTTCAGAGTAGTTTATCAAACAGTCATCAAGAAATGTGTACAGTAACCAAAATATACCTGGACAAGCTTTGGTAGGAATTTTTATACATTCAAAAGACTTGAACCATCACCGCCAAAAAAAGAAGAAAAAAAAAGAACTCCCTCGGCTCACTGACTCCAAGTCTAAACGATCAAATGTGAAGTGTACGGGTTGCCATATTGAATAAATAAGCACAGAACCCTGTTATTAACCGTAGTGTTGTTGTGCGTGTACAGAACGCCGTTCAGGGTGCTTCACATCATCACTTCATAATGTCTCCTTATTATCGGTTTAGGAACAGTTTCAGCCGTCAGATGAAAGGAACAACAACTGGACAGTGCAAATAAACATCTGGAATGTTTGAAGCACTAGGGGGGGCGAGTCAAGATTCCTCAGCTGTAACTCGTGCTCGGCACACCGCCCGCAGCTTGGTGATGGTCGCCATGGAGAGGCTTCCGGGTTCTTGAAAAATGCTCTGCAGGAAGGACAGTAAGGAAGGAACCACTGAAACACGGTCTACGTTTGTCCTTCCCAGGAAGATTGCATACTTACTCTCTCATTCATTTGCCGAACCACTTCTTTTAGGAGTCGCGGGGAGGCTGGAGCCTATCTCAGCCGACACTGGGCGAAGGCGGGGTACACTCTGAACAGCTCTCCAACACCATTGCAGGGCAACACACACACACACACAGTTTGGAACAGTAAATTAGCCTAATGTGCAAGTCTTTGGACTGCGGGAGGAAACCGGATTACCCGGAGGAAACCCACACATGCATGGGGAGAACATGTAAACTCCACCCAAGAAATTGCCCTCGCTGAGTCCGGGACTCGAACCCAGGACCTTCAGTGCTAACCACTACGCCACCGCGCCGCCCAGATTGCATGCTCGCAGGGATGAATGTGATTACGGTATTTAAATCATTTTCGTTTGGTTTTGTTTATTTAGAAGTTAAACTGCTTCAGGACTCCTGATTGGCCCGTAAAGCAGCAAATGACTTATCAACGCCAAATGATGGTTCATCTGAGAAAGAAATTTAGTTCTTTCTTCAAAGGTTAGATTTTTCCAGCGTTTAATCTGTGAAAGGAAAACATTCAACCAATCAGGGCGTTGCTTCTTGAAACTTCTCACTTGCACTTAAGGGGGCGCGATACCTAGAGCGGGAACCTAGAAAAGCGACTGACACAAATTGATTTTTTGTGAATTTTGAAATTCGTGTCGGGATGTTTTGCGACTCCACATGCAAGCAAATATTTTGCAGCTTATATACATATATCGCACGACAATTTTTGCGACTGATTTGCGAGTAATTTGCGATTGGTTAGCAGATGTTTGGGGGAACAAAGCAAATCTCCTATCGTAAATCAGGTCGCGTTTTGTTCGCTTTTTGTTCTCAAACCATTTGCATTTTGTTAACAAAATGTCAATACACAAATGATGACAGAATACATGGAATATGAAGGATGCCAGCAAGTCTCAAACTTTTCTCAAACTTTCCGCGTGGAAGCCTCCAACTTGTCGAATAATTTGCGAGCAAAACGACAACTTTGCAACCTTCTGCTTGAGAAGAGTTTACGTCTGCTCCGCATCAGAGCCTCGTTTTGCGTTTTACATTTGCGGAAATTTCAAACAAATTTTTTGCGATGAGTTCACAAACCAGGTGACCAAAATGTGATGCTGCGAATGGCGTGAGAACATTTTGATAATGAAAAGCGACAGATGCGAATTTTTCCTTTTCGGGTCAGCAGATTTTCTATCGCACCTCTAGTGTGACCGCCCCCTAAAAGTCGATGGCTGACGGAAGATGGCTGGGACTCGGATTTATTTCGTGTCACTACTTAACAAGGGCTACACATACTTAAAGACAACAATTTTAAAAACGGAACTTCCTGAAATAGATCCAAAAGTGGCTGTGATAGAGTTGGTACTCCTGCATTGAGCAGTAAAACTCCCTGTGGTCTCACCTCGTTCTCAGTACAGCACGAACCCAAAATGGGCACGTCCACCTCACAGCAAGAAGGTGCTGTGTTCGAATCCCAGGCTCAGTGAGGCCGTTTCAGTAAGGAGTTAGCATGTTTGCTTGCATGGGTTTCCTCTGGGTGCTCCGGTTACCTCCTACAGCCCAGAGACATGTACATAAAGCTAACTGGCTGGTCCGAATTGCCCCCAAGTGTGAGGGTGAGTGTTAATGGTTGTTGGACCTGCGATGGACTGGGGAGCTGATCACAATGAACCCCGCCTTTCCCAGTGTTGGCTGAGAGAGGCTCCAGGCTCCATGTAACCCTAGGATTAAAAGGTTGGACAGATGAATGAATGAAGAGCTTTATGGTTAATGGGTAAAAACAAGATAACTGGCTAGTAAAGTGCTTAAAAAGGATCAGGGCTGACAAATCATTGCCACATGCAAGAAGCTATAAAGTGATCTGATAAAACAGTTGCTAACTGACATTATACACCCATCATACCCATATATGCAACACCACTCAATTCATTTAAGTAGAATCCCTTTTTTGGTTTAGACCAGTGGAATTTCAGTGCTGGTAAGGACAGTGATAAGGTACCGACTACCAACCAACCTGCATGAACGGGTGGCAGTCCTCCACAAAGGCTCCTCTGGTGATCTGCTTAAAGCGGTCACAGATATCCGGGAGGTTCTGAGCCTGACAGATCAGCACCTGGTTGTGCCGGATCAGAGTGAGCGCCACACGGAATAAGATCTTCGATCCCTCGTAGAAAAGGCAGTCCCAAATGCGCAGGACAGTCTTGAAAATTAAAAGAAATACACACACACACACACACACACACACACACACACACACACACACACACACACACATATATATATATACATATATGTGTTTTACAGTCCTGACTGACTGTATATTGTGTGTCAACATCATTTTAAACAGTGTTTTTTTTTCCTTTAACAGATGCTGGGAGACCACTATTAGCTACTTCCAGTGCACTCATTTGATTGGTTGAGTGGAGTGCATCACTCTGCTTGTCCACACACTGTACTACGCTAAAGTTAGCGACATCATCACTGGACATGGCAAGTGCTACTTTTCACGAATATGACTTCTCGTCTTCAGAGTCACTAGAATGTGATGTCTCAACGTCTCCACAAGAGACTCCTCCCTCTCTGGTTCAAACAGGTCACCATTTACACCCATTTCCTCCAAATTGCTGCCATAGTTGCTTCTTAAACATGTTTTTTATCAACTAAAATATCGCTCGCTGAATAGATCTGCTTGTTTACTTGTGCCTGACATCCCCGCCCAACGACTTCACGTCACTTCCGGGAAAAAAGTAGCGCAGTGGTTAGCACGGTAGCGCAGTGGTTAGCACGTCTGTCTCACAGCAAGAAGGCTCTGGGTTCGATTTCTGGGCTCGGGATGTTTCTGTGTGGAGTTTGCATGTTCTCCCCGTGCTTGCGTGGGTTTTCTCTCAAAGTCCAAAAATATGCACAGTAGGCTGACTGGCGGTTCCAAATCACCCCTAGGTGTGAGTGTGAGTGTGAATGGATGTGTGTGTTGGCCCTGCAATGGCTTGGCGAGTTGTTCAGGGTGTACCCCGCCTTCTCCCAGAATCGTCGGACATGGGCGCCAGCCTCCCCGCGACCCTAAATAGGATGAAGCGACTTAGAAAATGAATGAATGATTCAGGAAAAAAGGTTCAGGATTTAAATGCTGCTCTACATCACTGTTACTGTCAAACAGGAAGTGTCATCGTCTTTCTCTTACACAACGTTCAAATACTAATTCTTCTTCTTCCTCACTTCACCATCCTAATCCCATCTTACGTGTCTCTCACGCCACTCTTACCTCTACAGGGAGGATGTCGATATAGAGGCAGATGAACCAGCGTGACACCACCAGTGTCCACATGACGTTGTGTTCCACCATGGCCTGCCAAACAGCTGGCGCTTTAACCTTCACTAGCTCTCCCAGCACTTCTTGGTCTGTTTTCAGGCCCAACATGGCAGGTGTGTAGTAATCTATAAAGAATGAAATTCAGGTTTAAGAACAAACAGCTTAGCCAGGCTAATAACTCTTACTGTCTTAATGACTGGTGGAGCGAACACACTCGTTCACTGACCTTCCGCGTTGCACCAACTGGCATATATAATGTTATATAATATGGCCTAACGTTAGGTTACGTTATGTTACCTGAATTACTACTGTCATGTCATTAGTTACTATGTCATTAATGGAGAAATTCGAATTCAATAAGGTACCTCTTCCGAGTCTTCGGACACACGTATGCTCTGTCTAACTTGACGATGAAGTTGAACTTGTAATGATCTAATTAGACCCCAACGTTAGATCTATTGGAACGTTCTTGTCTATGTAAATGTAATGAGTATCGTAATATTATCTTACTTTAGTACAACTTCCGTACGTCTCAAACTGGGGTGGAATTTAGCAAAACTAAACTACTGGCCAACAGGACTAGTCAAATCATGAAACTACTAGTCCTTCTTCATATTTACTGGTCAGGAACACTATGTCTTTTTTGCCTATTGGATTTGTCAGGTCGCCAGCAGGATGACTTGCTAGCCAATTTCACTCGCCCTACAGATTTTTGACTCGCCACGGGCCAGCGGACTAGTGTTAATTTCCACCCCTGCTCAAAAGTCTAGTAATAATAACATGAACAATATATATCCCTCACGTAAGGTAATAACTTATTAGGACCGAGCGCACGCTCGTGGACTATGGACAGACAAGCACACACACAATTTCCTGCACAACAAAAATCGGCGCTTCACAGAACCTTCCGTGTTGCTCACACGAAAGGTAATTATCACCAGTCTAAAAAGTGGACTCGCCATCAGATTTTCCCAGGTCTCACTACTTTTAACATTTACTACAGACTGGAGCTGAAAAGGTTGCTGTGAAAAGCCCAAGGTCTTTGGTCCTGCTTTGTGCATTATACTCAGTGTCAATAGTCACTAATCAGTCATAGACATCTATGAGCTCATGTATGTAGGACAGGGCTGCTATTGGTTTCCTCTTGGTAAAAATGAATAAGGAGCATAAAATCATACGAATCTGGATGACGGACATGGCAGATGATCACATCAAGGAGTCTGGTGCAATACTTCGCTACAAACTTTCCACATGCAGACTTTGCCCATAATAATTACCCACTCTTCTTTACAGAACTGTACAAGTTCAGTCAATGAGCAGTTGGTGGATCTGTATGGTGTTATTGGATGGTAAGCTGTATTTGCTTTCCGCCAGATGTACCATCTGACACTGAGGGCAAATAATTAATTCATTCATTCATTCATTTTCTGAACCGCTTATTCCTAATTAGGGTTGCGGGGAGGCTGGTGCCCATCTCAGCCGA
>JBCNYH010000009.1:18839112-18861578 GCA_039654325.1 Tandanus tandanus
GGCTGAGATGGGCGCCAGCCTCCCCGCGACCCTAATTAGGAATAAGCGGTTCAGAAAATGAATGAATGAATGAACTTGCAAAACCAAAAGAAATTATGAACACAATATGCAGCGGACAGCAATGGATTGCAACAGGGACTTTTTGAAATCTTGTTGAGCGGTTTTCAAAGACTGAGATCTGAGCAAGTCCTGGGCTGGGGCATTTCTGTGTGGGGTTTGCATATCCTCCCCATGCTTACGTGGGTTTCCTCTGGGTACTCAGGTTTCCTCCCACAGTCCAAAGACATGCACATTAGTCTAATTGGCCCCTAGGTGTAAATGGTTGGGTGTGTGTTTTGCCCTGCAATGGTCTGACAAGGTGTTCAGGGTGTACCCCGCCTTCACTCAGTGTTGGCTGAGATAGGCTCCGGCCTCCCCGTGACCCTAGTAGGATTAAGCAGTTCACGCAAAACTTAATGTATGAACCCAACTCATAAAACAAATTTCCATCTGTATGAATATTCTGTCACGGCACGGTGGCGCAGTGGTTAGCATGTTCGCCTCACAGCAAGAAGGTCCCGGGTTCGATTCCCAGGCTCCGGCGTTTCTGTGTGGAGTTTGCATGTTCTCCCTGTGCTTGCGTGGGTTTCCTCCGGGTACTCCGGTTTCCTTCCACAGTCCAAAAACATACACTGTATGCTAATTGATGTGATAGTGAGTGTGAATGGCTGTGTGTGTGTTGGCCCTGCGATGGCCTGGCGAGCTGTCCAGGGTGTGCCTTTCTAGCTTTGGCACAAAGCATTATATTATATATAGCATAAAACCAACACTGATTTTCACCATAATAACACCATGATCACAGTTAATTGTGATGATGGTGGAATCATTCAGTGGGAAGTGCTTTATTTCATCTACCCAGGACTAAAAATCTTGCCAGGGTTGAGGGCAAGATGGAATCAAATATAGTACAATGCAAGACATAATCCCTGCTCCAGTCTGCAATGGACTCGAGACTGCAGTAAAGGGTTCACCCTCCAACAGGACAAAATACCTACTGATGGACTGAACGGGGGGGCAAGTAGGTCCTGTGTTTGGGTCCCAGGCTTGGTAGGGGCATTTGTGTGGATGCTCTTCCTGTGCTTGTGTGGGTTTCCTCCAGGAACTCCAGTTTCCTCCCACAGTCCAAAGACATGCACATTAGGCTGATTGGCAGTTCCAGATTTCCCACAGGTGTGGATGTGAGTGTGAATGGTTGTGTGTGTGCTGCCCTACGATGGTCTGTGGAACGAGCTGTTCCGGGTGTGCCCCGCCTTCGCCCAGTGTCAGCTGAGATAGGCTCCTGCCTCTTTGCCACCCTAATAGGATTAAGCGGCTCGGCAAATGCGTGTGTCATCCTGATGGCCGTGAGTACTTCTAAAGGTGCAGCTTTTTAAAAAAATCTTTACAGGTTTTAATAATGTGTTGGACCATTCTTAACCCAATTCCAGCCCATGCAGCAATCTCTTACGTTTTCCTTACACGATGCAGGCGAGTAACTTGACCCGACATCTTTTCCATGACATTGCAACATTCAAATGAAATCAAAGATTTGCTATAAATGCAAATGGCACAGACCTGGTAGTATCCTGCCTAGCAGAGCCTCCATTAGCCAGAAGGACTTCTCTTCATCTTTGGTGATGATGAGGAGATACCCAGCAATAAAGTTCATCCCCTGTAAGAGCAGGAATCATGAAGGACGGAGAAGGAGGAAGACACACAACAGTAATCACAGGACACCAGAGAACCGGACGGAAGGTTAAAATTCCATGTTACACTAGAGAGGAATTGCCTTACTAGTCAATTTGAAGACCATCCGAACATGGAAAGACATGGCTACAGGCTTATGCTAGCGGTTAGCGCAGATTTCCACTGAAATCTTTATCGTATTCGTTGAAAATGTGTTGCTTTGGAAGTGAAACAAGTTTACTTGCATCTTTTTACAGCTTTAGCGAAATTTTGACTGTGTAATGTTTGTAATTTTGATGATGCTTCTCTACCTGAATAAACAAATCTATGAGCTGCCAACACTGTGTGCCGAACTTCAGTAAAATCAAGGAAGACTCAACCCACCCCACCCCTCCACCCACCATCACAGGTCCGAAAACGTTTCAGGAAGAATTTTGTGGAAAATTGTAGAGGCATGAAACAAGAACAAGCCACAGGCAGCAAATTTGAGAGAGTCACTTTGCATTGCAAATCTGATGTCGGGTGCTACAGAAATGATGTCATGGAGAAAGATTTTTTGTGCGTCTGGACGGTGACACGCCCAGAAACCAGACTTGCAAAACAAGCGACATACACTGACTAGATGGAATCATCCTGAAAACCGTGCTAGTCTTTTCATGTCGTCACAAATACCAGCGCGAATACAAAGATTAACTTGGACCTAGAACATCCCGGGTCACTCCCACAAGCAGGTCATGTGCCCATCGTGCAGCTGACTGCAGAACATTTTGCTCGAAATCAGCAAAGTAAGAAGATCAAAGTTTATAGTGGAGAATTGTTTACCTGACAGTATCCCACAGCCTTGTTGTGGTGTCCATACGCCAAAAGAACGTTATACAAGGGCTTCTGCAGGCACGGCTCGGCCGTCTTCCGGAACTGCACGTTGTCTGGGAACGTCCTGTGCAAATCTGGGGATAAAGCGCAGCTTTAGGTGTGGGCTCAATGCTCAAAGAATGTAAATAATATAAACCTCAGGCACTGCCTAAATGCGGTGCTCTGAAAAAAATGACCCTCTCCTGATAAAAGGTTTCAGTGTGAATTCGTTTTGATGATGTCATCGATGATGTAATATCACTCAACCATCACGTTATGACCTCCCCTCAACAAAGTTTTGATGTCTGAGAGTGTTACGCTATCGAGATAAGAGTTCCTAATGGAAACCCAATATCACCACAGGGTTCCCACGTGTACACGGATGGACAGACGTACGGACGCAATGTTCGCGACACAAAAAATCAGATCGATACCATACCAATTTTTCTTAAGTATGGCGCGCCGCTTGCTACTAAGTTTTTGTGATGAATGCTAATAAAGGAGTGACGGGATAAGTTAGCATCATTCACATCCCATCACGTGCTGTTTGGTAAAACGTATACAGGTATATCACGCTCACTCACTCATCTGCCGAGCCACTTAATCCTATTAAGGTCGTGGGGAGGCTGGAGCCTATCTCAGCCAACACTGGGCGAAGGAAGGGTACGCCGTGAACAGCTCTCCACACCATTTCATGGCAACACAAACACAACCATTAACACTCATATCAACACCTAGGGGCAATTTGGAAGGAAACCAGAGTACCCGGAGGAAAGAACAGGGAAGAATGCAAATTCCACACAGAAACACCCGAGGCCAGGAATCAAAACCAGGAACTTCTTGCTGTGAGGCGGACATGCTAACCATTACGCCACCGTGTCACGCTACAGGTATATCATGATGAGGAAATCTCTGTTATCATTGTTACTTCTGTACAGTAATAAACTTAGTTGATATCAGATTAGTAGCAAATTCACACTGGCCCACACCTAACATTTCCTTCCATTCCCTAATTGCATCCTGATCATGAGGCGAGGGTCATACCGACCTGTGCGGATGGTGTCCACCAGTTTCGGGTCGTGCTGCGCCTGGAGGAGTGAATGGTAGTAACCTGGATTCCTCTCCATCTGCTCCTGGGAACCGCTTGCTGCCATCCAGATAAAAGCTCTGTGTTCGTTTGGGATCCCTTTCCGTACATAACGCTTTACTATCAGGAGAGTAAACACATACAAGGTCGTGGTTAGCGCCATAAAGACAGCAGGTTCTCAGACTCTGTGCTCTGCATGTATCTGTCTCTGCCATGTAGAAATGCTTGCATTCCAGGATTTCTTCCATAATGAAGAGGATCAGAATTTATTTAAAACGCTATTTTTGTATTTGTTTTTATTCCTTTACATTTACGGCATCTGGCCGACACTCTTAACCAGAGCGACTTATATTTATCATTCTTTTTATACAACTGAGCAAGGGTTAAAGGCCTTGCACAAGGGCCCAACAGTGACAGCATGGTGGTACTGGAGATTGAACCCCTAACCTTTGGATCACTAACCCAGAGCCATAACCGCTGAGCCACCACTGAGCCACCACTGCCCTTTTTCTTTCCAAGTAACAGGGAAATATCTGAGGAACATGAGGACAAATAAAATGTTGAAAAATAACCAAAACTTGATGCTAATAACAGCGGTGAGGACACCTCTGCCACAAGTCATGGGACAGAATTTTTGTGACAGAAATACCCTTTAAATGTAGTTTTAGCCAGCGCCTAAAGCAGATGTCTCTAGTGATAGGTGTCCATGCCTGGGTTTGCTTTTTACTGCCTTTCTGATTTCCGCGTTCATTAGTACCACCTGTCTTGTTAGTTTAAGTATCTTTTACTTAAACTGAGTTCATATTCTGTCAAGCTTCTGTTTTCAGTGTTTGCTCCATGAACATTTATTTTCCTCCAAGTCTGTCTGCCTACCCTAGTTAGATTGTGTTTTTTTTATTCTGTGCAAGTCTGAGCAGTGGTGTATGAGCCTGTTTTTTATTTATTTTTTTATTTTTATTTGTGTGTGTGTGTGTGTGTGTGTGTGTGGGGTGGGTTCAGTTTCCTTATTAATAATAAATCACTTTTTTATTACTACCCATCGTCATGCAAGTCAGTGATAAATATCAGCCAATTAGCATCTACTCAGCAACACGGCAGCCTTATTGGGTTTCCTGTTTGCACAGGACGGGTGGTGTCCTATGGATGTAAGGCATGGCCACTAGAGAAGCAACACGAGAAGAGAATCAACGCTGCAGAGATGTACTTCGACAGAAGAATGTTGAGAGTATCATGGGGAAAAAAAAAAGAAGTCGAAAGACAGCAGGAGATGTCAGAGAGAGCACAGGATCGAAAGGGCTGGAGATTGTTGGTGGAAAGTCTAACTTCTACCCAAGAAGACGGCGAGTGACTGACGGGACACAGGACGACCATCCATGCCATATTCCATGACTATCGTGCTCCGCTCAGGAGCTCCGCAAAAAAATTTATTTCACAGAGGAAATATAGACGAAATATTTTAGAATCAGTTCACCTGCTGGTTACAAAGATAAGTCCATATAAAAACCTACAAACATCCAATCTCTCCATCCTTCCAGAGATATGACTCTTGGGCGAAGGAAAACACTGACCACACAGGCTCCAAAATCAAATGATCTTTTATCCATTTTCAATTTATATGTTTGAATTTTTGAATTTGAGGCGACGAAGTGTTGCTGTTCCCCGACAGTCCTACAGGTGGCACTAAACTATTCACACATTAGAAGGCAGCACAGCATCCTGTGCAGTCGGAGTGAATTATTTGCTAACTTTGTGGATAAAGAACAATTAACCAGCTTTCTTTTACACGGTTTAAGGTTTTAAAATTGTAATAGCAAAAAAAATAACCCCGAAAATTTTTTTATATTGAATCAGGATATTTACAGAATCGCAATACAACACCTAGGTATCGTGATAATATAGTATCAGGTGCTCCTTGATTCCCAGATCCCAGATTCCCATCCCTAGTTATCATCAACATCGGATTGTTCATACTTGAAGAGCCGTGGTCCCACTTATCAGCTTTTTCCATTGGCCTTGATCCAGTAGCAGTCTTTCAGCTCCGACCATTCCCCTTCCTCGGTTTCCTATTACCATTCCCGTTAGCAATCTGTTGTAGCAATGCTTAGTAGCAGACTTATAATAGACAAGCTCCATGCTGAATATCATAGCAATGTTTTTGGTAATTTCCCTCCAGTCACATGTTACCGACACACCCCCATGCCCAATAATGTAAACTCTGTTGTTGTTATGGAGGAAAAAACCCTGTGTACAATTAACTTAGTCATAACTAACTGATAGAACAGAAAATAACATGGAATCGGTCACACAAAAGTTCCTTACACTTCCTCTCATTGGCTGTCTTGAGTTCCAGCGTCACCAAAAACGCCCGTCAGTGAGCACGTCACATTACGAAAAAACTCGATCTTGACATCATTCCTTGTTTTTTTTATCCCCGTTTTTTCCCTATCGTATCCAGTGCCCGCCCGTCTTCCCCATCACACCACCACCACCAACCAGTGAGGGGCGTAAGCATGCATTGGCCGAGCTCCCGTGAGAGCTCGGCCAATAAGCTCCCATTGACTCCCGGTCACGGATGGCTGCGGCATCGACCCGGATTCGAACTCACGATCTCCGGGGTGATAGTCACGCACCTTGTCGATGCGCCACTCGATAGCCAACATCATTCCTGACCGATTACAGGACAGCTGAACTGTCTCTGCAGCTGTAGTACATTTCTTTAACTGGGAAATTCTATGATATCCCAGGATCCATGAGTGGCGATCAGACAGTGTGTAGTGTTTAACTTTAGGCAAATGTCATTTGTGTTGGCGTGGCTGTGGAGGGTTTAACACGTCGCGTTAATGCGATCCAGGGCAAAAAAAAAATGAAATGAATTCTTCTTACAATGAAGATTGATCTTCTGTCAATGAACTCTCGCATTTTCATTAACGGTTAGGACTGTATAATGTTTGAGGCTTTTGAGTCGAGCCATGTCCCTCTTCACACAGCCTAAAGTTAATAATTTATTATCTACATAATAATCTCTTACCTCATTGGAAAACAACACTGTGAACATGTACATTAGAAGCGGATTTGCTTAGAAAAGAAAAAAAAAAAACAGCTGTCAGTAGAGTATAATGGTGGCTTTAATAATCACAGGATGATCTGTCAACAGTCCAGGAAGAAAAAATTAGAATAAACAAATACGGAATTTGAGGTGAAAGGAGGATTTACTCTGAAAACGACCTGTGTGCGATAGGCTTTCGTTATACTCTATTGCAGTGGTCGCCATCCCTGTTCCTGGAGATCTACCTTCCTGCAGGTTTTATCTCCAACCTTAATCATGCACACCTGAGTACCTGATTATTGCCTTGAAGAAGTTCTTGAACAGGTCAAAAAGGTGTATTAGATTTTGGTTGGAGATAAAACCACAGGCAGGCGGATCTCCAGGATCAGGGTTGGACAACACTGCTCTGTTGGCTAGATCAGGGTCTGACGTCGATCACTGAAAGCGATGGATGCTTCCGTGTTTTTTTTTTTTGTCAGTAGTACTGGTGTTAACCCGTTGTACCGGATCATTTTACAGTTTGTGTAGCCTGTGTGTATAGTGTTCTCACAACCAACGATGAAAATCTACATCTGTGACTCTGCTGATAGGCTTTTGACTACTAGGTGATATCTATACAAAATATGAGGGAAAATATCTGTCCCTACTTCAACACACTTATCAGCCAATTACTAAATCCTTCAGCAATCAACACATAAAAATCAACAACACTGTAAACCACTGCTGTTACATAAAGACACTGTTTGCAATGAGGCCAAAGCACAAAGCTTATACATTGGAAGTGAATTAAAGAAGAGCAAGTTCCACGGTGTAATGTTTAGCGCTCTGAACTCTGAATCCAGTGGTCCGAGTTCAAATCTTGCGCAGCCGTGGCCTAATGGTTAGAGAATGGGGTTTGGAACCGTTCCCGAAGCATCAGGAAAAATGGGTGGCGGTGGGGGAGTGAGCTGCACCTTCCCTTTCTCCACATTCATGGCTGAAGTGCCCTTGAGCAAGGCACCGAACCCCCAACTGCTCTCCGGACGGTGCAATGTGTGGCAGCCCACTGCTCCGAGTGTGTGTGTGTGTGTGTGTACTCCATGTTTACGTGTGTGTGCTCACTGTTTACGTGTGTGCTCACTTTGGAAGGGTTAAATGCAGCAGCCAAAGTTCCTTTGTGGGATTAATACAGTACATCAAAAATCAGATTGCTCCTTTAAGTTAAAGGGGCGGTGTCATGATTGTTTTACGGAAAGTAGCCTGAATAAGATTAAAGGTGTTATCAAACAAAACACAGCCATTGATATAAATGTAAATTTGGTTTATGAATGCTAAAAGAAATGAATTTGGTTCATACAAGGCCAGACAAAAAAATATTTGTGGTTCCAGTAACGCAACCAACTTTGAACTGGGTCGGCAGGTAGGAAATTTTTTTTATAAAAATAAATAAATAAATAAATTGTTTGCAACTGATTGAAGAAAAAAGTCACATCTGTCTGATGAATTGTGGTGGCATGTGTGGTAAGTTATAACTATTTTAAGGAATTAACTTTTATATATTTGAACTATTTGTGTTTTTATTCAAATATAATTGCTTAACTGTGTTAATGTAGGCAACTTTTTTGTGTGAATGAATTAATGTGTAATTATTGTTTGTATATCATATAACTCAAACTCAAAAAAAGTTGCATACATTAATACAATTAAGCAGAAAAACAATTACATAAAAACATAAAAAGTAATCATTTTAGAAACATTAAAGTAATTCGGTGCATTAATTAAACACTTAATAACAGCAGGTGTCACTGAAATCTCGTCTAAAACGAGAGAAAACGTCATCCAAGATGGCCACGCCAGTGAAGACGGTCAACAAGCAAAAATACACAAAATTCAACTTTGCTAGCAAGTTAGGGCAAAATCTTTTGACTCGGACCGTTTTCGGGAGGGACGGTCGGTCAACCGGAACCACAAAAACTTTTTTGTTCGGCCCAACCAATTTACTACAACTCTGCAGTCATATTTTGATCTTCGAAAACCGTTCAGCCCAACAAGATTTCAAAGAGCTGATGATGCAATCCATTTCATTTTAGGTTTGCAAACTTCAAACTCCTCTTGATTTGCAAGCTAAAAAGCTATTTAACAAGTATAGACTAGTATTTTAGACTTTTTTTAGCAACGGATTTTAAATACATTTTTTTTTTTTAATTAATGACACTCCTCCTTTAAGTTAACCACACTCACCTTTAAGATTCCTCTCGATGCGACTTTTCCCCTGCAGCAGTTTCGACCATTTAATTGACCTTCTGGTGAGAACAGCCAAATACTCAGACATGAGCTCCTCATAGGACTCGTAATCAAAGTCTTTAGACCTTTCAAAGCCATACGGATCCACGCTGCAGAGACAAGGACTTCGATAAGAGTGTGCACAAAGGAGAGTGAGAACAAATACATCAACTTTAGCTACATATTCAGCTTGGGATTAAAACGGTGCAGTGAGGAGGACACAGAGAAACCTTAAGAGAAGGAACAGGAAGTACTAGTAATACTACTTCACTAATGCGGCCTTACGTACAGGCTGACACTAGATCTGTGTGTATTTTATATATATATATATATATATATATACACACACAACAACATTTCTCATTCATGAATTTTAATAATCACTTCTGTGTTATGATGCAACATTTTCCAGGACACTGATCATTGTTGGGTGGTTCAGTGGCGTAGTGGTCAGCATGTCCGCCCTGCAGCAAGAAGGTCCCGGGTTCGAGTCTGAGTTCTCGGGGCGTTTCTGTGTGGAGTTTGCATGTTCTCCCTGTGCTTGTGTGGGTTCCCTCCAGGTACTCCGGTTTCCTCCCACAAGTCCGAAGACATTCATGCACATTAGGCTAACTGGCTGTTCCAGATTGCCCCTAGATGTGAGTGTGAGTGTGAGTGGGTGCTTGTCATATAGGGAATAGGTTCTGCAGCAGCATTTATATTAACCACTCAGGTTATACAATATAAATGCAAGTACACACTGCAACACAAAGTACAGAAGTGGTTCAATGCATGGAACAGATAGAGAGAAAGAGAGAGATAGATTACCTTTTTTTTTAAGCCAAAGGTCAAATGTAGCTACTCTACAATCAATCTGAGACATCTAAGTGTGTGGATGTTGTAAAACTTTTTTTTTTTTTTTTTTTGCTGCCATTGAAAGAGAAAGAGAGAGAGAAGGAGGAAATAATGGAAGACAGTGGTGTGCAGTAGACCTGGAGACTCTTTCTCTGGCTGAACTCGGGACGTTGATGCGGTGTTGCGGCTGCTGGTGCGATGCGCGCGCGCCGGTCGCCCTCTCCATGGTGCGCGTTTTCACCCGCAGCTTTCCACGCACAGCTCTCTCACCTTCATACTCACAACCAAACCTCGCCCCAGCAGGCACGTCTAGTGGCTTTATTCCTCGCAGGAGGAGCTGATCCTTCTTCTGACGTCCATAATCATGAGACAGGTCCCAATAAAAGTCCAAGAGCTCAGGGGCAAGTTTATTATTGGCACAGGAGCGCCTTAATACAATGAATAAACACCAATAATGTGATTTCAACACATTATATATCCCAGGAGGTTCGTTTAATCACACACACACACACACACCGGCGTCCATGAACCTGTCCTGTCCTGAGACACTGAGATAATCCCCCACTTAGTCCCTGTCTGTATCCACTCCTCACTGATCCTTAATCTGAATGTACAACCGCAGCATTTCTTACACACACACACCTCCTCCACGCTTCTTCAGTTTATTTGGCGAGTCGCTCAAGGGCAGACGTCAATCATCCCGCGAAGGCGGAGCTATCCCGCCTCCCCAGGCCACGCCCCTCCCGGAATCTTCTCTACAGGCACAAGAGCGCCCTCAGTGGGCCCTATGTGTCGGCTTTCTACACCAGGATTGTGATACAAGCAGGAAACCCAAAAGGAGATCCAAATATGTGAATCATCAAACATATTCAGAACATTAATAATAAGTATCTGTTGGTGATTGGATAAGGGTGGGATAGTCGCCGAGACGGGACGTCCAAGCGATATCCACCCAGCCAGAGGTGGATAATCGTTTGAGTATATACTACGCTACACAGGGCGGCACGGTGGAGTAATGGTTAGCATGTCCACCTCACACCGAACAAAAAGGTCCTGGGTTCGGAGGTGTTGGTCCTCGTGTGGAGTTTCCTCTGGGCGCTCCAGCCAGTTTCCTCCTACAGTGCAACGACGTTTACATTTTTGCATTCACATTTTTGGCATTCGGCAGACTTCCTTATCCAGAGCAACTTACATTTAGCATTTTTTATTCGTCTGAGCAGTTGAGGGTTAAGAGCCTCGATCAAGGGCCCAACAGTGGCAGCTTGGTGGTATTGGGGCTTGAACCCCCCGACCCTCAGATCAGTAACCCAGAGCCCTAACCACTGAGCCACCACGTAATAAGTGAATGAATGATATTCATTCATTTGCTGAACCACTCAATACTACTGCGGTTATTGGGAAGCTGGAGCCAATCTCAGCCGACTCCGGGCAAAGGCGTAGTGCACCCTGAACAGTTCGCCATTTCCTCGCAGGGCAGACACACACACTACCATCACAGTCTCTTTCACACCTATGGAGAATTTAGATTAGCCAGTTAGCATAATGTGCATGTCTTTGCACTGGGGGAAGAAACCCGAGTACCCGGAGGAAACGCACACGAGCACAGGGAGAGCATGCAAACTCCAAACAGAAATACCAGAGGGCCGACATCCAGGAGATTCTTGGTGCGAAGCAGACGTGCCCACCACTACGCCACCGTGCCATCACATGAACGTAAGAAAAGCAAACTAAAGCAGATCTTTATGGGTCTTTTAACATTTTTAAAGTGTAGCAGTAAATGCATGCACTCCACTACTTTTCATTATCTTTGGAAACTCATTCAAGGATCACATCACTAAATTTCGAGGTCTTACAGGGCCGAATAATCACTGAACATCTATTCAAAAAGGCAACCATGAAATCTGCATGGCCATATTATTTGTCGATAATAATATTTTGTCCTCTTTTCTTAATAATATTTTATTCACTTTTCCTTTTCTGACAATGCATGATGGTGATAAGCTAGCTTGCAATCTTTCCTGAGTCATGAACGACTGGATGTTTACTTGAAATCGGTTGGCTCCATCTAGTGGATGGATGATGAATTACATCTCATGGTAATGGTTGATGCAGAGAACATACAATAATCATATACACTTCACCCTCGATTTCCCGTACCCCTATTTCCCGGATTTCGGATTTCCCGTACAAAATCCGGCGCCGGACATTATTTGGTATTGCTGGAAAAATGCTCGTACAAGTCTGGAAATCGATGATGGGAGTCCGGGTCGGTCATGATTTTCCAACTTCCATCCTGTCCGGCCCGTTCCCGTCCGAGTGGTTGGACGAAAGTGAAGCAGCAGAGGGGCATGAAATAATATCCGATGAACAGACAGTGGCTTCAGTGACGGGAGAGCTAAGTGAAAGTGAAAGTGAGGACGGTGACGACGAGCCGGAACCCACATTTAAAATGAATGTGATAAAAGAATGTGCTGATTCGCTCCTTAAGTTTGTGGAAATGCAGTATTGTTTATTGAGCGTCGGATAAGTGTTGTAAAAGTCCGGGACTGCTGCTGCTAATGGCGATTGCCAGACAGATTATGGTAAATGTCCGGGAAAATGTAGGGACCCCGGACATTAGCGATTGCCGGACTTTTGAGGTTCCCGGACAGCCTGTCCCCACTAATAGTCTGGGAAATTGAGGGTGAAGTGTACTTTAAAAGCTCTTGTGGGCCACATAAAATGAGTTGGAGGGCCAGATTTGGCCCGCGGGCCTTGACCTTGACATCTGTGCTGTATAGGATATATTAAGCATCATTTTATTTATTGACTGGAACCATCACCTGAGTATGTTGACAATAACGTTTCACACAACCTCTGTAGATGATCCAGTCTGTATGCCCAATGTCTAAAAATATGAACCTCCTAAAAACAGGCTTATACTCACATCTCACTCTTTGTTCAGCAAGAAGTCTGAACTGCATTTGTACCTAAGAACTGCAGCTCAAATCTTAAAGTCCTGTCCTATGCTCGCCATTCACAGTGCACTCATATACTGAATATCCTCTCAATACACTTCAGGCAATGGTGGCTCTGTGGCTAAGACTCTGGGTTACTGATCAGAAGGTCGGTGGGGACAAGCCTCAGCGTAATAAGATACCTCATCTCTCCAAATTTGTCCATATTCATTCATTCATTAATTTTCTAAGCCGCTTAATCCTAATTAGGGTCGCGGGGAGGCTGGCGCCCATGTCAGCCAGCTCTGGGCGAGGGCAGGGTACACCCTGAACAACTCGCCAGACCATCACAGGGCAAATTGTCTATATATTATTTTTATTATTTGAATTCACAAATTTTTTGTAATTATTATAATCTTTTTAGCAGTACGGTGGTGTAGTGGTTAGCACGTACACCTCACAGCAAGAAGCTCCTGGGTTCGTGTCCCTGGGCGTTTCTATGTGGAGTCTGCATGTTTTCCTTGTGCTTGTGTGGGTTTCCTACGCGTACTCCGGTTTCCTCCTACAGTCCAAACACATGCACATTACTTTCTTTGGCTGTTTCAAATTGCCCCTAGGTGTGAATGATGGCGAGCTGTTCCAGGTGTACCCCGCCTTTATCCAGTGTTGGCTGAAATAGGCTCCAGCCTCCCAGCGACCATAATAGGGGTAAGCGGCTTAACAAAGGAGTCAGTGAGTGAGAGAGAGGTGGCATATTGAGTAAAATGGTAACTGCATGGTTACCATTAGCAACTCACTTTAACATCGCACTGTTAGATCATGGCTTGTTGGAATTTACCACCTTCCTGTGAAAGACATGTGAAATATTTCTTGATTCGCACAAGTCTAATAAAATACATTCCCGGAGATAAGCCTTGTAAGATTATCTGAGATTCGGGTCACTTTCCAGGAAACAGATTAAGTCTATTCCTAGCCTGAAATAGGATTCATCTGTGACAAGACACCAAACTTTCTTTTTTGTTGTTGTTGTTTTTTTTTTGTTTTGTTTTTTTTTTGTTTTAATACCTTTATTAAAAAAATTAATAGATTAACATTTAAGTATAATGAAATGCAGTGTAACAGACTTTAACTAGTAATGCAGTATAAACATTCCACAGGGTTGTACATTAAACACACCTTTGTTTACAGTGTGTGTGTGTGTGTGTGTGTGTGTGTGTGCGCTCTTAAGGCAACCCTGCTAAAAATATATGTTTGAATTATTATTATCATTCAATGAAACGTCCAGTAATAATGTTGAACTGCAAAATTTATCAGCGTCACAGGCACTTTAACTTTTTTTATGTATTTATTTTTATGTTGAGGTATTTATGTAGTAATACTGATCATAATGAACTACATGTTGGCCTTTAATATTTATTTATACGTCTATCTCAATTTTGAAAGTACTTTCGATTCGTCGTTCGTATTGATGTGTTTAAAAGGCAGATATTATGTTTGTTCCAATTTTCTTTTTGACACACAGCCATTGCTACAGTGCTGAATAGTCGTGTTAGACGACAACAAAGTGTCAAAATATAAGGTTAAAGCCTGTTTTAGTTTCCTTCTGGGATGTTTAAGCTGACAATAAATGTGAGGTTTTCACAAATTTTTATTTTGGGAGGGGCTCAGATTTTTTCTAGTTTGTAGCAGCGTCCTCTAATTAGCTCGCCCTCCCATACTGCCCCCTCATACACAGTGCTATCTCTGCCCACCCCGATCTGCCTACCAATGCACTGAGCTTGGAGCTTTCAGTTGTTGGAATTTGACCAATCAGAGCAGATTAGGCACAAAGAGCAGAAAGCCCATAAATAGCAGGAGGAAGCCAAACAGGCTTAACATCAGCATTTCTGAGGGAGGTGGGGAAGCAGCTTCCTGAAGAACTGTGGAGGTTTTCCGCCTCACAGCAAAAAGGTCCTGGGTTCAAGTCCCAGGCTTGATCACTTTTGTGTGGAGTTTGCATGTTCTCTCCGTGCTTACGTGGGTTTCCTCCTAGTACTCCGGTTTCCTCCCACAGTCCAAAGACATGCACATTAGGCTAATTAGCTGTTCTAGTTTGACCCTAGGTGTGAGTGTGTGTGTTGGCAATGTGATGGTTTGGAGAGCTGTTCACGGCGTATCCTGTCTTCGCCCAGTATTTCCACACAGTTATACAGTATATCTATATTCCCATGTTTCCACTAATCATGATAAGTTGGATTCTTGTAAACAACATATACATATACATATACATGTAGGCCAACCATATGTGAATAGCTCTGAACAGAAATATGCTGTTAATTTGACAAAGAATGTAGAGCTAGCATTTATAAACACTTTCGCAGATATCACCAAATCTTAACTGGAGAAAAATTAATTTGATGTTAAATGTTTATACTCAGGCGGCACGGTGGTGCATTCATTAGCACGTCCGCCTCACAGCAAGAAACTCCTGTGCATGCCTACTGTGCATGTTTTTGGACTGTGGGAGGAAACCTGAGTACACAGGGGAAACCCACGCAAGCACGAGGAGAACATGCAAACGCCACACAGAAACGCCCGAGACCGGGAATCGAACCCCGGACCTTCTTGCTGTGAGGCAGACATGCTAAGTACTATGACACCGTACTTGCCTGTGTGTGTTAAATCAGTTTTGCTCAGGATGTGGCTCTTATATGTCATGCTCAGGTCATGGACAATATCAGTAGAATCTGAGCTTAATGGCATCATGATTTATTTTAATATAATATTGTTATGAAAGAAAAGAAAAGAAAAGAAACACACATGCCACTGAAAAGTACACTGTTAGCTTTTATTATCTGGCTGTAGGAAAACTGGGAGAGGTGTGTTTCAACAAACAGTTCTCTCCTTAAACACATAAAGAGCAAACAGACCCACATAAAACAGGTATCAGGGTTTAACCATGAAAATATTTTAATGCACAATATATTTATAGCAAATAAACAAACCACTCTATTAATCAGATACAGTATGTACACAGCAATGCACTTAGATCTTGCTAAAGATAATAATATACTTAAATAATAGCTTCTTTTTCCTTCAGAGGGATATACAGTACCTCTCCCTTGTGTACAGAGTGTGTTGCTCATATTACAGAACCTCCTACTGGAATTTCCATGACCTCACTTTATTTACTGTGCATCATTAAATACAGTAGCTGAGGTCAAAGAGCTTTAAAGTGCTTTGTATTGCTACGGATTTCTCTTAGAAGCACATGGATGTGGACCTGGGTGGTTATGGTGACCTCCACAAATATTAGGACAGTGAAGTTTAATGTTTGATTTTTGCAGGTGTGCATATTCAGCTAAAATGTTTTTATTAACAAAAGTAACTGCTCCAATTTAATTACACTCACTCACTCACTCACTCGCTCATTTGCCCAACCGCTTTCTCCTATCAGAGTCGCAGGGAGGATGGAGCCTATC
This sequence comes from Tandanus tandanus, assembly GCA_039654325.1. Lineage (NCBI taxonomy): Eukaryota > Metazoa > Chordata > Actinopteri > Siluriformes > Plotosidae > Tandanus > Tandanus tandanus. The sequence goes on from JBCNYH010000009.1 coordinate 18,855,295, forward strand.
TCAGCCGACACTTGGTGAACAGCTCGCCAGACCATCGCAGGGCCAACACACACAACCATTCATACTCAGGGGCAATTTGGAACAGCCAGTCAGCCTAAAGTGCACGTCTTTGGACTGTGGGAGGAAACCGGAGTACCCGAAGGAAACCCACACAAGCAGAACGTGCAAAGAACACGACACAGGGATGCCAGAGCCTGGGACTCGAACCCAGAACCTTCTTGCTGTGAGGCGGACATGCTAACCACTACACCACCGTGCCGCCCAACAAAGATCAGTAAAAGATCTTGGAAAGATAATTCATTAGATATTCACACACTTTTGGCCGTATAGTGTATATGTTGTTTATTGACTCTGTGATGGTCTACATTTCACTCTGGATTGAAGCTGACCAATAGATAAGGAGTTCAGTAGTGCTGATCAGATGTCGAGGGATCAGAAATTGCAAGCATCAGTGAATCTAACAGCCTTCCATGGTGTAAGTTGCCATCACATTAAAGAGTACCGGTATTGGTCATCCTTACTGCGTAATGTAATACGTTTAAGCGGTGCAGAGCTTATTTTAACATAAATGACAATAAAAAGCACTATACTGGGTTATTTTTATCCCGTGGATTATTAGCGGGGGCTGAACCATTTTTTCCGGAAGGGACGTGAACTCATTGGGTCGGGTTGTTCAGCGCAAATAAACAAGCAACGAGCGACATTTTAGGTGATAAAACTCCCCGCATCCCCGGCTCTCACCTTGTAGTGGTTCCTGGCAAGGCGTTGGTCCTGTCCGTTCTCATCCATTGACTTTTTATGAAGGAATTCCGTAGAAACAGCGTCCGGTTTTAGACGTAAGAGCTGTCTGGAGGTCACGTTGATAGCAGGTCGGCTTGAAGTGGTCCTCGCAGACTACTGAATTGCGTCTGACAGGACGCGTTTACAGAGTACGGCCCTGTGCCGATGTTATGTTATATACTCTGCGATTTCTGCGATTGTTGTTTGTGCGGCTGTCTGCTTTGCACTCCACCATTTTCCTAGACTTAGACTTAGACAACTTTATTGTTATTCAGTATACAGCAAGTGTACAAAGAAAGAAATTTCATTGCAATTGTCTCAGCACAGGATTGAAATATAGAAACTGTAGATATAGAGAGATAGCAGCAAAAATACTATAAGGTGCAGTAATAAAGTGACCTAAGGAATTTACAACAGTGCAAAATACTGTGAGAAAGTGACCTGTGCAACTCTAGTAGTGAAAAATACAAAAATACAAGAATAATTTAAAGAAGATTGTGCAAAAAAGACATGGTGACCAGTATAGAAATATGTGTCTAGTATGAGCTGCAATTTTTCACTGACTAATGACAGTCTAATTGCATATGGAAAAAAGGTATTACAGAAACTAGTGGTCCTGCACCGGATGCTGTAGAACCTCTTCCTAGAGGCCAGCAGGGAGAACGGTCCGTGGTGGGGTGTGAGGGGGTCCCTGATAATGGTCGCGGCTCGAGACAAGCAGCACTTAGATGCAATGTCCTGAATGGGGGGGAGAGAAGTCCCAAAGATCTTCTTTGCTGTCCTGACTTTGCAGAAGCGCTACAGCCGCCACACTACACAGAGATGCAGCTGGTCAAGATGCTCTCTATGGTGCTTCTGTAGAGTGTGGTGAGGATGGGTGGGGGCAGGTGGTCTCTTCTCATCCTGCTCAGGAAGTGCAGACGCTGCTGTGCCCTCTTGACGCAGTGTTCAGAGACCAGATGAGGTCAATTGTGATGTGCACCCTGAGGAACTTAGTGCTGCTGACCACCTCTACAGCAGTGTTGTTAATGAGAAGTGGAGCGTGGCTGGGCTGATTCTTCCTGAAGTCGACAATGATCTCCTTGCTTTTATCCATGTTTAGGATGAGGTTGTTGACTCTGCTCCAGCCCACCAGCTGCTCTACCTCCCTTCTGTATGCCAGGTCGTTGTCGTCCTTGATGAGGCCCACCACTGTTGTGTCATCCGCTAACTTCACAATGTGGTTGGTGGCAGCCCTGGGGACGCAGTCATGTGTCATCAAGGCGAACAGCAGAGGGCTCAGTACACACCCCTGAGGGGAGCCTGTGCTAAGGGTGATTATGTGATGTGAGGTGTTCTGACCGACCCGAACTGACTGTGGTCTTTCAGTGAGGAAGTCCAGCAACCAGTTACACAGTGGGGTGTTTAGGGCCAGGGGTCCCAGTTTGTCTACCAGATGAGGCTCAGGTGAAGAGCGGAAGCGATGGCGTCCTCAGTGGAGAGGTTTGGCTGGTAGGCAAACTGGAAGGGGTCGAATGTGGGAGGGAGTCTGGAGGTGATGTGCTCCTTTACCAACTTCTCAAAGCACTTTATCATGATGGGAGTGAGAGCAAGGGGCCGGTAGTGGTGGCAGTCTTGAAATCTTAGACTGGTGTCTGTTGTACGCAGCCCAGCTAATAGGACAAAACAACGAATTCTCGTCCCTTCCAGGGCTGGAACAGCCAATAAAGAAGGCAAGTAGTCACTAGTAGTAATAGTCGTGTAGCAGCACTCACCCATACCTGACAAGAAGCAAGGACTGACATTGCCTGACGGAACCACTATTGGCATACGTGATCGTTTTAAAGAGATAGTAATACAAACTCACCATAGGTACCCTTTAAATAAACGTTACGTATTTGGTCACTCATCTGATAACAGTATATTTTGTTCATCCTTCATCATTTGTGAAAGTCTGTTTGATGCCTTCTGGCTGCATGAATTGCTTCCTGTAATCATTCTGTTCAGTATAGATTTGCCTGAGGGATATGAGATATCCTGCTTATTGTCATTGCTACTATGACTCACTGAATCTTGGCAGGCTTTTATTGATTTGATTACAGTGAATAATGATGTAGAAGAGGGAGCGGCATGGTGGTATAGTGGTTAGTACAACTGCCTCAAAGCAAAGAAGGTCCCTGGCTAGGAAAGGGCATCTCTGTGTGGAGTTTGCATGATGGTCTATTTGTGATTTTAACTGGCCTACACGTAGGACTTTTGACAAACATCATCAGGACATGTTTTTATAATCACCTGATAAATCTCCATCATCATTCATTCATTTTCTGAGCCGCTTAATGAGGGTCGAGGGGAGGCTGGCGCAAATCTCAGCTGACTCTGGGCAAAGGTAAGGTACACCCTGTACAGCTCGCCAGGCCATCGCATGGCCAACACACATACAAGCATTCACACTCACACTTAGGGGTGATTTGGAATAGTCAAATAGCCAAGTGTACACGGAGGAAACCCACACAAGCATGGGGAGAACATGCAAACTGCAGGAATTGAACCCGGGACCTTCGTGCTGTGAGGCAGTCGTGCTAACCTTAGCCTCCATCATTATGTAAGTGAAGGTCTTTTGCAACAATCATCTGGAGGCCCAATTAGTGAAGCTCAAACTTGGCTGTACCATTCTGAAGGATCTCCTGAAGGATACATGGCATCTGTCAATTCTTTTTATGAGGCAGTAGCCCCAGTAAGTGCAGCTCATGGAAGTGATGTTCCAAACTCGCGTTTTTAGCCAAATATTAGTGATAAAACTATAGCTAGCTTCTGCTTCTGTGAGGTCTCCCTCACTATAATCCATACTCAGGCTCAGATTAGAAGTCCATCAGCAAAGCACTGAAGAAACTCCATACCTCTTCCATACCTCACTGTTTGCTGAGTCAAAGGTAAACAGACACTGCGTACCAGTTTTTGGAAAACAAGGTCTCGTTTAGCCTCAAGCAGCACAGTGAGAATTTTACTACTGCTGTTCCTCAGGATTACTGCTGTGTATCGTCGAGCTGTGATATTTACCTATCACCTGTCTCAGTAAACACTCGTGCCACCTAGGGCAGTTGTGGCTTTGGTTAAGGCGATGGGTTACTGATCCAAAGGTCAGCAGTTCAATCCCCACTATCACCACTGTTGGGCCCTTGAGCAAGGCCCTTAATGCTCAGTTGTATTAAAATGATAATTGTAAGTCGCTCTGAATAAGAGCGTCTGCCAAATGCTGCATCTTTCCTGCACATTTTAGTGCTTTCCCTGCTCCGTCACACCCAGTTCAACTCATGAAGAGCTGTTAATTAAATAATTACCTTTTGTGTGAGCAACGCGGAAGGTACTGTGATGTGCCGATTTTCGTTCCGCAGTATTGTGTGTATGTGTGTGTGTTTGTCTGTCCGTAGTCCACAAGTGTGTGCTCCGTCCTAGTAAGTTATTACCTTTCACATGAGCTATATATTGTTCATGTTATTATAACTAGACATTTAAGAGTTTACAGAAATTGTACTAAAGTAAAGTAATATTACAATAATCATTACATTTACATAGACAGGAACCTTCCAACTTTTCTCGGAAGAGTTGAGTTTTTAAATTCGAATTTCTCCACTGATGACATAGTAACTAATGTCATAACAGTAGTGATGTTATTAGTAGTATTAGTGTAAACACGTCATTCAGGTAATGTAATGTAACCTAACGTTAGGCCCTATTATACAACAACAAGGATCTGACATTATATATGCCAGTTGGTGCCATGCGAAAGGTCAGTGTGTTTGCTCCACCAGTCATTATTGAAAGCAGGTGTTTTGGAAACAAGGAAAACACTAAAATGTGCAAGGCAGGGGATCCTCCAGGACCAGGACTGGGAACCTCTGAACTAAATCACTTTGTTTGTCCAAGTTTGATAGATCCTCAGAACTCATAATACCAGATAAAACAGGACCCTTGCTCAGCTGTCTGACCACGCCACTGATCTTTTTTTTTTGCCTTCCCTACCACACGACCACCACCCACCAGGAAGAGGAGTAAGCATGCACATACCCACTCCGTGACATGTAGTACTGCCACCTGCCTCTTTTCAAATGGATGCGCATGTGTATTTGGGGCGGCCTAACACACTCGGAGGGAAAACGCTATCCGCCCCCTAGTACGAATGAGCTCACAGACGCCCATTATTGGCTGGTGATCGCTGTGAGTGAGAGTGAAGTGAGCGTATGCCATCCCTCCCTAAAGTGAGAGCTCGGCCAATTAGCTCCCATGGACTCCCGGTCACAGATGGCTGTGACATCAACCTGGATTCAAACTTGCGATCTCCAGGTTGATAGTCACGCACCTTGTCGATGCGCCACTCGGGATCACCGTCACTGATCATTGACCCCTTTTAATTATTATTAAGAGCTTGCAATTTGGCAATCATGTCACACCCTGAACCTCCCTCCATTACCTTCTTGCTCTGTGTCACTAATGGATTTATGCACTTCCGTGATACCAGTCACTGTTTTTTATATTAAAAATTCCCTCTTCTCTTTTATAGGTTAAGTCTGTCCTTGGGGTAGCTGACAGATATATGGACTAAAGAAGTTGGAACTTAGTAGGTTGACAAACTGATGCATTCTTGGTATTCCAACCAGCCTCTTCTTAGTGTCTGGACCCTCCATCAGTAACTGTTGGGTTACACTGGTAGGTATAGAAAAGTATCTCCTCCCATTCAAAACATTCACATTCTGAGCCTGAAGTAAAGACACAGACAACTAATATTTGCCAGCTGTATTTACTCAATGCAACTTATAACAGCCGAGAGAAAGATATAATAGCATTAGTGCAGAGAAATAATAAATAAAAACGAGAACTGCACTCAGAGAGTGCAGACCTTCACCAAGCTAGTGCAATCTCTTCTTTACATGGGTTATCATGGCAGATGATGTAAGATTACGGTGCCCCTTATGGCCTGTTCTGCAGTTATTTTCGCGCTCTGTATTTTTTTCTCCCGGCGCATTCTGGGTGATTTCCACTTACTTGCCCTGTTGCTCAAATGTTAAAAATCCTTCAGAACCATCCTGGATCAGGATCCGGATCATATCCCAAATTTAATCAGTTCTTCATTGGCTCAAGACCCACATTTGTCCAAAGTTTTGTGGTCACACACACACACACACACACACACACACACACTCACACACACGACCAATCTCATAACCTCCCCTTTTGATGGAGGTAATACAGAATCACTGTCACCCATTCTAAAAATACTTGTAAACTTATTCAGGTGTGACTAATCACCATCTATCTTTTATTGCACACCAAGCTCCCACCTGTGATCAATTCTGATTAGTTCAGCATAAAAAAAGCTATTCCTGGAGCATTCCAGTGTGCGTAAGTGAAAAAAAATGTGTGTGCGTGTGTGTGTGTGTGTGTGTGTGTGTGCATGTGTGTGTGTGTGTGTGTGTGTGCGTGCGTGCGTACTTGTGTGTGTGTGTGCGTGTGTGTGTGCGTGTGTGTGT
>JBCNYH010000009.1:18865038-18883373 GCA_039654325.1 Tandanus tandanus
TACATACTTTCTTGTTCTAATGATTTCAACATGCCTAGCAGGTAAGATTTAACATATTTAAGCATACTCATGTCCTATGTAAGACTCGACCTTTAAACTGGATAGATAGGCAGGAGACAAAAGCTGAAACAAACAAACAAAAAACCTCCCTAACACATTCCAGTACAAACCTCTGCCTGTAGATTCTACAATGAATGGTGGATAATCTCACTCACTCACTCATTCTCTGAACCTCTTAACCCTACAAGGGTCACAGGGAGCCTGGAGCCTATCTCAGCCGACTCTGGGCGAAGGCGGGGTACACCCAGAACAGCTCGCCAGACCAGGGCCAACACACACTCACACTCACACCTAGGGGCAATTTGGAACAACCAGTTAGCCTAAGGTGCATGTCTTTCGACTGTGGGAGGAAACTGGGGTACCTAGAGAAAACCCACGTAAGCACGAGGAAAACATGCAAACTCCACACAGAAACTCCCCGAGCCCGAGATTCAAACCCAGGAGCCTCTTGCCGTAAGGTGGACGTGCTAACCGCTGCGCCACCGTGCCGGCCAATGGTGGATATTTATTTATGAAATTTGAGGTACCCAAGATGCAATAATTATAATTAGGCCTAACCTTATCTGTCTCGTCTGCATCATAAGAATTAGGAAAAAGAGGATTGTTCTGTCCCTCCTCTTCAATCCCTCTCTCCTGCAAATAGAACCGCCACTTGGCTTCAAAGTAAAACCATCTCTCCTGGTACTCTAAAAAGAGAGATTATTCACATGGTTGCTCATATTCTATTACAGCAGTTCCCTAACATGGTCCTGAAAAACCCGTCTTGCACATTTTAATGCACGGGATATGACTTGGACGATTGTCCCGTGTCCACGCCACCACAGGAAACTCATTAAGGTTGCTGCATCACCAATAAAAAAAACAGATTTATTATTAAAACCAAACTGAAACCCAGAAAAAAGAGGCTCGTACTCCACTAAAAGAGGGGTGATCAGATGAATGTGGAAATTAACTAATAAAAGGCAGTGAAAAGGAAACTCTGTGGTAACCTTTCCTTCTTTCGCTCCAGAACACAGGCAGAAAATGCAGGGGAGATTTATTTATTTATTTAGTTCCTCCTTAAAGGAGCTGCGCTACTCTTATAATACCAGCCTTGGACAATATAAATAGAGATATCTATTGGAAGCTCCACCTTTAGGCAGTGCCTAAATCATTATATTTAGCTAATTAGTGAAATCAGTTGTGTTGGGAACAAGGAAAACACTAAAATGTGCAGGCAGGGGGTCCATCAGGACAGGGATTGGGAACTCCTGCTCCTGCTCTATTACATGATTAAAGCTAGTTAGCATTAAGGTAACGTAAAATATTGCACCATTTTAATAATAATAATAATAATAATAATAATAATAATAATAATAAATAAGTTCCATGATCATACATTCACAGGCCACTTTAATAGGAACACCGGTACACCCCGTTCATTCACACAGTCATCCGATGTATTAATTATATGGCATCAGCTGCACAAAACCATGCAGCTACACATCAAGATAGAATTGTTTGAGTATTTCAGACAGTGCTGATATCCTGGGATTTTCAGGCACAATAATCTATGGAGCTGGTGCAAAAACAGAGAAATTGCCAGTAAGCGACATTTTTAAGAATGCAGTTGTCTTGTCAGGTAGAGGAGAATGACCACCCGTGTTTGAGCTGACAGGAAGAATACAGTAACTCAACTAAGCACTCTTTACTGTGGTGAGCAGTAAATAACCTCAGAGCACACAACGTACTGAACCTTGAGGTGGATTGGCTACAATATCAGAAGAACACATTGTGTAGAGGCATTTCTATTAAGGTGGCCAGAAAGACTCAAAAAGTATGCTTGTTACATACAGTCAGCTCATTACCACAAATATTGGGACAGTGTCACAATTTTGGGGATTTTGTTTTAGACCACCACAACTGATTTGAAATGAAGAAGTAAAGAAATGTAAACTTTAAAGGGTACCTGTGGTGAATTTGTATTACTAGCTCTTTAAAATGATTGCGCATGACAATGTTTCATCAGGCAACAACAGTCCTTGCTTCTTGTTCCTTCAGCACTTCTCGTGCGCGAGTGCTGTCACACTGCTATTACTACTAAGCATGCGCATCGACATGTTGCCTTCGTCATTGGCTGTTCCAACCGTGGTACTGACACGAACTCGTTGTTTTGTCCTAATGGTTGGGCCACGTTATCGGCCAGTGCTGAGCTGCGTCGCCGGAGTGCAAAGCATATGGCTGCATAATCATAAAGCACAGAAATCGCGGAAAACATAACATAACATCGGCACAGGGCCGTACTCTGAAAACGTTTCCTTTCTGACACAATTCAGTAGTCTGCGAAGTCCACTTCAACCCGACCTGCTATAAGCGTGACCTCCAGGCAGAACTACTTGGCACGAAGCCCAAGCTTTTATGTCTAAAACCGGACGCTGTTCCTACGGAATTCCTTCATAAAAAGTCAAAGGATGAGAATGGACGGGAGCAGCGCCTCTTCAGAAGGAAACAGTAAAAGGCACACTTGTGGTTCTGACCTTGCCCAGGAGTCTTAGCACGGTTGGGGTCTAACAGGGATACGGACCCATGACCCCTTGATCATGAGCTCAGCACCTAATATGTTTTTGTTAAACCCCTTAAAGTAAATCTGAAAATCTACACTACAGTCACATCTTGACTGCTTCATTTCAAATCTATCGTGGTGTACAGGCCAAAATTGTAAGATTTGTGACACTGTCCCACTATTTTTGAAGCTGACAATACAAATTCTTTGTAAAGTTTATATACAGTTTTTACATTATAAGTCATTTTGTTACATGCATTGTGTCACACATTGTTCTTAGGTTCCTAACCTGCCATGTGGCGTATAGTCTTCCTGCAGTAATCTTCAGCCTTGGGGATCACCTTCATGAGATCACGGCCCCAGTTCACCACCGGATTGCCTTGGATCGCATATGAGGCAAACAGGGCAGTACAGAGAGATCCCAAAAACCCTGTACATGAAACAAGAGTTTGAGCTTCCATTCCACCTCTGTTCTAAATAAGCCTCATTAAGGACCCTCTATGTGTACATCACCTATTGCTTTTTATGCATCTATTATCTACTGTGTTTATAATGTTTTGTTATTGCTTGTTGTCTGCTGCCGTGGCATAAAATGACAGGAGTTGGAACGAGATCAAATCTTTGCACAATAACAGAAAACTATATCCTTTGCAAGAAACATCAAACAGATAATGGCACTGTAAATAAGACTCAGATATGCAATTTTTGGGAAGGCCATTCCACTGACATCATAAGTCCAATGGAACTGAAATTTTGTACCCTACTTCTGACTGATACCTTGACAGATACCCTGATATCCTTGATGCTTGGTAAGCTCTTTGCAGACAGTAGCTTTTGTTTGAAGGTTCAATTAAGTAGATGTCAGGAAACGAACAGCTGCTGGAACATTTGAACTTTATTTGGGGTTAATTAGAGTCACACTGATCCCAAAGTCGGGGGTTTAAGCCCCACTGTCACCAGGTTGTCACTGCTGTCCCCCCCAGTGCAGCTAACCAGGTTATCAAAGGCCATGTCGCTCTGTCTGTGGTGGGAGGCATGTAAAAGAACCATTGCTGACTTTCGTAAACTCCATAGGCGTCAGGGTGTTTCTGCACTGCGATGGCGTGGCGAGCTGTCCAGGGTGTACTCTGCCCTCGCCCAGAGTCGGCTGAGATGGGCACCAGCCTCCCCACGACCATAAATAGGATTACGCGGTTCAGAAAATGAACGAATGAATGAATGAATAGAATCACTTTCATTAATGGCAGGTGTGTTCTGACTGCTATGTAACACGAGTTTGAGTGTGATTGGTTAAAGCTAAGATTCTATTTGCAAGTTATGCAGAAAGTGTTCTGTAAAGTACAAGCGGTATCCAGTATGCATAATGTGTGCTTGCAGACTCCATGTATACAGAACCCCAGTCCATTAATTCTTTCTTTGCCATGCCGTTCTTGAAAAATGGCGACATTTATTATTATTAGATATATATTTATTATATAATTAGTAGAAAATATCTTCTTCTAGAAGAGCAAACGGTCACAATTGCAATGGCATCACCAAAACTACCAATCAGAAAGTATCTAGCATATCCTGTCAATCACACTTCTGGTGTACTGTCAGGAGTTCCAGCCTAGGCACCTTGATTACATATGTTGGTGGTGTGGCCTTAAAGGCAACACTGAAGCGGAAGCATATATTTCTGAACAGGTGGCCAAGTCTCATTTATATTTGAATGTATCTTTGAGAATGAATGACTGGGCCATACCGTCGGTTGTTGGCTAATCATGATTCTGTGACTTGTGGGATGAGAAATGTGGCACGTGGTACCTATAGGGTGATTGTGGGTCATCCGGCCTATTTCAGTGCTCACTTCCACCAGGTTTTCCAGTCTTTCAGGCTGCCAGTAGCGCATACCAACACACATAGCCTTTGTAGCGGCTCCAGAACCAGAACCTGTTGGCGTTGGTATGTACACACATTGTCATACACTGATAATAATGCATGCTGAGTAATTAGCAGATCCGGTACAGGTCTGGATCAGTGATATGGAGGAAAGGTGTACCTTTCTCGTTAAACGGCGTGTGCCAGGCCAGCAGGTAGTTGTCAGGTTTAAGGTAGGTACAAGCTTCTGCTGTGCTGGGGTCAGGAGTTCGGCCTTGAAGGGACACCATGGCTGCCACAAAGAGCCGCACAACCTCTCTGTATAAGTCTTCCAGGCACCAGTAATCTTAGACAACACAACATTACAACGCAGCATAGTTAGTTTATGACATTTTACCCACTTTTTGCTAAATTATATCACATCAGAACAGTGAACATATTTTCTGTCTCTAGGATTTTCATGCCATCATGTGGTATTATCATGTCCGGCATTCCAGGCAACTGAGCAATAGTGTGTCAGGCTAAATTTAGAGACAATTGGAGAGGGATACTTTCTGGGCATTAATGGGGCTCATCAGTCGCTATTCTGTCTGTCCACATCCCTAAAACAGGGCTCATACGTAACTCCAACAGGATTAGGGATTCCCTTAGTGGCTGCTGATGCGAACTGAGATAATACAGAGCTGTGGATGTGATTAGGCGGTTTCTAATTTCAAGGTTTTATCAAGAGGCTTAACCTCCTGCCCTTAACCATACTAAAAAAAACCCCTGCTTAGACTAAAACCATAGTGGTTTTTCTTAGTAGAATTAAAATTTGAATAATCAGGGAAATAACCCACACCCACCCAGTGCAGCTAACTGGGTTATCAAAAGCCGGCCATGTCTCTCACTGTCCATGGTGGGCGGTATGTAAAAGAACCATTGCTGACCATTGCCGTCAGCGTGTTTCTACCCTGCACTGGCCTGGCGAGCTGTCCAGGGTGTACTCTGCCCTCGCCCAGAGTCGGCTGAGATGGGCACCAACCTCCCCGCAATCCTAATTAGGATTAAGAGCTTTAGAAAATGAATGAATGAATGGAAGGGAACTAAACCCAGTGTTAGGAGAACCACAGAACACTTGGAATGACCGGCCAGCGATCCTTATCCCAGTGTGATAGGGGATCACACTCAAAGTTCTATTCTCAGCTTGGTGGCAAGTCTTTGGCTGAAGACAACTGGAGTTTAGGTGTTGTATGACACAGGGTAATAGATATGTTAACTTTGAAGTTTTAAGGGATTAAAGATGGCAGGAGTATCTATAAATTGAGTTATGTATTTCTGCAAAGTGAGTCTACAGATGATGGACAAATTCAAAACGAAGTCTCATATTGGTGAGCGCCAATAAGAGGGAGAACACAGTGAGTAGGGTGTGTGTTATTGTTATGAAGGCATGTGCGTGAATGTCATCAGCTGTTTATGAGACTGTTTATGAGATCAAATGGCGTGTCAAATGCATGTTATGGTTACCGGGGATAATGATGGAAATGGGACCTGGACCCTACACATACCTTGTTCCTGTTATATACGGGGAAACAATCACAGATTCTAACGATGATCTCCAAACGGTTATACACATATGATATACAATATAAAGCAACTTGCTTCCTACTTCTTACTTGTTCTATTTAAAATTGACGAAGCATTCAGACCAGATTAAGCATGCGTTAGTATTTATTTGTAGACATGATATGAAACTGTCAAACCTTATCACTGTAGCAGCGGTTGCAAAGAGCATTAACAAGCACTAACTCTGATAATATTTGAATGGGAAATGTTTATTTTTAAAAAGAGGCTAAAGTCAGATTATACCTGTCATGTGTTGTCATTCTGGCAAAACTAAACATCAATATTAGTGTCGCTCTTCCATTATTTTTTAATCCTGAGCCTCTTGACTTATGGTTGTCATTCATCCTAAAGCATATTAACCACTGTTCAAGTGCACTGCAGGCATTAGTAAAGATACGTAGCTGCGAGGAAGAGAAATCTTAATCATGACCCAGTCATCGGGAAGTTGAAAAGTTGAAGTATTCTTTCTGGTAGTCGCACACCTTTCTAGCTAGGTACACAACCTTACCTGAAACAAGAGCCTCTGCCGTGGTCATGTGCATCAGAGCTCCATCACTCAAGGGCCAGTTCTCTGGATCCAATTTGAGGGCTGCCAGGCCTCCAAGAGCCAAGAGCTCTTTCTGTATCTGAGACCCTGATATGCAGCTTTCCCAGTGGCCCTTGCGATATCCCAGGGAATCTCCTACCGCCCCAAGGAGCATTGCAGCTTGGAATTTCTCCATCGGGTACCTTTTCAAACCCAGACCATCAACAAAAAATATCTTCAGGCACAGGTAGTAACTAGTGTTCTTGGCTAGGTGCTTGACAGGACCCTAGAGGAGACGTGACTGCCAGGCTTTTTCTGCCTTATCTCTTCGGTTGGGTTGGTTTCAGATTGGGCTTCACTACCTCAGTGTCCAAAGGCTCTACAGTGTATAGCATGACCAAAACCCACCAAATATCCCCTCCTCTGTCCCCTCCCATTCACTCTTGCTAATCAACAGAGCTGGATTCATCACACACACAAGCAGCAGGCTCTTATCAGCAAGCCTTCTATGTGTTCCTGTGATCAGGTTTCTCCTAAAAAGGCAATCCCTAGGGCACCAAGTCCAGAACCCCGCAGCTGGTCCAGGATCAGTGAAAAATCCCCTCCCAAAGCCACAATAAAGAGAGACGTAAGTCATCAAACTACATATAATGCCTTAGGTGCATACTTATGTATGCATCCCCATACATTTTGTAGTCTTCAACCTGGCATTGGAATAAACCGAAACTGGAACTATATCTCATGCAGAAATAGCCACTGATGTTGTGAGAAATCAATCTAATTTATAGCAGAGTTATTTCCAAAGCTGTGATTACATAAATATTCCCTCCCATTCAGCCAACCAATAATTTTGATCTGGTGAAGCCAGTTTCACCTTCCAAAAGGACAACAGCACTTTGCGTACTGCCAAGGCTACACTAGAGTGGTTCAAAGCAACAACCGGGATGGGTTAGAATGGCCCAATCTCAGTCATGACATCAATCTAATTGAGGAGACATGGCAAGACTTGAAAATTGTTGTTCTCCATTCAATCTGATAGAGCTTCCAGTTCTCAAAGACTGCCTTGGGATGAATACTTACCCAAACAAGGCATGGAGGTGCAGTGATTAGCACAGCCGCCTCACAGGGTTCGATTCCCAGGCTCGGGGCATTTCTGCGTGGAGTTTGCATGTTTTCTCCGGGTACTCCGGTTTACTCCCACAGTCCAAAAACATGCACAGTAGGCTGACTGGTTGTTTCAAATTGCCCCTAGGTGTGAGAGTGAGTGTGAATGGTAGTGTGTGTTGGCCCTGCAATGGTCTGGCGAGCTGTTCAGAGCGTACTCCACCTTCGCCCAGAGTCGGCTGAGATGGGTACCAGCCTCCCCACGACCCTAATTAGGATTAAGGGGCTTAGAAAATGAATGAACTTAAGCAACCAACAAATGGCAGAATTACTGCTTTCAACCTTGTTTATGTCACAATAAAACAATATATATTGCATCATTAAATGTTAGATGTTTTCCAACCAGAGAAGTTGTAGGCCATCGTACATGGACGATGTTCTTCCAAGACATGACAGACAAACATACTCAGAAAGAAAAAAGCACCTTACGCTCTAATCCACAGTACAGTACATGAGCTCATAAGCTGTTTTTACACGGGCACATTTTACATAGTCTTGACACCGATGGGTGCAACTTGCTCCACTTTTCGAGGTGGTGTTAGTTGTTCTAGAACATCCTGTTCCAGCCACAGCTTGGCATCTGGACACATCTGTCGACATGTAGGAGGGTTTACGCATACTCGGTAGCATTCCTCTGGGTTATTCGGTAATTTCACTGGTGTTCGTGGCAAATGGGCGGCTCTTTTTCAGTGCTTTGCTTGCCTGTTGTCCCTTTATCTTTATGAGAGTGACCGTGTAAGCACGAGGAAAGTGCGTGCAACTGGCTACAGGCGCAGGTTGTCCTGGCGGCAACTTGTTCCCATTGCCAAAGCAGCTGTAGACTTGGATGATTCGCTACTGTTAATCATCATGATTTAAAATCACTTGGCTCCTGAGGATGGGGGGACACATTTCGACTGACCCACGTGGGAGACAATGTAGATGTGTTCATTTTCTAAACCACTTAACCCTAATTAGGGTTCGCAGGGAGGCTGGCGCCCATCTCAGCCGACTCTGGGAGGGCAGAGACACCCTGGACAGCTCGCCAGGCCATCGCTGGGCAGAAACACGCTGACGGCTATGCAGCCTACTCTTTTATGAAAATCAGCAATGGTTCTTTTACATGCCTCTCACCACGGACAGTGTTGTCTCTCAGTTAGCTGCACTGGGGGGACAGCGGTGACACCCTGTTGATAGTGGGGCTTAAACCCTCGACCTTGGGATCAGTAATCCAGCTCCCTACCACCTGGCCACCACTGCCCCTGTAGATATATTTTATAAATAAAAAGGGCAAAATCCTGAATTTTGAAAAAAGTAAATTACAAAAACATGTTTAAGGATTAATACTCATGCAAGGCTCTGCATATGATCAGAAATGTACATGACTTAATTTACATTTATGCCATTTAGCACACGCGCTTATCCAGACAGGCTTACGTTTTTGTACAAGTGAGCAATTGATGGTCGAGGACCTTGCTCAAGGGCCCAACAGTAGCAATCTAGAGGTAATGGGACTTGAACCCGTCACCTTGGAATCAGTAACCCAGAGCCTTTACCACTGAACCACCACTGCTACGTTCCTGTTGGAATTGAACCAATACATGATGAGATCTTTGAATTTATTCCTGGTTCTGCTCAAGAAAATGAGATCAACTTCTCATTCAAATTCATAGAACAGAACTCACCATCAGGACTGAAATCAATAATACCACAATTTATATGTATGTAAATATTAATCGTAGACTTCATCATTTTTGTTAAAAACATGCTTTATTTATCCCCCTCTTCACTCCACGGTCAAACAAACAGGCTTGGGTTCGACAATGGAGATTTGCCATCTGTTTTTTCCTTAAATAAACTTTATTTACATTTGCAATAATACTGCTTTGACGAGCCGAACTCGACCACCTGGGACTCGACATTCCAAATCCTCCGCAAAGCGTACCGCATGAGGATAATGCTGCCGTCCTCATGATGGAAATTAATATGACATCAAACAGGACAAAAATGGCAATCTGGAACAAACAACGACATGAGGCAAAACCCAGAACACCATAGCACCTTGTCCAGAACTCTGTAAGATATATAATAATAATAATAATAATAATAATCATCTAAAGGAACAATCAAAAACATATATACTTTAGAGTGTGCACAAAAGAATGTAACATTATGAATTGAAAATGGACTCTCACTACAGGTTAGTGTTTAAGTTAAAAAAAAAACAAAGTTAGTTATCTACTTGATCACATTTTCTGCATTTTGATGTTACACAGCTTGATATGTGCAGACGGTATATCCAGGAATCACGACAGTTTAATAAAACAGGTATCAAATCGATCTGAAATGGAAACTAACGGTTTAAAACCCATTATTGTATCTTTAAAAAAGACTTTTTCAGTGTTATTCATCCTAATACTCTCCTGCCACATTAATAAACTATAGGAAACAATATTTTTTCTATATGTGTTCAACACGTTAGGTACAGCACGTACCGACTGTAGCAATATGACGCCTGCTGGTGTTCTGTGCATCGCTGCGTATATCCCCCCCCACTTCATGGTCATGAATTTTTAACCTTTTCACATCTTTAAGCTCCTAAGACCCGAAACCTGATGTTGTGTGTCTTCTCATTTCTCCACACCGCTTCTGTCCCTTACCGCACTGATTAATGTCTTCAAACAAGAAGTAGTTTGGCAAAAGAGTAATACCCAATGGCCAGTCATATGAGGACCTTACAGGGACATACACACAGTGTAGCTGGGAGAAAATATGATGTCCTCATATGGGGAGTCTCAAGAGGTTAAGATTTCGATATCGGACAATAACAGACTTCAATTAGAATTTTCAAGCTGTATAAAGATTTGAGGCATTTTGCAGACACCCTTATCCAGAGCGCCTTACGTTTACCGTTTTCATGTGATGCTGAGCATTTAAGGGTTAAGGGCCTTGCTCAAGGGCCCAACAGTGGCAGCTTGGTGGTACTGGGGCTCGAACCCGCCGACCTTCGGTTCAATAAGCCAGGGCCTTAATCGCTAAGCCACCACTGCCCACATAAACCAACATAAACATAACTGTGACAATCTCTATGTGACACCGCTTAATGAAAATGATTCCGGTGTTTTCCCTTCCACTTAAAATAATAAACAAACTCTTCCTCCTCATCATCCTGTATTCCACCCTCTCGGCTCTCGGCTTTGGCACTTGAGATGCTACTGCGGGCGATGCCTTTATTGTGCACGCTGCAGGACGGCGGATGGGTAAAAGGTCACGGAGACGGTCATAATTAGGTACGTTTCCATGCATGTCGCGTGAATGTAGCGTAGGTTTCTGAATGCCTTCCCGTCAGCTGATGTTGTAGGAAATAATCTGAAGAGGGTGCAGGATAACATCATAATAATGAATTGAAAAAATAGCAGCCAAACACACACATCCAACAGCAGACTCCACACACTCCAACATTCATCTTTTTTTTTTTTTGCAATATTTCAGTTTCCACTAGGGTTCAAAAGCTGCATAAAAACTGGTGAATGGAAACTCTGGCACGGTCACCTCAAAGGAGGGGCAACTCCAAACAAACGGCGCTGCTTCCTCATTCCTCCACGTCACTGTCGCCCCCTGGTGGTGATGCACACGGACTCGTTCCTGATGCGGCGTGTTCGGCTCTGCATTGTACTGCACTTATCTCATGTTTGGTAGCACAGACCTCACATATTTTAAGTCTCTTGCATTTCCTTTGTTTTCTATTTAAATAACTTTTCATATAAAAATGTCTAAACAGAGAGAGAGATGCCACTTCCCTCTCCAAGAGGAAGGTGGTGATTATAGATTTTTGCGCTTGTCTGCTGTAATGATTGGCCGAGCAAACTCCACAAAGTCATCTATGAGGACCGGCCACGCCCCTGAAAAGAGAAAGCGAAATTTAAATTTCACACAAATTATATTTATGGGGCGTAAATGCTACACCTCTTTTGTACTTTTTAATTACAAACTGTATTGAACATGGGGCGGCACGATGGCGTAGTGGTTGGCACATCCGCCTCACAGCGAGGTCCTGGGTTCAAGTTCCGGGCTTGGGTAAGGGCGTTTCTGGCTGGAGTTTGCATGTTCTCCTCGTGCCTGTGCGGGTTTCCTCTGGGTACTTTGATTTCCTCCCACAGTCCAAAGACATGCACCTTAGGCTAATTGGGTGTTCCAAATTGCCCCTAGGTGTGAGTGTGTGTGTGTTGGCCCTGTGACACTCTGGCGAGCTGTTTAGGGTATACCACGTCTTCACCCTGCAGGCCGGTGGTGTAGAGGTTAGAGTGCTGGGCTCATGATCGAGAGGTCATGAGTTCGACTCCCTATTAGACCCCCCCACTGTGCTAAGACCCCTGGGCAAGGTCTTAACCACAAGTGCCTCTGTCCACCCCCCGAGCTCCGGCTCGGCTGCAAAAGCCCAACAGACTTTTACGTCTTCGCCCAGTGTCGGCGGAGTTATGAGTAAAGGGGGTAATTTTGGAAGTAACAATTTTTTGCTGAACTACTCCCTGACTGACATGCCTTATTTGAATTTCTTTTGTAAATAAGCCTTTCTATGTAGGTAAAGGGCCGAGCTCACCTTCCTCATCATAGTTTGACATGTCATCTGCAATCATGTTTCCGAAGTCTAAAAGAAGATTCCATGTGTCTTTTGGGATAGAGCGCTTGTGATGCTCCTTCAAAGAAGAGGAGAAAAAAAATTTCCTTTGGTATGCGGTAGTAAGGATCGTGTACAACAAATATATTCCACGATGTACTATGGAATTCATTGTTTGTGTGTGTGTGTATATACAGTATATTCCATATATCAGCTATCAAAGTGCTTATAAAAACATCATTTGACACTGTTTTTAAGAACCTGTCAATTTACCAGCAGGAAAGTGTTCCAGAGGTCCAAAAACTTGAAGCGGCCTGTCAGAACCAGGTTCCAATAAGCCACAGCCATCTCCAAGTCTAAAGAAAAGACATAAAGAGAAAGAGAGATGTAACCGTGTTACAGAGAGGGACCAGACAGACGATGGCCCACAGACAGACATTATTTAGGAGGTGGAGTCACAGCAGACTGACAAGCTGCACCCTGAAGGAGGAGGACACTAAAGACTTCAAAAAGAAATAATTCGTCCACTGGAAATGGCCTCGTGGTGCACCGACAATTTCCTGGCTCCGCAAAATGACCAGAACTATAGCACTAGTGCACTGAACCGCTTAATCTTACTAGGGTCGCCTATCTCAGACGACTCTGGGTGAAGGCAGGGCACACCCTGTAAAGTTCGCCTGTGCATTGCAGGGCAGCACACTCACAACCATTCGCATTCACACTCCCACCTAGGGGCAATTTGGAACAGCCAGTTAGACTAATGTGCACGTCTTTGGAGTGTGGGAGGAACATTTCCCGTACAATGCGCGGATATACCACGAACACTAACAGGAATAACAATGGAGGAGGTTTGAGGTCTGATGCACCTTTTTACTCAAGAAGTATTGGTTGTATGCCTTCGTTTAAATAAGCACGAGTTACATAGGTGGTGTAGTGGTTAGCACACACCCGTCTCACAACAAAAAGGTTCTTAGTTCGAGTCCTGGGATCAGCGAGGGCGTTTCTGTGTGGAGTTTGCATGTTCTCCCTGCACTTGCGTGGGTTTCCTCCCACAGTCCAAACACATGCACATTAGGCTAATTGGCTGTTCCAAATTGCCCCCGGGTGTGTGTGTTGCTCTGCGATGGCCTGGCAAGCTGTTTAGGGTGTACCCCGCCTTCACCCAATGTTGGTTGAGATAGGCTCCAGCCTCTCCGTGACCCTAATGGTATTAAGTAGTTCGGCAAATGAGAGAGTGAGTGAGTTAGAGAGTGAGTGAGAGAGAAAATGTGAGAGTAAGAGAGAAAATGAGAGAGAGTGAAAAAGAGAAAGTGAGAGAGTGAGTGAGAGAGTAAGTGAGAGAATGTGAGTAAGTGAGAGAATGTGAGAGAGTGAGTGTGTGAGAGTGTGTGAGTGAGTGAGTGTGAGAGAGTGTGAGTGAGAATGTGAGAGAGTGTGTGTGTGTGTGTGTGAGTAAGTGAGGGAATGTGAGTGAGTGAGTGAGTGAGTGAGTGAGTGAGTGAGTGAGAGAATGTGAGAGTGAGTGAGAGTGAGTGAGAGAGTAAGGGAGTGAGAGAATGTGAAGAGAGAGTGAGAGAATGTGAGAGTCAGTGAGTGAGAGAGTCAGTGAGAATGTGAGAGAAAGTGAGTGAGAGAGTGAGAAAGTGACTGAGAGAATGTGACAGAGTGAGAGAAAAAGTGAGTGAGACAATGTGAGAGACTGAGTGAGTGAGAGAGAAAGAGAGAGAGTGAGAGAGAGAGTGAGTGAGAGAGTGAGTGAGAGAGTGCAGGCTTTGCATGACACTTACCTAAGCCTTTCTGGCCTGGGTTCTTGGCAAAATTGAAAGTAAACTGGTAGAAATCCTTAAATTTTCCGGAATCTCTGAGGTCCTGTTCCAGTCTGGGTAAGATGGCTTTCAGTTTCTCAGGACTGTCACAGCTTTGGAGACACAGAGGCAGATTTACCTCAAACGATCAACTTGACATGCGGTATAATGACAGTTGTTTTAGAAGTCTTACCCCAGTTCTGACATGCCATCCAGGAACTCTTTCCGGCTAAATTCACATTGTGTTGCCGCCCGAAACTTCCAGGCCACCACCAGAATGCTCATGCTGGCTGGATCCAGCATGAGGTCATCACAGAACTGCTGGATCCCATCAATGCCAATTTTATTCTCATCCTGTGGGTCTGTCGGTGAAGTGTCAAAACACACATTGCTCATTATGAACATATACAATATACACACAAATGTTTTGGCAATATCGGGCTTTAGATCATTTCTTTGAACTGTTCTTTTTCTGGATGGTGTAGTACGTCTGCTTCACTGTAAGAAGGTCCTGGGTTCGAGTTCCGGGCTCGGCGAGGGCGTTTCTGTGTGGAGTTTGCATATTCTCCACGTGCTTACATGGGTTTCCTCGAAGTAGTCAAGTTTCCAACACCGCCATTGCCGGTCCTAAGCCCAGATGAAAAAGGAGGAGGGTTGTGCGCAGCGTTGCCGCCCCAGCCATGTAAAAGGAGCCATTGCTACAAAAACGCCAACGAGAGTTTTAACGAACATCTCAGCCCTGGGGGAAATGTATCCCCAGCTGGAGGACCTATGACGCAGGGTGATGAAAGCCGGACATAGGGGGAGCTGAAGAGACTGGCCAAGGACATAGACACTTGGTGGGACCTTGTCCCAGAAGGGGCAATAGGCATTCCCACTCACAGCAAGAGGCGATTTGGAACAGCCACTTGGCCTAATGTGCATCTTCTTGTACTGTGGGAGGAAACTGGAGTACCGGGAGGAAACCCGCGCCAAATGCAAAATCCACACAGGAAACTAAACTTGGACCAACATGATCTACTGATTCACCTTTATATCGATTATAAAGCTGCTCCAGCTTCTTGCGGTCCACCGTGGTTTTCATGGATTCCTTATAGTAGAGATCTGGGTTTTGGAAGTAGTTGTCTGTTGCCACTTCTAGTTTCCAGTCATTCTGTGTGAGGCAGTAGACGGCTGTCCTCTCGCCAGCCTGGGTGAAGGACATAAACTGGCGAACCTTCTCTTTTTGTGATGACTTCAGCTTATGCTGTGAACACACACACACACACACACACACACAGGAAGGAGTGAAGGAGAAATGTGTTTATTCTTGATCCAGAAGTCTCCATTAGCAACAATTAGACTGAGCAAATTTATTTAATTATTTATTTTGGATTACACCCCACCCACCCCCTTTTCTCCCCTAACTTTAGTCGTATCCATTTCCCACTCGTCAAGTATATCCTTCCCTATCACATGACCACCACCAATGAGGGAGGGGCGTAAGCATGTACATGCCCCCTCTGTGAGATGCAATGCTGCCGCCCGCCTCTTTACGAACTGCTGTGCATGCGCATTTGGAAGCGGCCTAACACACTCGGAGGGAAAGCGTTAACCGCCCCCTGGTATGAATGAGCTCACAGATGCCCATGATTGGCTGATAAATGCTGTGAGTGACAGGGGATTGAGTGTATGCCATCCCTCCCTCCCGTGAGAGCTCAGCCATGTAGCTCCCATGGACTCCCTGTCACGGATGGCTGCAGCATCAACCCGGATTCTCCACGTTGATAGTCACACACCTTGTCACTCATAATCCTACTAGAGTTGTGGGGAGGCTGGAGCTTATCTCGGCCAACATG
The DNA here is from genome assembly GCA_039654325.1 of Tandanus tandanus. NCBI lineage: Eukaryota > Metazoa > Chordata > Actinopteri > Siluriformes > Plotosidae > Tandanus > Tandanus tandanus. The sequence continues at coordinate 18,881,036 of JBCNYH010000009.1, forward strand.
GGGCGAAGGCAAGGTACACCCTGAATAGCTCGCCAGACCATCGCATGGCCAACACACACACACACAACCATTCACACTCACAATGACATCTAGGGGCAAGTTTGAACAGCCAATAAGCCTAATGTGCATGTCTTTGGACTGTGGGAGGAAACCGGAGTACCCGGAGGAAACTCACGCTAGCATGCAACATGCAAACTACACTTAGAAACACTCGAACCCAGGACCTTTTTGCTGTGAGGTGGACGTGCTAACAACTATGCCAATGTGTCACCCAATTTAATGTCCTGATGAAGCACAAAATATCTTTTGAATCATAGTCAAGGGGATCAAACATCCAGCGTGTGGTACCACCCCTCATTTCAAGAAAAGTCAGGACAGTAAAGCATTTACCACGTTGTGTTGTTGCCATTTCTTCTCATTACACTTAAAACATGTTTAGAGACTGAAGGCACCAAGTGATGAAGCGTTCCAGGTGTTCTTTTGCCCCATTCTCCACACATTCTCTATTAGGGACAGATCAGGGTGCTCGTGGCTCAGTGGTTATGGTTCTGGATTAGTAATCTGAATGTTGGGGGTTCAAGTCCCAGTACCACCAAGGCCCTTAACCCTCAGCTGCTCTGGTGTATAAAAATGATAAATGTAACTCACTCTCTCTCACGCATATTCACTCACTCTCACACACTCATTCACTCTCTCACACTCATTCACTCACCCTCTCTCACACACAACCATTCACTCACTCTCACACACTCATTCACTCACTCTCTCTCACACACTCATTCACACACCCTCTCTCACACATACTCATTCACTCACTCTCTCTTACACTCATTCACTCACCCTCTCTCACACACACCCATTCACTCTCTCTCACACAGATTCACTCTCACACACATTCACTCTCTTACACTCTCATTCACGCACTCTCTCACACACACACTCATTCACTCTCACACATTCACTCACTTTCTCACACACTCATTTACTCACTCTCATTCACTCACTCGTTCACTCACTCTCTCTCACACACATTCATTCACTAACTCACTCTCTCACACTCACTCTCACACTCATTCTCTCTCACACACTCATTCACTCACTCTCTCTCTCACACTCTCTCACACACTCATTCACTCACTCTCTCTCACACACACTCTCATTCACTCTCTCTCTCTCAACCACACATTCACTCACTCTCTTTCACACACACACTCACTCTCACACTCATTCACTCACTCTCACACTTATTCGCTAACTTTCTCTCACACACACATTCTCTTACTCACTCTCTCACACACATTCACTCACTCACTCTCTCACACATTCACTCACTCACTCTCACTCGTTCTCTCACTCTCTCACTCATTCACGCACTCACTCTCTCACACTCTTTCATGCATTCTCTCTCACACACTCATTCATGCACTCTCTCTCACACACTCATTCACGCACTCTCTCAGACACTCACACTCATTCACTCACTCCCTCACACTCTCACTCACTCACTCAATCTCTCACACACTCATTCACTCTCCCACACTCATTCACTCACTCTCTCTCACACATTCACTCACTCACTCACACTCATTCACTCACTCACTCACACTCACTCATTCACTCTCTCACACCCATTCACTCACTCTCTCACACACATTCACTCACTCACTCTCTCACACTCACTTGTTCTCTCACACACACACATTCACTCACTCTCTCACACACATTCACTCACTCTCTCTCACACTCATTCACGCACTCACTCTCTCACACTCATTCACACACTCTCTCTCTCACACTCATTCACGCACTCTCTCTCTCACACTCATTCACGCACTCTCTCTCTCACACACTCATTCACGCACTCTCTCAGACACTCACACTCATTCACTCACTCTCTCACACTCTCACTCACTCAATCTCTCACACACTCATTCACTTACTCTCTCTCACACACATTCACTCACTCACACTCATTCACTCCCTCTCACACTCACTCATTCACTCTCTCACACCCATTCACTCACTCTCTCACACATTCACTCACTCTCTCACACTCATTCACTCACTCTCTCTCTCACACATTCACTCACTCTCTCTCTCACACATTCACTCACTCTCTCACACACACATTCACTCACTCACTCGTTCTCTCACACACACATTCACTAACTCTCTCTCTCACACATTCACTCACTCACTCTCTCACACTCATTCACGCACTCACTCTCTCTCACACACATTCACGCACTCTCTCAGACACACACTCATTCACTCACTCTCTCACACACTCACTCATTCACTCACTCTCTCACACACTCACTCATTCACTCACTCTCTC